>JALGBA010001536.1:0-216876 GCA_023970755.1 Azemiops feae | reverse complement strand
GGGGGCCCCTGAGGGAGAGGAGGGGCCCAGAAAGAGGCCTCATCTAGAGTCCGACCGAGAAAAAGAAGTCGAGGCCGTCTCTGAGGAGCCCCGAAGAAGCCCGATGGCGGCGCTTCCCTCAGAGCCGCGTCCTTCTTTCTCTCAATGGCTTTTCCCGCCTCGCCGCCTAAGGGAATAGCACTGGGAGGGGCGTGGCCAGAAGGGAGGCGGGGGGAAGGGAGGAGCCTTGCAAGGTCCCGTCTCCCTTGCCCTGCAGCCTTTCCCCCAACGAGGTCCTAGCCTCCTTCTTCCCCTTCTGGGGGTTCTCCTTCTTCCCCCCCTTCCCTTCCAGGGATCCTTGCCAGCTGACCCACCAGCAGCAACAGGGGAACCCCAGCAGAGCCCATGGAGGCTTCCCGCAAGCCCCCTCCCAAGAGAGGAAGGGGAGAAGTGGAATTGGGAGGGGGGGGTTGCGGTTTTTCCGCTTCCAGAGGGCCTCTCATGAAATTTAGCCGAAACAGTGAAGAAATAACACCACGCAGAGTTTTTCCTCGGGATGAGAGACCCAGGACAAAAGTCAGGGAATCTCTTTTATTAGCTCAGCAAAATGTGGGTGTGTACAGGAAACAAGTAGGAGGGATAACCTATTAACATATGAGTACGTGAGAGAGAGCACAATTTTGTGACTGGGAGGAGTTTTCAATGGGATTATAGCTCAAAGTTCTCCTTTGTCCTGTTTCCGTCCATGTGGTTCAGCTGCATGGCAGCCTACACGTGGGCTATAAGGACATTACTCCCACATCTCCTCTGTTTTTGTTTTTTCAATACGTAGGCCTTCAAGGCTTAAAAGTGATTGTCTTTCGGCTATAAACATATCTTTTCTTTAGGAAGGTAAAAGACCTTTACATGTCTGCAGTAGGGAAGGAAGACATTGAATGCAACAACACAACATAACCAGAAGAATGATTATGGTTATTATTGTAGGAATCAGAGAGCGCAGCCAAGAGCCGTCCGGTAACCAGGACCACAATGCCCCCCATATGTCCAGGGCATCTGGGCCGTTGGTCTGAAGGGGGTTGTTGTTGATCATGTCTTCCATGTGTAGTATCGTGTGGGTGATATTCAGTTTATAGTCATGGATGTATACACAACAATGGGAGTGGATCAGTGCACAGACGCCACCTTTAGAAGCTAACATAAAATCCAAGGCATACCTATTTTGCAATACTACTTCTCTAACCTCAGACAATTCCTTAGTTACTAATTTGATTGCATTAATGGTATCATTAAACATTACAACAGTCCAATTATTTAAAGCATGCAGATCCCTATAGTTCATAGCGATCCCTAGTGGTGGTATCATCCCACGAGCAATAGCAACGCCCCAGTTTAAATTTAATGGAGACTTAATATCCTCCCTCCTATTGCGAAGACGTCCAACAGGCAGGGTGTCAGAGACCAGCAGAGATGGTAATACATATCCCAAGGTACAACAGCCAGACCACCTTGGTGGGACATGTGAATATGCTCGTCGGCCACACAAAAACCATAGTCCATGATCAATTATAGGAAATGTGGAGTTATCTGATGACTCAATCAACTTGACTATAGAGGAAATCCATCGACATGTCATGACCTTGCTGTTGGAAACATTATATTGTCCGCATTGCTTATGAAACATGTCATTGGCTGAGGTGTTAACAGGGCATGGTGGAGAGCAACTTCCTGCAGATTGGACTCCAGTATTACAAGTATACATCTGATATATACATTGATACTGTGTGTAGTTGTGGATCTGTTCCTTTAATATTTTTACTGTTCCATTGGGGTTAGTCCCGTTACGAGTCATTTGGGAAGTAATCTGTATGACTTTATTACAAAAAGGATAAACCCCTAATTTGATGCTGTTTTTACTATCACCAGGTTTGTATTCAAAACAAATCTCTGCCTTTTCCTGCAACCTATGACCAATCGCTAGAACCATCCCTTTCTTGTTTGATAATCGTTTAATGGGCTGTGTGGTGTTGTCATAGGTTAGCCAGCTGCCGTTATTCAAAGGGACTGCTTGCACCATCAAACCTTGTGTTCCTTGTGGTGGGACACATCCAGCAATTTGTCTTGTTCATTGCCACAGCCAGTTGACCAATGTCTTTTATGTAGGTGTTATCTTGCCATGCTCCCTGCTCAGGAATTCCTTGATTCAGATCCATCTTATACATCAGAGCTTTCATTATCAGTGTCAGTCCTAGACCCAGGCACATCACTCGTTTTGCCATGGTATGGTTTCACCAGTTAACCCAAGTTGTTAACGTCAGATGGGGAAAGGTCCTCTGTTTTTGTTTTGGAATGATAGGGACGGATGTGTCGACCAGGGACCCACAAAGTCTCACCGTTGGTTTGGATGGCGGCGTAACCTCGTCCCCATGTGATGAGTTCAGCAGGGCCTTTCCAGGTGGGGTCAGGAAGACGTTTGAAGTACACCAGTGGTTTGGATGTTGCTGCAGCAGGAGAAGCAGAGAAGTGACGAGTTGCTGCGGATGATGGAGGAGTGCCCGTCAGGTTCAGGAAGTTAATGGTGTATAAACACAGGTTAAGCCTGTTTTGCAAAGCTGGGAGGCTAGGGGGAGTTTTCCCCTGGGTCTGATTATATTTTTCCAGCGCATGTTTTAACGTCTGGTTGGCACGTTCAACCAGAGCTTGGCCCTGGGAATTGTAAGGTATTCCAAATTTGTGAACAATTGACCACTGATTACAAAAGGCAGCAAAAACTGCTCCTGTGTAAGCAGGACCATTGTCTGTTTTAAGTTCTTTTGGGCATCCCAACGTTGCAAATGAACGAATACAATGATTAATGACATGCTTAGTGGCTTCACCTCGTTGAGGGGTTGCAATGATGAAGCCAGAGAAGGTGTCTATGGAAACATGAAGATATTTCCATGGGGCAAATGGGGCATATTGTGTAACATCCATTTGCCAGATTTGGCAGCACTCGGTTCCTCTGGGGTTAACCCCCATTGGGAGCGAGTGAGCCTGCTTGCTGCAAGTGGCACACTGCTGGAGAATAGCAGTTGCTTCTGCAGTGGTTAGTCCAAATTGTTTCACAAGTGCTTTTTTATTTTGATGGAAATAAGCATGACTGTCCCAAGGGGAGACAGGAGAAAGAGACATGAGGCAGGTAGCAGAGGCTGCAGCATCTGCAATATCATTTCCTTTTTGCAAGAAGCCAGGAAAAGGCTGGTGGCTTCTTATGTGTGTTACAAAGTAAGGATGTTTCCTGTTGGATATTACAGTTTGTAGGGTGGAAAATAAAGAAGTTAAATCTGGGTCCAGGGATGGAGAGAGGTATGATTGAAAAATAGTGGTGACAATTTGAGTGACATAGAGACTGTCAAGAATGAGATTTATAGGTTGAGTGGAAAATGTTTGAAAAGCTAGAATGGCAGCGGCTAGTTCCGCACGCTGAGCAGACCGTTGGGGTGGCGTTATTTTTGTGTGCCATTGGTCATGAATATACCAGGCACAAGCACCAAATTGTTTACTGCCATCTGCAAAGAGTGTGACAGCATGTGGGATGGAAAAGCGTTGTAATTGGGTATCCCATGAAACATGGATATTTTGTAGGAGCTGAATGCGAGGATCAGCAGGAGGGTGGCAGGATATCTTTCCAGGCCACTCAGTGAGAGCAAGCTGCAAGGCTTCAGAGTTAGAATAGATGGTTTCCCATGTAGTGAGAGAACATGGTACATATAGGACAGAAGGTTCTATTCCTGCAAGGGCTTTTGCTCGAAGGCGAGCCTTAGAGATGAGAGAGGCAAATTGAAAAGGTTTTTGGCTAATTGTGTTTCTAGGAGTGTGAGGGAGGTGAAGCCATTCTAGAATCAGCAAGGAGGGAATAGTTTGGACAATAGCACATGAAGGTAAAGAAATAGTATTACACAATAAAAGAGAAAAGGGAATGTTTGGGGTCATTCGGTCAACCCACTGAATTTGTAGGGCTTGGTTGACCAATTGAATCACTTTTAAATGACTGTCCTGCAGTGGAATAACATCTGTAGGATGTTTGCCTTTGATTAAGGCTGAAAAAAAAGGTGATAATTGAAAAGTGGTGAGACCTATATAAGGTCGAATCCAATTAATAGCACCTAAATATTGCTATAATTGAAGTAAAGTTGGTTGGTGTGGTAATTTTAATAAGGGAAAAAGTGGTGCAGCATGGGAGGCCAATAATTTATGGCCCAAATATTGAAAAGGAGGGGAGGTTTGGACCTTGTCAGGAGCAATGTGCAAACCTCCTTTTTGCAAAATTGTTGTGAGGGTTGGCAAAGTTGCAAAAACAGTACCCTTTGGGCCTGGTGCTGCGACCAAAATATCATCCATGTAATGGTAAACCAAAAAGGAGGGATGAAGGTCCCGATATGGTTGCAAAACATGGAAAACAAAAAACTGACACATTGTAGGGTTATTTAGCATGTCCTGTGATAAAACCTTCCATTGGTAGCGCTGAGTTGGTTGAGAATTATTCAACTCAGGCACTGTAAAAGCAAATAAATGTTTATCCTGTTGATGCAAAAGAATGAAAACAACAACAACAATCCTTTAAGTCAATTATCATTAAGTCAAAATCTTTTGGAATTAAATTTGGGTTTGGGAGGCCGTATTGCAGTGCTCCCATAGATTGTAAAACAGCATTCACTGTACATAAATCATGGAGGAAACGCCATTTGCCTGATTTCTTGTTTATAACAAAAACTGGAACAGAATAAGATTGCAACATTTTATGCCCTAAATAAAGATAAAGTGTAACTGTATCTTTTCCAAGGCAACTTGCAATCCATAGATACTTGAATCATTTTGTATTTCAAAAAGCCAATTAAATTGTATTTTTGGGGTTCCAATTTAATCAAATTCCATTCAGATGAAACAAATTTTCATGAAATAGGAAAAACATTGACAAATCTAATCAAAACAATTCAATCATTTCTTTTGGTTGATGGATGTATATGTCTAACTAAACAATTTAAAACTCAAAAATTTGCAAAAGAATTGCCCAACAATTACTGCCTCCTCTTTCGAGTAAAAAAATAGCAAGCTGAAACTGCAAGAGTGGGCATCAAATTTCACATCCACCCCCCTTCCTCAACCCAGACTTCTAGGCAGAGGAAGGAAAAAAAAATAGTTAAAACGAACAACTGCCCCCCCTCCTCTGTCTGCTTTTCCTTCGCTCTTAAAGCAATACAGCCAGCGAAAAACGAAAGAGTCAGGAGGGGGGGAAAGAAAAAGAAATTTTACAAAAATCTCACCACTAAAAAAATTCATATGCATTTTCTATAAATTCTTTCACAGATCTTCCATAAAACTTTTCTCATGGAAACTCTTGCTATTGCGTTCCCATTTTACAACAATAAAAACTACAGTTTTACTGTTCCTTTCACAGCATGGGATGGGTGGAGGGGTGAGGGCTAACACACACACATTTACACCAGCAAATTAACTCATTCACTTCCATTCTGTTTGCTTACACCATTTCACATACAAATATTTCATTTCATACGTTTTTCAAGCAAAACTTTTTATTTTTAATTAAGGCTTTTTTGTTTGTTGTTATCAAAGAGGGTTTTGACCCTTTTCCAAGTCTTGGAAACAACACAAAACAACACAGACAGACATATATACACAAATACCATTAAAACAACATTTATTTAGACATATGGCTTGTCCTGCAAGAAGCGAGAAAATCATGAGATGATTCCAACCAAACATGTGGTTTTTATAGGGCCCTTTAACCATCTTCTATTTTTCTCACCATTCCAAGTCCAAGCTTAACATTCTAGGAGTTAAACATATATAAAACAAAACACACATCAACACAAAGCACCACCAGACATTGTCTGACAGGGTTAAACTTAACAGCCACTTGAAGTTTCTAAGCATCCCAATTGTTCCTCTAAAATTTGCCTTATGGGGGTGTACAATGGCTGTGGAGAAGCAAAAGAATTAGCCTCTCCAGGAAGAGCAGAAGGTCCCTAGGGCACCAAAAAGACCTTTATAGCGCCCACAGCATTGTGAACAAAAGAGACAGGAAATGCAGAACACTCAGACAATTCATCAATATCAAGCAAACCCTGACTTCGAACTTCAGCCATGGTAGTAGCAACAGCACTCATGGGAGGAGCTGCAGGAGGAACAATAGAAAGATCAGCAGAAAGAGGAACTGAGGGGGGGGGGAGATGGAGGAGATGGTGAGGAGGGGGAGGTAAGAGGAAATGCCTCATTGCCTTGTGAAATTTGTCTCTTGTAAGGCGGTGGGGGGGTCACAGAGCCCAATGTCTCCATGAGCCCTTGTTCATGGACTTTGAGGCATTCCAGAACAATTCGCCATGATGATAGCATTTTTGCAGGAGCTCTGGGATGCTCATGGAAAGAGATACCTAATTTACTCCATGTAGTCACTTTAAGTGAGCCCTTTTCCGGATATGCCGGATATTTTCCCCAAATATAACATAATAAATTAACCAAATCAGCTTTACTCAAAACAGGCAATAATTTACCGCTGTTTTTGAGAATAAAATTTGTAGACTTCGTTAATTCTCTAAGTTCTTGCAGATGCACGGCCTGCGTCTTAGAAAATTTTCCCCCCATTACTCACGAAAAGATAGCCGTCTTTACCAACGATATCTGAAGTGCACTAAGCCTCGTCCGGGCGATGAGTAGTAGGAGGTCGAAGGAACGTATCACTTTATTAGTGATCACGTCGGGGTCACCAGTTGCGGTTTTTCCGCTTCCAGAGGGCCTCTCATGAAATTTAGCCGAAACAATGAAGAAATAACACCACGCAGAGTTTTTCCTCGGGATGAGAGACCCAGGACAAAAGTCAGGGAATCTCTTTTATTAGCTCAGCAAAATGTGGGTGTGTACAGGAAACAAGTAGGAGGGATAACCTATTAACATATGAGTACGTGAGAGAGAGCACAATTTTGTGACTGGGAGGAGTTTTCAATGGGATTATAGCTCAAAGTTCTCCTTTGTCCTGTTTCCGTCCATGTGGTTCAGCTGCATGGCAGCCTACACGTGGGCTATAAGGACATTACTCCCACAGGGGGTCTTGACGGATGCTTTGGAGTTGGCCTGCCAGGAATACGTTGCGCCAATGGGAATCCTCTCTTCTCTTGAATCATCTGTCTCCAGGCAGAATCTCTCGTGATTTCTCCCAGTTGAAGAAAGCCTTTGGAGCAGAAAATGAGAAAGTGCAGGGGGAGGGGTGTTGTGTGCAGCTACAATTGGGGGGGACCTTGGAACTGGGTTGTCCCAAAGAGAACGCAGGTGGGCCCTGAGTGAAGCAATCTCTACGAGAGACAACAATTGCTGAGATGTGGAAATCCCATTCTTAGCTGATCCAGAATGTAGCAGTCTCCTCCAGACACAGCTCACTTTTTTTTCACAAGACCTTTCCGTGACACATATCTCCAACCTTCTAGTGCATGATCAACTCTGGCTTTCTAGAGGACTATCTTTATGCCTCTCCTCCTTCAAATGTAACATCTTCTGCTTCATGGGGAGCCCATTTCCCTGACCTACTGGGAAGTTTGAAGTCTGATAAGTCTAGAGAAAAGTCTAGTCCAGTCTAGAGAAAAGGCCTGGGGGGGGGGGAGACATGATAGCCAGTATTCCAGTATCTGAGGGGCTGCCACAAAGAAGAGGGGGTTAATTTATTTTCCAAAGCACCAGAAGACTAGACAAGAAACAACGGCGGGAAACTAATCAAAGAGAGAAGCAACCTGGAATTAGGGAGAAAGTTCCTAACAGGGAGGACAATTAACCAGTGGAGCAGCTGGCCTTCAGAAATTATGGGCGCTCCATCACTGCAGATTTTTAAGAAGAGACTGGACAGCCACTTATCTGAAATGCGATCTCCTGCTTGAGCAGGAGGCTGGAATAGAAGACCTCCAAGGTCCCTTCCAGCTCTGTTCTGATTCTGATAAGAATCAGGTGATGAGGATATTTTGAAAATTTATTTGTCTTCTAGGCTAGGGTAGTGACTGTCCTTTTCCCCCTCTGCATTTTCCCCATGAACCTTAATTACATAATTACTACAAATTATATCAATACTGAAGCTCGATTGATCCATGACTTGAGTCTGCAGTCTCATTTCTTGGGGAAATATTGATGTATCTCCTGGGCTTTATGTATGGATACGTAAAAAATAATCTGGGTCAAGTTTGTCAGTCCAGGTAGGCTTTTATGGGATGTTTGGAGGGATCACCCCTCTTGGCTTCTTTATCTGCTCTGGAAGGTGAAGGAGGAGAAAACTAAAAGGATGTGGTCCTGGCAACTCTGATCATAAATTTTATGAAGTTGTGGTCTAAAAAACATCAGCAGGTGTCAAGCTCAAAATATCAAAAGCAACACAAGGTGTTAAGTTCTGCCAGAAGTTCTCTGTATGTGTGAGAAAAAGGGGGGGAAGAGAGGGAGGGAATGAGAGAAAGGGAGAGGGAAAGAGAAAGAAAGGGAGAGGGAGAGAGCGCGGGACAGAAAGAGAGCGAGAGGAAGACAGAGAGAGAGAGTGGGAGAGAGAAACAGAGTGACAGAGAGAAAGGGAGAGGGAGGGAAAGAGAAAGAGATAGATAACCTTTATTGTCATTTTTTACTGTGGGCACAATGGCACACATTAAAAATGAAATTTAGTTGCTTGCTCTCAAAGTGTACACATACATAACACACATTTAAACATCCTCTATACAACATATATATAGATCTACACCCTTACTTATAAGTAACATATAAATATTAATCCCTGTGCATCTTGAATACATAACGGAAGGAAGAAGCTTGAGAGTTCACAAGGTTAATACTGTATGGACCAAAACTGTGACTGAATCTGGATGTTCTGCTTCGGATACCACGGAGCCTCCTCCTCCCAGAAGGCAACAAAACAGATCGTGAAGTAGATATGTAGCTTCCCCGACATTCTTGCGGACCCTACTCAAGCAACACTTATACGACACATCCTGGATGGGAGGGAACTGCCAAAGAGAAAGGGAGAGAGAAAGGGAGAGAGAGAGAGAGAGAGACAGACAGACAGACAGACAGACAAACAGAAGGAGAGAGAGAGAGAGAGAGAGAGAGAGAGAGAGAGAGAGAGAGAGAGAGAGAGAGAGAGAGAAAATAGATGAGCTCCCAAAAGGACGGAACCGGCATCCCCTCCGGGTGACTTTCTGCAAATCGCCATTTGCGCAAGGACAAAGGGAGGCCTGTCATCTCCCCATGGCATTTACCGGAAGCTAAAGGCAGAGCTCGTCCTCCAGGGCAGATCCGGCGCCGAGCAGAGGTTGAGCTGGATAGCCTCCAAGAATTCTCCCATGGCCGTGATTTCACCGCAGCTCCCCAGCAGTGGGCGCTCTCTGGGCTGCAGACTGAATGTATGCCACTGCGCATGCTCGACTCCTGCGTGGTCGGGCGAGTTCCCCCTGTGAGTTCCTCCCCGGGAATCGGGGGGCGGGCAATCCCCAGGGGAGGGGAAACATATTCCGAATCCCGAAGCTTGGAGGGACGGGGAATCCACCCCATAACTGCTCCGGGCTGTGCATGCAGAAGATCCAACAACGGGGGAGGGGAGAAAGTGGAGAGGGGGAGGGGAGGGGGGAGCCTAAAGGGACCATCTGCTCACATCTCTTTCAGGTTCCGCTTCCAAGACGGGAAGGATCTTCGGAGAGCCAGCGGAGACCAGTTGCCCGGCGGTGCCAGCGGCTGAGAGGTTCCTGCCGAGCCTGGCAGAGGAGAAGAAGCAAGAATAGAATGAAAGGGACCTTGGAGGTCTTCTAGTCCGACCCCCTGCTCCGGAAGGGCCCCAGGTCAGACATGCTTCTTTTGAGAAATATGCTTGAATTGTTAAATATCTCCATTACAGAGTTTTGGAGATTAATAATGCAAGTAGATAATTTAGAGAACCTCATTAGCGAAATTGTTCTTGCGTTCATCCAGAGTACCTCATTTGGAGCAATTCTCCCATTGGCCTCATCCATCCCCACAGATGGACAGGAGGGTTTGGCCACCTTGTGGAAAGAACATAAAATCCAGATCCTCTCATGTCCTGTCCTCTTAAGCACTCTCCTTTGCTTCTATTTCAGGTTCTCAGGTCCTTCCAGGAATGGGGACTAATTGGGTGGATCTCACAAATCTTTCTCGTGATCTGTCTTTCAGAGGGATCCCCAAGAATAAAAGTCAAAGTCAGGAAACCTCACTAGGTAAGGGAAGACCGTTCTGCTAGATTGGAGATTTTCTGGAAAGATTCTAGTTATCCTTAATTCTCTGTGTCTTCTTGTGTCTTTGTCGTTGGATTTAGTAGAAGGTGACTAAATAAGAAAGCAATAACTCCCTCTTCAAACTAGAACACTTAACGCACACAAAGCAATTTCCTCCCTTCAGATCAAGCCTATGGTTTGCCTTTTGCAGAAGACCCACTCTTCTAGGGACCACCTTGAGTTGCAGTCTGGCTCCTCCATTATGAAAGATTTTTCTTTGTTCTCAATGATGCAGAAGAGAGCAACCTGTTTTTTGGCCTTCCTTAAGACATAATTTCGACTAAATTCCTACACAGATCCCTGCTGGATCATTTCTAACACCACCTGTCCTTGCAGGCATGTCCCTGGGTTGCTAGAATTTCACGAATTGCTCTTCCATGATGGTTTCAAGCTGCAGGGAAGAATTTGCAGTGATTGAGCGAATGCTTTGGTTGCCAAGAGTGTACTTCCATGTGTTGTTCTAAAAGGATAGGAGAACAATCCAATTGAGGTTTGTTCTTCAGTGTGTGGTGAGGTTTGGTCTTCTCCTTTTCTTCTTGGCTCCCATGATGGAGCCTATGAAAGGCCACCGAAGGCAGAGTGTAGAAGAGGCCAATGGAGGTTTCCTGGGCAGGACAGGAAGCAATCTTCAGTTGTTCCTTCAAGCTAGAAAAGATGAATTTGCAGCCTTTCCTGTTTCCATCCTGTCTCTCTCCTTCCCAGTGGACAAAATGGAGTCACCGTTGGTCACTGAGTCGTGTCCTTCTATTGGTGGAGCTTCAAGAGTCACTGGATTCCCAACTCAGGTAGGAAGGAAGAGATCAGCAGCTAATATGAGGGAGCAGTAGGAGACCTCTAGTTTCCTTTGGGGACACAACATACGATACTGCTATTCATGAGCAAAGCACAACAAGGAAATTGGAAATGTAAATTCATGATCAGTCAAACTAGGCCCATCTGTCAACATTTAAGTTTTGGAAATGTATAGAATTCCTTAGTGGTTATATCATTCTGGTTTCAAAAAATGCCACCTGGCAGTTCATGTTGTCTATCCCAAGTAAAGCAGACAGGACACACGAATAGTTAAGTATTATCTTGTTTTCGTATCATTGGGGAAAGCGATAAAAACAGGAGGAGCAGAAACCGCTTTGTGTATCATCTGCATCTTGACGGCCGGAAGTGCCTTCCTTGTATTTTCATGAATGTTCACGAGTGGGAGCAAGGCTGGTCCTTCAAAGAACCACAAAGACCTTTTGGTTACTGTGTCAGATAGAAATCCCACAGAATCTCTTGCAAATATCATGAACTGGTGGAGCCATTGGTAGGCACACTCTGCCACTTGATCAAGGCAGGTTGATAACACTGAAGGTCAGCAGAGTCAGTCATGCCCTAATTGGCTGTCTGCTGTAGGCTGTGAATTCTGCCCATTTTAGCATGTAATGTGTTGGGAGTCCAGCTAGGGAAATGTCCAATCAAGAATTTTCACTTTATACAGTTTGGATTTGCGGATGAAAGGAGATCTCGCAAATTCTATCAAGTCTGCTCACAGGGATTCTTCCTTGTTCAGGGCCCTATGTCCTTTGAGGAGGTGGCCGTCCATTTCAGTAGCGAAGAGTGGTCGCTGCTGGATCCCAGCCAGAAAGCCCTGTATCGAGAAGTCATGTTGGAAATGTTTACGATGGTGGCCTCTTTAGGTAAGGGTTCCTCTGGAGGAAAATTCAGAGCAAGGAGTCACTAGACACTTTAGTGACAACCTACGTCTATACGTATCTTGTTAAAAATGATTTCATCTCTTCTTTTTTCCACTTACTGTGCTCATAGTCCTCTAAGTAGCACAATTTCATTTAGAAGAAAGAGATCAGTGGGGTGATCAGTCATTCTGGCAAGGGTTGACATTTGGTCTTGTGGTCATCCTGGGCTCTGTCATCACTGCAGAGCTATTGGGAAGATGATGAGGGAGAGGATGTTTTTGCCTATTGCAGTTGTCCTAATCGGGAACAAAATTTGTCTTGCTTCGTGTTGCAATGACATACGTTGTCTTATTGAATGTAACTTAGATGCATCATATGTGAGACAATTTGTGTGCCACGTCCTGACCTCAAGACCTGTTCTTGCTTTAAATTTTTAAGTGCCAAGAATGAGGGTTAGGTCAGCAGCCATGCTAGTCATTTAAGTTAATAATATTCATGCTGTCATTTCTCCCGTTTCTTTCTCCGCAGATGCCCAGTAATAGATAAATCTATGCACTGGGACAGCAAATTGTACGTTGTGGATTATACTAATTCATTTTTCTTCCCCCTCAAGCATTGGATGCGCAGAAGAAGGAAAATCACCAAGAGCCAAATTTAGTGCCATTGCAAATAATCAAAATGGAAATGCCTGAAGAGGCACCTACAAATAAACAGGAGAGGAGGAAACATGAAAAGAAGCACAATTGGAGAGAAAAATCTATTCTTGAATGTGTGGAAATGGATCGCTTCCTGACCCAACGTGACTCCAAACAATGTACGGGGAAATATCAAACTAAAAAAAGATTCAAAGAAAATTTTAGTAACCACTGCAAACCTGGAAAGAGCTTCAGCAGTAATAACCTTACTCCCCATATAATGACCCAGGCAAGGGAGAAATACTACAGAGGTGTGGATTGGGGAAAAAGCTTTGGGTGGAGAGGTAATCTAACTTCCCCTAAAAGAATACAGTCAGGGGGAAAGCCCTATAAGTGCATGGTCTGTGGGAAAAGATTCAGTTCAAACAGTTCCTTTACTTTCCATAAAAGGATCCATACCAGAGAAAAACCCTATGAGTGCCTAGAGTGTGCAAAGACCTTCAGGAACAGGCAATGTCTCAAATCCCACAACAGAATGCATACAGGCAGAAAACCTTATAAATGTGTGGACTGTGGTAAAAGGTTCAGTGAGAAGAGTTCCTTTAGTTCCCATAGAAGGATCCATACTGGGAAAAAACCCTTTAAATGCATAGAGTGTGGGAAGAGCTTCAGCACTAGTAGTTACCTGATATGCCATAGAAGGATCCATTCAGGGGAAAAACCGTATAAATGTGTAGACTGTGGGAAAACCTTCAGGATGAACACTTCTTTTACTAAGCATAAATTGATCCATGCGGGAGAGAAACCGTTTAAATGCATAGAGTGTGGGAAGAGCTTTAGGCAAAGTGGTGGCCTTGCTTCCCATACAAGGATCCATACAGGAGAGAAACCCTATAAATGCCTGGAGTGTGGAAAGAGCTTCAATGGAAAGAGTTCTCTTACTTCTCATAGACGGGTCCACACAGGAGAAAAACCCTTCAAATGCATAGAGTGTGGGAAGAGCTTTAGGCAAAGTGGTGTCCTTGCTTCCCATAAAAGGATCCATACAGGAGAGAAACCCTATAAATGCATAGAGTGCGGGAAGAGCTTTAGGCAAAATGGTGGCCTTGCTTCCCATAAAAATATTCATACGGGAGAGAAACCCTATAAGTGTATTGAATGTGGAGAGTGTTACAGAAATAGTGATCAACTGATCTCCCACAAAAGGATCCATTCAGGTGAAAAACCTTATAAATGCACGGAGTGTGGAAAACTCTTCTGGACATGCGGTTCCCTTGCTTACCATAAACGGACACATACTGGAGAAAAACCGTATAAATGCCTGCAATGTGGAAAGAACTTCAATGTAAAGAGTTCTCTTACTTCTCATAAACGGTTACATACAGGAGAAAACCCCTATAAATGCATGGAGTGTGAAAAGAGCTTCAAAACCAGCAGTCACCTGACCTACCATAAAAGAATCCATACAGGAGAGAAACCTTATACATGCCTGGAGTGTGGAAAGAGCTTCTCTATAAAGACTTCTCTTACTTCTCATGAAAGGATCCACACAGGAGAGAAACCCTATAAGTGTATTGAGTGTGGGAAGAGCTTCAGCACAAGCAGTAAACTTAGTTTCCATAACAGGATCCATTCAGGCGAAAAACTTTATAAATGCACAGACTGTGGAAAGACCTTCGTTGGCAGTGGCTCTCTGACTTACCATAAAAGGACACACCTAGGAGAGAAACCCTATAAATGCTTGGAGTGTGGGAAAATCTTTAGGCAAAGTGGTGTCCTTGTTTCCCATAAAAGGATCCATACTGGAGAGAAACCCTATAAATGCATGGAGTGTGGGAAGAGCTTCAGCACTAGTAGTTACCTAATATCACATAGAAGGATCCATTCAGGAGAAAAACCCTATAAATGTGTAGAGTGTGGAAAAACTTTCAGGACGAACAATTCTTTTACCAAACATAAATTGATCCATGCAGGAGAGAAACCCTTTAAATGCCTAGAGTGTGGGAAGAGCTTTAGGCAAAGTGGTGGCCTTGCTTCCCATAAAAGGATTCATACGGGAGAGAAACCCTATAAATGTATTGAGTGTGGAGAGTGCTACAGAAATAGTGATCAACTGACATCCCATACAAGGATCCATTCAGGTGAAAAACCTTATAAATGCACAGAGTGTGGAAAACCCTTCAGGACATTCAGTTCCCTTGCTTCCCATAAACGGATTCATACAGGAGAAAAACCCTTTAAATGCATACAGTGTGGGAAGAGCTTCAGCACTAGTAGTTACCTGATATGCCATAGAAGGATCCATTCAGGGGAAAAACCCTATAAATGTGTAGACTGTGGAAAAACCTTCAGGATGAACAGTTCGTTTACTAACCATAAATTGATCCATGCGGGAGAGAAACCCTTTAAATGCATAGAGTGTGGGAAGAGCTTTAGGCAAAGTGGTGTCCTTGCTTCCCATAAAAGGATCCATACAGGAGAGAAACCGTATAAATGCATGGAGTGTGGAAAGAGCTTCCGTGTAAAGTGTTCTCTTACTTCTCATAAACGGATCCACACAGGAGAAAAACCCTTTAAATGCATACAGTGTGGGAAGAGCTTCAGCACTAGTAGTTACCTGATATGCCATAGAAAAATCCATTCAGGAGGAAAACCCTATAAATGAGTAGACTGGAAAAAACATCAGGATGAACACTTCTTTTACTAATCATAAATTGATCCATGTGGGAGAGAAACCTTTAAAAGTGTGGGAAGAGCTTTAGGCAAAGTGGTGACCTTGCTTCCCATAAAAGGATTCATACGGGAGAGAAACCCTATAAGTGTATTGAGTGCGGCAAGAACTACAGAAATAGTGATCAACTGACCTCCCACAAAAGGATCCATTCAGGTGAAAAACCTTATAAATGCATGGAGTGTGCAAAACCCTTCAGGACATGGCAGTTCCCTTGCTTACCATAAACTGACACAAACTGGAGAAAAACCGTATAAATGTCTGCAGTGTGGAAAGAGCTTCAGTGTAAAGAGTTCTCATAAGCGGTTACACATAGGAGAAAACCCTTATAAATGCATGGAGTGTGAAAAGAGCTTCAAAACCAGCAGTCACCTGACCTACCATAAAAAAATCCATACGGGAGAGAAACATTATACATGCCTGGAGTGTGGAAAGAGCTTCAGCTAAAGCAGCCAACTTAGTTTCCATAACAGGATCCATACTGGGGAAAAACCTTATAAATGCACACTGTGGAAAGACCTTTGCTGGCAGTGGCTATCTGATTTACCATAAAAGGACCCACACAGGAGAGAAACCCTATAAATGCCTGCAATGTGGAAAGAGCTTCTGTGATAACCGCACCCTTACGTCCCATAACAGGATCCACACGGGAGATAAATTGTACATATGCAATGAATGTGGGAAAAGTTTGAGTTCAAGCAGCTCCCTTACTTACCACATTAGTTCCCACACATGGAAGAAATTACATCAGTGCACAGGATGTGGGAAGAGCTTCAGATTAAAAAGACACCTTAGTTCCCATAAGACAGTGGTGGCGAACCTATGGCACGGGTGCCAGAGGCGGCACTCGGAGCCCTCTCTGTGGGCACGCGTGCTGTCGCCCCAGTCCTAGGCCTTCAGCTGGGTTTTGTAAAACCTTTTCGCTTTAGGCCTCCGCCGCCGTGTGCAAAAAAAAAAAAAAAAAGTTCAATCAGTGAATTTCAACTTCTTGCGGAAAAAAAAATCTTGCAAAGTTGGAATTGATTGATTGAACTTTTTAGTCCCACGCTGTCTGCCGTTACCACCGGAGCCACGCCCACCCAATTGGCCACGCCCAGCCAATGGGCCACACCCAGCCAATGGGCCACGCCCACCCGGCACTCGACGATGCATAAGTGGGTTTTGGGTTGCAGTTTGGGCAGTCAGTCTCTAAAACGTTCGCCATCACTGCCATAAGAGGATCCACACAGGAGAGAAATAGAAATGTTTGCAATGCGGAAGGATTTTTGGTGAAAACAGGGTGCTTAAGAAAGAATCCACAGAGGGCGGAAATTATCCTGTGGAAAGCAATCAACTTATTTCCCGTATTAATATGACCCACATCATGGATACATATAGGATGGGAGGGAGATCCCTTTAGGAACTGAAGTGTCCTTAATTTGAGTAAAGGGATCTGTGATATGAAACCATCTAAAGATATGGAGTTTAAAAAGAATAACATCTGTGGAAAACTGGAGAAGGAGCTGAATAAATGTATTTGGATTTTGGAAAGCTCGCAGGATAGAGTTCTTAATTCCAGAGGTATTACCTAGCCAAAGGTAAGGTCCCGCTCAAGAAAATCTGTTAAACAATTGCCCCTCTCATTACTCCAAAACTTCTGCTTGGTCAAGCTGCTTTATTTAGGCAGAAGCAACATCTAAAGTGAGTCTGGGATCAGCCTCCAGACTTTGTGAAGAGTTGGTGTATGAAAGCAAAGCAACAGACTTTGTGAACGAGTTGGTGTATGAAAGCAAAGCAAGGGAAAATGTATGTGTGTATATTCATTTTAGCTCTAATTGTTTTGAAAACTGGCCTTTAATCATGTAGCAAGGAATTTTAAGCTACATTTTAAGCATTTTCATATACTGTGTATGTACAAGTTTGGTTTACAAGTGAAAATGTCTCCCAAATGTTTATATGTACAGACCAGTCTGGTGCAAAATTGCATTAACCCGGCTGAAAGGCACCTTATAAATGGTTTTATTGATCCAACAGTGTACCATATGAGCAATGTTTTTTTAAAAAGGACTTAAATTGCTTGATTTAAATTATTAATTGTTCAGTTTCTCAGATTAAAGTAATCGTACCGTATTTTCTATTTCTCATGATATTCAAATGTCACTTTAGTGTCTCTATTTCATTTTGTGATGCCAAATTGATCAGAAATGTCAATCGTACTTAACACCTTACGGGACTGTAGCATTTCTATGGTTTTGGAGAATACTGTTACTAGCATGAATGTGACTTTGTGCTTTTTAATATAGCTTTTAAAAAGCGTATTTCCTGATTATTAACCTTTCTAATTTTGAAAGGTTAATAAATTATTGGAAACAGTTGTGGCACAATGTAAATGATGCCCTAATACACATTGAACAAAAAAGCTAAATGAAGAAAACATGAATATGTAGGGGAGCTTAGAGGGGGGATGGTGTGTGTGTAATAAAAAGTTAGAAAGTGGTAGAAGGTGGAATGAGTTCAGATCTGACTTCAGTTTCACGTTGCACAATGATGCATAGAAAACCATGGAATGAGAAAAGCATTAGCAAGGTAGAGTTATCTATGAAAAGAAGCAATGAGAGAAATTGTAGCCTATAAAATGTGGGAACATTCCTCATTCTAAAATCTTGGCCTTTTTTTTAGAATTTTCCTAATTATGTAATTTTACATCTGTGGAGATAATCCATGCAGCATTGATAGTGCTTCAGCCAACTATATGTATTTCCATTACGTCGGCGGACCTAAAGGGGAATCGGACAACTGAAACCCTTTTGCAGCTTTCTACAGTCTGAACATACATTTGGCCTTTGAGTGGCAGACAAGGATTTGTGCTTCAAGGAGTGGGGTGTGTGTGTCTGGGTATTAAGTGGGAAGACATTTATCTTCCCATTCTATACAATTAAATAATATATTAATTGTATACATTAATTCAAAGTATTTCTTATTCTCCAGCCAGCAATTCCACCTTCCCTTTGAAAACGAAGTCCTGTAAGAGATACCATTATTATTTTGAAGGGTTTTGGGGGGCGAATGGAAGCTAAGACCTTGAAGGGGATCATGTCCTGGCATCTGGGGATCCTCCCAGTCATCTCGCCTCAGCCATGGGGTCACCCTGAGGTATTCACCTGGGTGTGGGGGGGTTTCCCATCAGAGAAACTGTTGAATTGAGGGGTGGGGGCAATTGTGGTACTTCTTTTGGGTTGGGGCTTTTTATCCAGCCTGCCTAAATCAGGGACACTTTAAAGTGTTTGGACTTGATGCCCCCCCCCCCGAGATCTGAGGCAGCTAGAAAAGGGCTCTTGAGGGGGGGTAGAGGGGGCCCATGAGAGAGAAGAGAGGGAGGCCTAATTCGGAGTCACTGAGAGAAAGGAGACAGGTGCATCCTTGGGAGCCCCAAAGACCCTCAATGGCAGTGCTTCTCTAGGGGGGCCTCTTTCCCCTCCCATCCAGCCAACAAAGAGGTTCCTCCCACCCCTCCAAGAACCACCTTTTCCTGCTTCCCTGGGAGGGGTGTGGTCAGAGGGGGAGGGGAGGAGTCTTGAAACCTCACCCTTCAGCCTTTTCCCCAACGTCTCCCCGGGAGAAGGGTCACAGTCCCTTTCTTCCCCCACCGGACCCCCAGGATCAATGGGGCTGCCCGCCAAGTGTGGCCCTGCTCCTTTATGGGTTGGGGGGCTGCCTAAATCGGAGACACTTCAACGCCTTTGGACATAATTGGCCCTCCAAGAGTCTCGAGGAGGCTAGAAAAGGATTCTGGAGGGGGCCCGAGGGAGAGGAGGGGCCCAGAAGGCGGCCTAATCCAGAGTCCGACCGAGAAAAAGAAGTCGAGGCCGTCTCTGAGGAGCCCCGAAGAAGCCCGATGGCGGCTCTTCCCTCAGAGCCGCGTCTCTTTCTCTCAACGGTCTTTCCCGCCTGAGGGAATCGCACTGGGAGGGGAGGGGTCTTGCAACCTCTCGCCCTGCAGCCTTTTCCCAAAAACATCTCCCCGGGGGGTCCTCTTGAGGGGGACCCTGAAGGAGATGAGAGGCCCAGAAGGAGGCCTCATCCAGAGTCCGACCGAGAAAAAGAAGTAGAGGCCGTCTGTGAAGAGCCCCGAAGAAGCCCGATGGCGGCTCTTCCCTCAGAGCCGCGTCTCTCTTTCTCTCAACGGACTTTCCCGCCTTTTCCCACCTCGCTGTCTGAGGGAATCACACTGGGAGGGGTGTGGTCAGAAGGGAGGCGGGGGAGGGGAGGAGCCTTGCAAGGTCCTGCCTCCCTTGTCCTGCAGCCTTTCCCCCAACGCCTCCTGGGGGGAGTTCTTCCCCCCCCTTCTCTTCCAGGGATCCTCGCCAGCTGACTCACCAGCAGCAACAAGAGGACTTTGGAGTCAGCTTGCCAAGAATAAGTTGCGCCAATGAGAATCCTCCCTTCTGTTGAGTAATCTGTCTCCGGGCAGAATGCCTCGTAATTTCTCCCTGTTGGAGAACGCCTTTGGAGCCCCAAAGGTGCTTTTATTCAGGAGGCAACTGGACTTTCTTTGAAGAAAAGCTTCTTCAGCTCTGACTCTGAATCTCCATAAGCCTTTGGAGCAGAAGCTGAGAAACCGGGACGCGGGGGTGGGGGTCTTACCCACATTATGTGCAGCTACAGCTGGAGGGGACCTTGGAACTGGGGTGATTCTGATTGTTATATTATTTCTGTCTTCTAGGCAACGGCTGTCCTTTTCCCCTCCTTAATTACATAATTATTACAAATTATATAAATACTGAAGCTCGATTGATCCATGACTGAGTCTGCATTCCCATTTCTTGGGGAAATATCAGCAGGTGTCAAGCTCTCAAAATATACCAAAAGCAGCACAAGGTGTCAGGTGCTGCTAGAACGTTTGTGTGTGTGTTTGTGTGAGACAGAGAGAGAGAGAGATAGAGGGTGGGGGAGGAGGGGAGGAAGAGAAAGAACAAGAGAGGGAGAGAGTGCAAGTGGGAGAAAGAGGCAGAAAGAGACAGGGAGGGAGGGAAAGAGAAAGAGTCGGAGGAAGACGGAGTGGGAGAGAAAGAGAAGGAGAGGAAGGGAGAGGAAGAGAGCGCGGGAGGGAGGGGAAAAAAGAGAATCGATCGGCTCCCAAAAGGACGGAATCGGCATCCCCTCCGGGTGACTTTCTGCAAATCGCCATTTGCGCAAGGACAAAGGGAGGCCTGTCATCTCCCATATGGCATTTACCGGAAGCTAAATGGCAGAGCTCGTCCTCCAGGGCAGATCCGGCGCCGATCAGTGGTTGGGCTTAATAGCCTCCAGGGACCCTCCCACGGCCGTGATTTCACCTCAGCTCCCAGCAGGGGGCGCTCTCGGCTGCAGACCGACTGTATGCCACAGCGCATGCTCGACTCCCTCTGCGTGCTCGGGAGTCTGCAGCCTGTGAGTTCCTCCCCGGGAATCTGAGGGATGGGGATGGGCAAGAGGGGTTCCCGCGACTCACATCCTCCCCAGGGGTTGGGAAACAGACTCCGAATCCCGAGGCTTGGAGGGAGCGGGGAATCCACCCCATAACTGGTCCGAGCTGTGCATGCAGGAGATCCAACAACGGGGGAGGGGAGAAAGTTGAGAGGGGGGAGGGAGGAGAGAGGAAGCCTGAAGGGACCATCTGCTCACTTCTCCTTCAGGTTCAGCTTCCAAGACGGGAAGGATCTTCGGAGAGCCGTCGGGGACCAATTGCCCGGCGGTGCCAGGGGCTGAGAGGTTCCTGCCGAGCCTGGCAGAGGAGAAGAAGCAGGAGTAGACTGGAAGAGAGTTGGAAGGGACCTTGGAGATATTCTAGTCCAACCCCATGCTCAGGAAGGGCCCCAGGTCAGAGATGCTTCTACTTGAATTCTTAAATGCCTTCCTGAGAGTTTTGGGTGATTGATAATGCAAGTAGATAATTTAGAGAACCTCATTAAAGAAATTGTTCTTGTGTTCATCCAAAGAGTATCTCATTTGGAGCAATTTTCCCATTGGCCTCATCCATCCCCACCGATGGACACAAGGGTTTGGCCGCCTAGTGGAAAGAACATAAAATCCAGATCCTCTCATGTCTGGTCCTCTTCAGCCCTCTCCTTTGCTTCTATTTCAGGTTCTCAGGTCCTTCCAGGAATGGGGACTAATTGGGTGGATCCCACAAATCTTTCTCGTGATCTGTCTTTCAGAGGGTTCCCCAAGGATAAAAGTCAATGTCAGGAAACCTCACTAGGTAAGGGAAGACCGTTCAGCTGGATTGGAGATTTTCTGCAAAGATTCTAGTTATCCTTAATTCTCTGTGTCTTCTCGTATCTTCGTTGTTTGATTTAGTGGAAGATGACTAAGAAAGCTATAACTCCCTCTTCAAGTTAGAAGACTTAAGGTGCACAGAGGAATTCCCTCCCTTCAGATCCAGCCCATGGTTTGCCTTTTGTAGAAGACCCACTCTTCTAGGGACCACCTTGAGTTGCAGTCTGGCTACTCCATTATGAAAGATTTCTCTTTGTTCTCAATGATCCGGAGGACAGCAACCTGTTTTTTGGCCTACCTTAAGAGATAATTTCAAGTCAATTCCTACACATCCCTGCTGGACCATTTCCAACACCACCTGTCCTTGCATGCAGGTTCCTGGGTTGCTAGAATTTCATGAATTGCTCTTCTATGATGGTTTCAAGCTGCAGGGAAGGGGGGGGGGAGAGAATTTGCAGTGATTGAGCGAATGCTTTGGTTGCCAAGAGTATACTTCCATGTGTTGTTCCAAAACGTTAGGAGAACAATCCAATTGAGGTTTGTTCTTCAGTGTGTGGTGGGGTTTGGTCTTCTCCTTTCTTCTTGGCTCCCATGATGGAGCTTATGAAAGCCCACCGAAGGCAGAGTGTAGAAGAGGCCAATGGAGGTTTCCTGGGCAGTACAGGAAGAAATCTTTAGTTGTACCTGCAAGGTAGAAAAGATGAAGTTGCAGCCTTTTCTGTTTCCATCCTGTCTCTCTCCTTCCCAGTGTGTGAAATGGAGTCACCGTTGTTTACTGAATCATCTCCTTCTATTGGTGGAGCTGAAAGAGCCGCTGGATTCCCAACTCAGGTAGGAAGGAAGAGATCAGCTAATATGGGGGAACAGTAGGAGACCTCTAGTTTCCTTTGGGGACTCAACATACGATATTGCTATTCCTGAGCAAACCACAATAAGGAAATTAGAAATTTAAATTTATAGAAAATAGAAAATAAACTTCTTTATAGGCCAAGTGTGCATGGACACACAAGAAATTTGTCTCCGGTGCATAGGTTCTCAGTGTACATACAAGTAATAGTGATAATCATGATCATAAACAACATGAAAATACATTCATCGTAAATCACAAAATACAACACTTCATCATAAATCATAAGATGCAACACTTAGTGATAGTCAGAATATTATGATCAGTCAAACTAGGTCCACCTCTCAACATTAAGTTTTGGAATTGTATGGAATTCCTTATTGGTTATATCATTCTGGTTTCAAAAAATGCCACCTGGCAGTTCATGTTATCTATCCCAAGTAAAGCAGACAGGAGACACGAATAATTATGCTAAATCTACTTTATTGTAAGTATAATCTTGTTTTCGTATCATTGGGGAAAGGGATGAAAACAGGAGGAGCAGAAACTGCTTTGTGTATCATCTGCATCTTGACGGCTAGAAGTGCTTTCCTTGTATTTTCATGAATATTCATGAGAGAGCAAGGCTGGTCCTTCAAAGAACCACAAAGACAATTTGGTTACCATATCAGACAGAAATCCCACAGAATCTCTTGCAAATATCATGAAATGGTGGAGCCATTGGTAGATGGTGCGTCTCATGCACACTCTGCCATTTGATCAAGGCAGGTTGATGACACTGTACGTCAGCAGAGTCAGTCACGCCCTAATTGGCTGTCAGCTGTAGGCTGTGAATTCTGCCAATTTTAGCAGGTAATGTGTTGAGTCCAGCTAGGGAAATGTCCAATGAGGAATTTTCACTTTGTGCTTTTAGTATTTGCTGATGAAAGGAGATCTCGCAAATTCTATCGAGTCTGCTCACGGGGATTCTTCCTTGTTCAGGGTCCTGTGTCCTTTGAGGAGGTGGCCGTCCATTTCAGTAGCGAAGAGTGGTTGCTGCTGGATCCCAGCCAGAAAGCCCTGCATCGAGAAGTCATGTTGGAAATGTCTGCGATGGTGGCCTCTTTAGGTAAGGGTTCCTCTGGAGGAAAATTATGTCAGAGCAATGGGTCACTAGACATTTTAGTCACAACTTACATCTATACGTATCTTGTTAAAAATGATTTCATCATTTTTGTCCTCTTATGTTAATTCCAGTCTGCCCTCATAGTCCTCTAAGTAGCACAATTTCATTGAGAAGAAAGAGATCAGTGGGCTGATCAGTCATTCTGGCAAGGGTTGACATTCGGTCTTGTGGTCATCCTGGGCCCTGTGTCATCACTGCAAAGCTATTGGGAAGATGATGACGGAGAGCATGTTTTTGCCTATTGCAGTTGTCCTAATAGGTAACAAATTTTGTCTTGCTTCGTGTTGCAATGGCATACGTTGTCTTATTGAATGTAACTTAGATGCATCATATGTGAGACAATTTGTGTGCCACGTCCTGACCTCAAGACCTGTTCTTGCTTTAAATTTTTAACTGCCAAGAATGAGGGTTAGATCAGCAGCCATGGTAGTCTTTTAAGTTAATAACTAATATTCATGCTGTCATTTCCCCTGTTTCTTTCTCTGCAGATGCCCAGTAATAGATAAATCTATGCATTGGGACAGCAAATTGTACGTTGTGGATTATTCTAATTCATTTTTCTTCTCCCTCAAGCATTGGATGCGCAGAAGAAGGAAAATCACCAAGAGCCAAATTTAGTGCCATTGCAAATAATCAAAATGGAAATACCTGAAGAGGCACCTACAAATAAACGGGAGAGGAGGAAACATGAAAAGAAGCACACTTGGAGAGAAGAATCTATTCTTGAATGTGTGGAAATGGACCACTTCCTGACCCAACGTGACTCCAAAGAATATACGGGGAAATGTCAAAGTAGAAAAAGATTCAAAGCAAACCCCACTTTTAGTAACCACTGCAAACCTGGAAAGAGCTTCAGCAGTAATAAACTTACTCCCCATAAAATGACCCAGGCAAGGGAGAAGCCCTACACAGATGTGGACTGGGGAAAAAGCTTTGGGTGGAGAGGTAATCTAACTTCCCATAAAAGAATACAGTCAGGGGGAAAGTCCTATAAGTGCATGATCTGTGGGAAAAGATTCAGTTCAAACAGTTCCTTTACTTTCCATAAAAGGATCCACACCAGAGAAAAACCCTATGAGTGCCTAGAGTGTGCAAAGAGCTTCAGGAACAGAGAGTGTCTCAAATCCCACAAAAGGATGCATACAGGCAGAAAACCTTATAAATGTGTGGACTGTGGTAAAAGGTTCAGTCTGAAGAGTTCCTTTAGTTCCCATAGAAGGATCCATACTGGAAAAAAACCCTTTAAATGCATAGAGTGTGGGAAGAGCTTCAGTACTAATAGTTACCTGATATGCCATAGAAGGATCCATTCAGGGGGAAAAGCCTATAAATGTGTAGACTGTGGGAAAACCTTCAGGATGAACACTTCTTT
Source organism: Azemiops feae (assembly GCA_023970755.1). NCBI lineage: Eukaryota > Metazoa > Chordata > Lepidosauria > Squamata > Viperidae > Azemiops > Azemiops feae. Next base: position 191,942 of record JALGBA010001536.1, on the reverse strand, counting down.
TACTAAGCATAAATTGATCCATGCGGGAGAGAAACCCTTTAAATGCATAGAGTGTGGGAAGAGCTTTAGGCAAAGTGGTGTCTTTGCTTCCCATAAAAGGATCCATACAGGAGAAAAACCCTATAAATGCATGGAGTGTGGAAAGAGCTTCCGTGTAAAGTGTTCTCTTACTTCTCATAAACGGATCCACACAGGAGAAAAACCCTATAAATGCCTAGAGTGCGGGAAGACCTTTAGGCAAAGTGGTGATCTTGCTTCCCATAAAAGGATCCATACGGGAGAAAAACCCTATAAATGCATGGAGTGTGGAAAGAACTTCAGTGTAAAGAGTTCTCTTACTTCCCATAAACGGTTACACACAGGAGAAAACCCCTATAAATGCATGGAGTGTGAAAAGAGCTTCAAAACCAGCAGTCACCTGACCTACCATAAAAGAATCCATACAGGAGAGAAACCTTATACATGCCTGGATTGTGGAAAGAGCTTCTCTATAAAGACTTCTCTTACTTCTCATGAAAGGATCCACACAGGAGAGAAACCCTATAAGTGTATTGAGTGTGGGAAGAGCTTCAGCACAAGCAGTAAACTTAGTTTGCATAACAGGATCCATACAGGCGAAAAACCTTATAAATGCACAGACTGTGGAAAGACCTTCGCTGACAATGGCTACCTGACCTACCATAAAAGAATCCATATGGGAGAGAAACCCTATAAATGCCTGGAATGTGGAAAGAGCTTCAATGGGAACCGTGCACTTTCTTCTCATAACAGGATCCACACGGAAGATAGTATGCAATGAATGAGGGAAGAGTTTGAGTTCAAGCAGGTCCCTTAGTTACCACATTAGTTCCCACACACGGAAGAAATTACATCAGTGCACAGAATGCGGGAAGAGCTTCAGATTAAAGACACCTTAGTTCCCATAAGAGGATCCACGCAGCAGAGAAATAGAAATGCTTGCAATGCAGAAGGAGTTTTGGTGAAAACAGGATGCTTCTCAAGAAAGAATCCACAGAGGACGGAAAGGTATCCTGTGGAAAGCAATCAACTTATTTCCCGTATTAATATGACCCACATCATGGATACATGCAGGACGGGAGGGAGATCCCTTTATGAACTGAAGTGTCCTTAATTTGTGTAAAGGGATGTGATACCAAACCGTCTAAAGATATCTAGTGTAAAAAGAATAACATCTGTGGAAAACAGTCTTCCTTCTTTCAGAGGATTGCTGTAGAAGCACCTGAATAAATGTATTTGGATTTTGGAAATCTCCCAGGATAGAGTTCTTAATTCCAGAGGTATTGCCTATTCAAAGGTAAAGTCACACTCAAGAAAATCTATTGCCCCTCTCATTACTCCAAAACCTCTGCTTGGTCAAGCTGCTTTATTTAGGCAGAAGCAACATCTGAAGTGAGTCTGGGATCAGCCTCCAGGCTTTGTGAAGAGTTGGTGTATGCAAGCAAAGCAAGGGAAAATATGTGTGTATATTCATTTTTGCTCTAATTGTGTTGAAAATACTGGCCTTCTTTAAGATAAGGTAACCTTTATTGTCATTTCTTTTACTGTGGGCACAACAGCACACATCAAAAATGAAATTTAGTTGCCCGCTCTCAAAGTGAAACACATACATGACACACACCTAAACATACTATATACAACATATGTATAGACCCACACCCCTACATATACATAACAAAGAAATATTAAATACTGTCCATCTTGAATATATAATGGAAGGAGGAAGCTTGAGAGTTCACAAGGTTAATGCTGTATGGAATAAAACTATGGCTGAATCTGGATGTTCTGCTACGGATACCACGAAGCCTCCTCCCAGAAGGTAACAAGGAAAACAGGTCGTGAAGAGGATGTGTAGTGTACCAAATAATCTGACGGACCCTGCTCAAGCAATGCTTCTGTGCTATGTCCTGAATGGGAGGGAGGGAACTGCCATGACAGGATGCTCTCGATCGTCCCCCTGTAGAAAGTGGTAAGGATAGGAGAAGGAAGATATGCTTTTCTCATGCGACGCAGAAAATGCAGGCACTGCTGCGCCCGCTTCACCAGTGTCTCGCTGTTGAGCAATGAAGCCAGTCTACTTGTTAGCTGCACACCCAGGAATTTGATGCTGGTAACCATCTCCACAGATCATTAACGCACAGAGAAGTGTTGCTGTGCCTGCCTTTTCTGAAATTGACAATGATCTCTTTGGTTTTTCTGGTATTTAAAACTTGCACCAGTTCACCAATCCCTCAACCTCCTTGCAGTAAGCTTCCACATTGTCATCATGAATAAGGCCCACTACTGTTGTATCATCTGCGAACTTCACAATATGGTTGGTGGCAAAACTAGCACAACAGTCATGGGTCAACAGGGTGAACAGCAGTGGACTTAGGACACAGTCCTGAGGAGAACCTGTGCTCAAGAAAATGGTATTAGAGGTATTTGTTCCAACTCACACATATTGGGGCCTGTTGGTAAGAAAATCAAGAATCCAGTTGCACAAAGGGGTGTTTAAGCCTAAAAGGCCCAGTTTGTCTATCAGATGCTGGGGAATGATTGTGTTAAACGCCGAACTGAAGTTGACAACAAACGTACATGAGTATTTCTTTCCTCTAAGTGCTTCAAGCTCAGATGGAGAACGGAAGAAATAGCATCCTCTGTAGAGCGATTTGGTCGGTAGGCAAACTGAAGCGGGTCTAATGCTGGCGGGAGGCTAGATACAATAATGTCCTTTATCAGCTTCTCAAAGCATTTCATAATGGTGGATGTTAGTGCAACCGGACGGTAATCATTGAGGCCTGTAATTGTGGACCTATTTGGCACTGGCAAGATGATGGCCGTCTTAAAACATGATGGGACCACTGCCTGCTGCAATGAGAGATTGAAAATATCTGTGAGAACACAAGCCAGCTCATCTGCGCATTCCCTAAGGACATGTCCAGGGATGTTATCTGGGCCTGCTTCTTTCTGAATGTTAACTTGCTGCAGTGTTTTCCGGAAAGAGATGACATCAAAGCTTAGCACTTGCTCGTCAGGATGGGGCACAGCTTTCCTAGCAAGAGTGCTATTTGATGCCTCAAATCTACCAAAAAATGTATTCAGTTTGTTTAGGAAGTGTGTGTCGCCCTTGCATCTCGATGGAGTCACCTTGTAATCTGTAATGGCCTGGATTCCTTTCCACATTCGCCTGGTGTTTGTTGGGTCCTGAAAAAAGTTCTGAATTTTCTTTCAATGGGCTTGCTTTGCACCTTTTATGGCACTTTTCAGATTTGCTCTGGCTGTTCTAAGTGCCAGCATGTCACCAGATTTAAAAGCCACATTCCGTGCTTTCAGCATCTTGAGGACCTCATAAGTCAGCCACGGTTTTTCATTCGTCCTCACAACAATGTTTTTCAGGACAGAGATCTTCTATGCACTTTTGGATATATGTAGACACCATGGCAGCATACTCAACATTTGTATGTTGGTTATCAGTAGCTGCTTCCTTAAACATGCCCCAATCTGTGCACTCAAAGCAGTCTTGTAATGCTTCTATAGCTCCCTCTATCCAAACCCTCACCTGCTTTCCTATAGGTTTCACTCTGACTAATAAAGGTTTATATGCTGGAATAAGCAGTACTGAGAGATGGTCAGAGGAGGCCAGGTGAGGGCAGGGGATAGCTTTGAAAGCCTTCTTGATGTTGGAATAAGCAAGATCCAGTGTATTGTCCTTTTAGGTTGCAAAGTCCACATATTGATGGAAATATGGCAGGGTAGCTTTCAAATTCACTTGGGTAAAGTCTCCCATTCCAATAAATGCATCCTCTGGGTGAGTAGTTTGTAAATCACTGATGGTATGACAGAGAACCTTCAGGGCCTCTTCTCTGTTTGCATCCGGGGGGATATACACAGATCTCATAACGGTAACGGAATTCTCTAGGCAGATAGAAGGGTCTGCATTTGATGGTCAGAAGCTCCACATCTGGGGAGCACAGACTTGAAACCACCTTGGCATTATCACACCATCTGTCATTTATATAAAAACAGACACCCCCTCTCCGGGATTTGCCACTAAGAGTAAAACTCCGGTCCAGCCGAAATGTTGAAAATTCCATCAAGCTAACAGCACTATCTGGACAGAGGGCTTTAACCAAGTTTCTGATGCAATGATCACACAGCAATTTCTCACCTCCCGGTTTGTTGTTAAATCCAGCCTCAAGTAATCCATTTTTGGTTCTAAGGAGCGAGCATTTGCAAACAAAATAGATGGAAGAGACACTCTGTAAGGTCTACCTTTTAGCCTAGATGTTAGGCCTCCGCATTTGCCACGTTTCCTCTTTCGGTCACAGCTCCTCTTCTTCCGAAGATGATCAGCAACAGAAACTTCCCAGCTGCAATGGCTGCTCCTCCACTCTGCCCCTGCAGCCTGAAACACTGTCTTCGCTGTTCAAAACACTGAGCACGATGCTGTTTCCACCTCCAGCAATTTCCTTTCTTCCTCCCTGCTCCTCCAGACATTGCAGCTGATCTCTCATCCTCCGTGTCAACCGCCAGCATCTCCATCGTTGATTTTATCCTCCCTAGTAATCCGAGGCCATGCAGATTCTCCCGAACAGTTTTCTCTACAGTTCCTCTCACGCTGAATTTCTTCGTATCCAATATGGAGTGACGTTCATATGAAAGTTTAGCAATCCAACTCTGCTTACCTGTCCCTATTTCTAAAAAGTGCTTCAGTCCGGATTGTTCATTTCCCTCCCTAACCCCCACACTTTTGAAGCAGCCACAGCCAAGCAAGGCGCCGCCATCTTAATTAATTAATCACGTAGCAAGGAATTTTAAGCTTTTTTTTATATACTATATATGTACAAGTTTGGTTTACAAGTAAAAATGTTAAACAATTGCCCCTCTCATTACTCCAAAACCTCTGCTTGGTCAAGCTGCTTTATTTAGGCAGAAGCAACATCTGACGTGAGTCTGAGATCAGCCTCCAGGCTTTGTGAAGATCTAGTGCAGTGGTTCTTAACCTGGGCGATATCGCCCCCCAGGGGGCGATTTCATTTTTCAGGGGGGCGATGGAACGAAAAGGGGCGATGTGGGGGCGAAGGAACGAAAAGGGGGCGATATGGGGGCGATGGAGCGAGACATTTTGGGGACACTTTTCAGTCTTCCCCTGTGGCTCCGAGCCTCCTCCGCCATTTGCAGAGAGAGACAGAGAAAGAGAGAGGCACTTGCGCTCCCCCCCCTCTCTCTCATGCAGGGCTCCTGATTGGCCCTGCGCCCGGCTGCCCCGCCCCCTGGGAGCAGCGCAGCCACAAAGTCCCTTTCCCTGGCTGGCCCCATCTGAGGTGCACGTGGCCAGCCCTCCTGCAAGCCGCGGCCCTGAGGGAGAGCAGCCCCTGACTGCTTTGTCGGCGAAGGTGAGGTGAGCAGAATATGGGGGGGGAGAGGGGGCCGTCCCCGGGCCGCTCCCTGGGCAGCCGAGCCGGCCACACTGTCAAGCCCCCATGGGCTCGACATTCACGGGAAGGGGGGAAGCATGCTCCAGGCGGTGGTCTACCGGCGGCACAGGAGGCTCCAGCGTTGGTCCTGGGGGGAAGCGGATCGTTGCCCCGGTTCCGACCGAGGACCCCGGCAGCACGGGAGAATGTTTGGTGACACAGCCGACGGGGGCGTTCCGCGGATGCCCCGAGGCCTGCGGCTTGAGCCCGGGGATGCCGGCAGCGCGAGGGGAGGCTTGGCGATGCAGCCGACAGGCGGGGCGTTCTGCAGATGCCCTGCGGCTTGAGCCCGGGGATGCCGGCAGCGCGAGGGGAGGCTTGGCGACGCAGCTGACGGGGGGGCATTCCGCGGATGCCCCGCGACTTGAGCCCGGGGATGCCGGCAGTGCGAGGGGAGGCTTGGCAATGCAGCTGACGGGCATTCCGCGGATGCCCTGCGACTTGAGCCCGGGGATGCCGGCAGCGTGAGGGGAGGCTTGGCAATGCAGCGGGCCCCGGGGCATCTGCAGAACACCCCCCGTCAGCTGCATCGCCAAGCCTCCCCTCGTGCCGCCGGCATCCCCGGGCTCAAGCCGCGGGCCGCGGGGCATCTACAGAACGCTTCGCCCGTCGGCTGCGTCGCCAAGCCTCCCCTCGCACCACCGGCATTCCCGGGCTCAAGCCGCATGCCACGGGGCACCTGCGAAATGCCCCACCCGTCGGCTGCATCGCCAAGCCTCCCCTCGCACCGCCGGCGTCCCCAGGCTCAAGCCGTGGGCCACGGGGCATCTGCAGAACGCCCCACCCATTGGCTGCATCGCCAAGCCTCCCCTCGCGCTGCCGGCATCCCCGGGCTCAAGCCGCGGGCCGCGGGGCATCTGCAGAACGCCCCGCCCGTCGGCTGCATCACCAAGCCTCCCCTCGCACTGCCGGCATCCCCGGGCTCAAGTCGCGGGCCGTGGGGCATCCGCAGAACGCCCCTGTCGGCTGCATCGCCAAACATTCTCCCACGCCGCCGGCGTCCTCGGTCGGAATCGGGGCAACGATTCGCTTCCCGCCAGGACCAACGCTGGAGTGTCCCATGCCGCCGGTAGGCCGCCGCCTGGAGCATGTTGGGGGAGGGGGGCGATGACAACTTCCTCATTGGCTCAAGGGGGCGATTCGTTCAAAAAGGTTAAGAACCACTGATCTAGTGTATGCAAGCCAAAGAAGGGAAAGTGTATCTCTGTGGTTTCATTTTAGTTCTAATTGGGTTAAAAATACTGGCTTTCTTTAAACATATAGCTGTCAACTTTGCAAATGAGTCTGCCTGCAGTCATTTTCCCCCTCATTTGAAGTTGCCACATGGAACTGAGGGCTTGTCCAGGTGCTTCACTAGTCAAAACAATCAGAGGTCCCATGGGAATCAAGGTCATCTATTGCTCCCGCAATTGGGGATTGGGCATAGTATAAGAAAGGCCGCCAAACTATTCTATTGGGAAATGTAGTTGATTGCATAGTACTGGGGTGGGAGCTTTAACTTTGTAATAATGTAACTTTTTGGAGGGAACTTTAGTCTTGGTTTCACTTTTGACCGTAAGGATACTCTGTAACAATAAACATGTTTTTTGAGGAATTTCCCCCCCTCGAAGTTCTGCTTTATTCATCTCTGTCTGTCGGAACCATGACAGTAGCAAGGTATTTAAGCTTTTTTCTTCATATACTGTATGTGTACAAGTTTGGTTTACAAGTGAAAATGTCTCCCAAAAGTTTATATGTACAGTCCAGTCTGGTTCAAAATTGCATTAACCCAGCTGAAAGGGACTTTATAAATGGCTTTATTGATCCAACAGTATACCATATGAGCAATGTTTTTTTTTAAAAAAGGACTTAAATTGCTTGATTTAAATTATTCATTGTTCAGTTTCTCAGATTAAAGTAATCTGTACTGTATTTTCTATTTCTCAAGGTTTTTAAATGTCACTTTAGTGCCTCCATTTCATTTTGTGATGCCAAATTGATCAGAAAGATGAATTGTACTTGACACATTAGGGGACTGTAGCATTTCTATGGTTTTGGAGAAAACTGTTACTAGCATGAATGTGCCTTTGTGTTTTTTATCTTAATATAGCTTTTTAAAAGGCGTATTTCCTGATTAACAACCTTTCTAATTTTGAAAGGTTAATAAATTATTGGAAACAGTTGTGGCACAATGTAAATGATGCCCTACTTAATACACATTGAACAAAAAAGCTAAATGAAGAAAACAGATGAATATGTAGGAGAACTTAGAGGGGGGATGGTGTGTGTGTAATAAAAAGTTAGAAAGTGGTGGAAGGAGGTGGAATGAGTTCAGATCTGACTCAGTTTCACTTTGCACAATGATGCATAGAAAACCATGGAATGAGAAAACATTAGCAAGGTAGATTTATCTATGAAAAGAAGCAAGCAATGGGAGAAATTGTAGCCTCATTCTAAAACCTTGGCCTTTTTTTTAGAATTTTCCTAATTATGTAATTTTACATCTGTGGAGATAATCCATGCAGCATTGATAGTGCTTCAGCCAACTATATCTTCTTCCCTTATGTCAGAGGACCTAAAGGAGAATCAGATTTGCCGCTTTCTACAGTCTGAACGTACATTTGGCCTTTGAATGGTAGGCAAGGATTTGTGCTTCAAGGGGGGGGGTGTCTGGGTATTAAGTGGGAAGACATTTATTTTCCCATTTTATACAATCAAATAATATATTAATTGAATACATTAATTCAAAGTATTTCTTATTCTCTAGCCAGCAATTCCACCTTCCCATTGAAAACGAAGACCTGTTAAGAGATACCATTATTATTTTGAAGGGTTTGGGGGATGAATGGAGGCCAAGGCCTTGAAGGGGATCATGTCCCGGGATCTGGGGATCCTCCCAGTCATTTCACCTCAGCCATGGGGTGACCCTGAGGGATTCACCTTGGGGGGTGGGTTCCCATCAGAGAAACTGCTGAATTGGGGGGGCAACTGTGGTACTTCTCCTTTTGGGTTGGGGTTTTTTATCCAGCCTGCATGAATCAGGGACGCTTTAAAGTGTTTGGACGTGATGCCCCCCTCCCCGAGATTCGAGAGGGCTAGAAAAGGGCTCTTGAGAGGAGTAGAGGGGGCCCATGAGAGAGAAGAGAGGGAGGCCTAATTCGGAGTCAGACTGAGAGAAAGGAGTCAGGTGCATCCTTGGGAGCCCCAAAGACGCCCAATGGCGGTGCTTCCCTAGGGGGGGGGCTCTTTCCCCTTCCCCCAGCCAGCAAAGAGGTTCCTCCCACCCCTCTAAGGACCGCCTTTTCCTGCTTCACTGGGAGGGGTGTGGTCAGAGGGGGAGAGGAGTCTTGCAACCTCACCCTTCAGCCTTTTCCCCAACGTCTGTCCGGGAGAGGGATCACAGTCCCTTTCTCCCACCTCTGGGTCCCCAGCATCAATGGGGCTGCCCGCCAAGTGTGGACCTGCTCCTTTATGGGTTGGGGGGCTGTCTAAATCGGAGACACTTCAATGCCTTTGGACATAATGGCCCCTCCAAGAGTCTCGAGGAGGCTGGAAAAGGATTCTGGAGGGGGCCCCTGAGGGAGAGAAGGGGCCCAGAGTGCGGCCTAATCCAGAGTCTGACCGAGAAAAAGAAGTCGAGGCCGTCTCTGAGGAGCCCCGAAGAAGCCCGATGGCGGTTTTTCCCTCAGAGCCGCGTCTCTCTTTCTCTCAACGGTCTTTCCCGCCTTTTCCCACCTCGCTGCCTGAGGGAATCGCACTGGGAGGGGTGTGGTCAGAAGGGAGGCGGGGGAGGGGAGGAGCGTTGCAAGTTCCTGCCTCCCTTGTCCTGCAGCCTTTTCCCCAACCCCCTCTCCTGGGGGTCCCAGCCCCCTTTCTGGGGGGAGTTCCCCCCCCCGTCCCTTCCAGGGATCATCGCCAGCTGACCCACCAGCAGCAACAAGAGGACTTTGGAGTTGGCTTGCCAGGAATACGTTGCGCCAATGGGAATCCTCCCTTCTGTTGAGTAATCTGTCTCCGGGCAGAATGTCTCGTGATTTCTCCCTGTTGGAGAAAGCCTTTGGAGCCCCAAAGGTGCTTTTATTCAGGAGGCAACTGGACTTTCTTTGAAGAAAAGCTTCTTCAGCTCTGACTGGATGGTGGGGAGTAGTCAGAGCTGAAGAAGCCTCTTGGATGAGAAGCGAAACGTCTTCAAAGGAAAAAAAGAACAAGAAAGGCCAGTTGCCTCCTGGAAAAGCACCTTTGTGTCAACCATACCTGGATGACTGGGAATCTCCATAAGCCTTTGGAGCAGAAGCTGAGAAACCGGGACGCGGGGGTGGGGGTCTTACCCACATTATGTGCAGCTACAGCTGGAGGGGACCTTGGAACTGGGGTGATTCTGATTCTTATATTATTTTTGTCTTCTAGGCAACGGCTGTCCTTTCCCCCTCCTTAATTACATAATTATTACAAATTATATAAATAGTGGCGCTCGATTGATCCATGACTGAGTCTGCATTCCCATTTCTTGGGGAAATATCAGCAGGCGTCAAGCTCTCAAAATATACCAAAAGCAGCACCAGGTGTCAAGTTCCGCCAGAACGTTTGTTTGTTTGTGTGTGTGTGTGTGTGTGAGTGAGAGAGAGAGAGAGACAGACAGACAGACAAAGACAAACACACACACACAAACAGACGGGGGGGAATGGAGGGAGGAACAGAAAGAGCAAGAGAGAGGGAGAGACAGACAAACAGAAGGAGAGAGAGAGAGAGAAGGAGGGAGGGAGAGAGAAAGAGAGACGGAGGAAGACCGAGTGGGAGAGAAAGAGAAAGGGAGAAAAGTAGAGGAAGACAGCGCGGCAGGGACGGGTGGAACAGAGAATCGATCGGCCCCCAAAAGGACGGAACCGGCATCCCCTCCGGGTGACTTTCTGCAAATCGCCATTTGCGCAAGGACAAAGGGAGGCCTGTCATCTCCCCATGGCATTTACCGGGAGCTAAATGGCAGAGCTCGTCCTCCAGGGCAGATCCGGCGCCGATCAGAGGTTGCGCTGGATAGCCTCGAAGTCCCTCCACGGCCGTGATTTCACCGCAGCTCCCAGCAGGGGACGCTCTCTGGGCTGCAGGCTAACTGCATGCCACTGCGCATGCTCGACTCCTGCGTGGTCGGGAGACTGCCGCCTGTGAGTTCCTCCCCGGGAATCTGGGGGAGGGGGACGGGCAAGAGGGGGTCCCGCGACTCAGATCCTCCCGAGGGGAGGTGAAATAGACTCCGAATCCCGAGACTTGGAGGGAGCGGGGAATCCACCCCATAACTGCTCCGGGCTGTGCATGCAGGAGATCCAACAACGGGGGAGGGGAGAAAATTGAGAGGGGGGGAGGGGAGAGGAAGCCTAAAGGGACCACCGGCTCACGTCTCCTTCAGGTTTAGATTCCAAGACGGGAAGGATCTTCGGAGAGCCTGCGGAGACCAGTTGCCTGGCGGTGCCAGCGGTTGAGAGGTTCCTGCCCAGCGGCAGAGGAGAAGAAGCAGGAATAGAATGAAAGGGACCTTGGAGATCTTCTAGTCCAACCCCCTGCTCAGGAAGGGCCCCAGGTCAGAGATGCTTCTTTTGGGAAATATGAAGGGATCTTTGTGTGCTTGAATTCTTAAATACCTTCATGATAGAGTTTTGGGTGCTTGATAATGCAAGTAGATAATTTAGAGAACCTCATTAAAGAAATTGTTCTTGCGTTCTTCCAAAGAGTATTTCATTTGGAGTAATTCTCCCATTGGCCTCATCCATCCCCACAGATGGACACGAGGGTTTGGCCGCCTTGTGGAAAGAACATAAAATCCAGATCCTCTCATGTCCGGTCCTCTTCAGCCCTCTCCTTTGCTTCTATTTCAGGTTCTGAGGTCCTTCCAGGAATGGGGACTAATTGGGTGGATCCCACAAATCTTTCTCGTGATCTGTCTTTCAGAGGGTTCCCCAAGGATAAAAGTCAACGTCAGGAAACCTCACTAGGTAAGGGAAGACCGTTCCGCTGGATTGGAGATTTTCTGGAAAGATTCCAGTTATCTTTAATTCTCTGTGTCTTTTCGTATCTTCATCGTTTGATTTAGTGGAAGATGACTAAGAAAGCTATAACTCCCTCTTCAAGCTAGAAGAGTTAAGGAGCACAGAGGAATTCCCTCCCTTCAGATCCAGCCCATGGTTTGCCTTTTGCAGAAGACCCACTCTTCTAGGGACCACCTTGAGTTGCAATCTGGCTCCTCCATTATGAAAGATTTATCTTTGTTCTCAATGATGCGGAAGACAGCAACCTGTTTTTTGGCCTTAAGAGATAATTTAACTCAATTGCTACACAGATCCCTGCTGGACCATTTCTAACACCACCTGTCCTTGCAGGCATGTCCCTGGATTGCTAGAATTTCACGAATTGTTCTTCCGTGATGGTTTCAAGCTGCAGGGAATGTTGGGGGGGGGGGAGGAATTTGCAGAGATTGAGCGAATGCTTTGGTTGCCAAGAGTGTACTTCCATGTGTTGTTCTAAAAGGATAGGAGAACAATCCAATTGAGGTTTGTTCTTCAGTGTGTGGTGGGGTTCGGTCTTCTCCTTTTCTTTTTGGCTCCCATGATGGAGCCTATGAAAGGCCACCGAAGGCAGAGTGTAAAAGAGGCCAATGGAGGTTTCCTGGGCAGGACAGGAAGAAATCTTCAGTTGTGCCTTCAAGCTAGAAAAGATGAAGTTGCAGCCTTTTCTGTTTCCATCCTGTCTCTCTTCTTCCCAGTGGATGAAATGGAGTCACCGTTGTTCATTGAATCATGTCCTTCTATTGGTGGAGCTGAAAGAGCCGCTGGATTCCCAACTCAGGTAGGAAGGAAGAGATTAACAACTAATATGGGGGAACAGTAGGAGACCTCTAGTTTCCTTTGGGGACTCAACATACGATATTGCTATTCCTGAGCAAAGCACCATAAGGAAATTAGAAATTTAAATTTATAGAAAATAGAAAATAAACTTCTTTATTGGCCAAGTGTGCTTGGACACACAAGAATTTGTCTCCGGTGCATAAGTTCTCAGTGTACATACAAGTAATAGTGATAATCATGATCATAAACAACATGAAAATACGTTCATCGTAAATCATAAAATACAACACTTCATCATAAATCATAAGATGCAACACTTAGTGATAGTCATAGAATATTTTTTTAGTATGTTTTATTAATTTTGTAACATAAACACCTTAATATTCGGTAGACAGTGTGTTGTCTGGGTTTACATTTAACAAACATTCACTAACAGTTAAATTCTATAATTATAATCCACATGATAACTTTACTTGATTTCCTTTTCCCCCCATAGTGTTCTCTTTTACCAACCTTAAGTTAATACAATTCTTATTGTTTTAATAAATGGTAATTAAATATAAAAGTTTTCTAAAATTTCTACAAATAATAATCACATCAATATAATATTCCTTTTCTATCTAGTCATTCTGGTTGTCTCATCATATATCCTGTTTACAGTTCTTGTTTACATTTGTTTTTCCCAGAATGTTCTGAACATTTTTACTGGTTAAAATCTTCTCAGAGTTAATTACATTTAATGTATTTAAATCTATTTTTCTCATGTAAACCAACCCAATACTTTTACCTTTCTTAAGGAATAAATAAGACTAAAAAGAGAAAGAAGAATAAGAATAAAATAAAAAGATAGTATGCTACTTAAAATCCCTATTTCCTATAAGCTAACACATATTTATTTCCAAGAATTTTTCATTCTTTTTTACCATAATTGAAAATGTATTTAATCTTGAAATATTCCATTTAATAAATCTAATCCTCTAGTCTTTTAGCTCTTAGTCAAAACATTTTTTATAATCCATTTATAATTTTTTTAAAATCAATCACCTTTAGATATCTAAAATATTTCCTTTATATAGGCCATTCCAACTTTTTTATATTACTCATATCCAAAAATAAAATAAAGAGGAGAAAGAAAAAGAAACTACTATGTTACTTGAGGGGCTCTTCCCTCTTAAAGTCAAATTCACATCCAAAACTTTTCTGTTTCTTTAACCATTCTCAAATAGGTGTTTCTTTTTTGAATATTCTCTCTGATAGGCCCCATCATCTGTTTTCTTAATTTTCACTTTAACCTTTTTCTTTTGCCCAATGCCTTTCTTAATCAATATGTTTTGGTGCCATCCGTCACTTTATTCCCAAACTTCGTGATACATGTATTTCATTATTATCTTATTTATTCAAGACACTTAAATGTAATGACCACTGAAAACAAAATTCAATTGCAAGAAAGTGAAATGCCCAAAAGAAAAACTAAGAATTTCAAGACGAAAACTCTGAAACTAAATTAAGATTCGAGGAAAGTATATATAGTCACGCACACTGTAAAAAGGATTTAAAAGACACAAAAATATATAATATTGAACTGGAGTGCACGCTAAACGTACAATACAAAGAGACACACAAAATGTTTTACAGAGCACAACAAAAATTCGAAAACGAAGCCGAAAACTCAAACTGGAACGTGAAATCCAATGCAAGCAAATACAACGATAAAAGCTCAGACAATTATTAATGAAAAAAATGTATGTACACAAAAAGCAAAAAAAAGAACATCAATGGCTGCCTTGTGCTCCATCACCCCCATATCGCCCCCTTTTCATTCCTTCGCCCCCGCGTCGCCCCTTTTCGTTCCATCGCCCCCCTGAAAAATGAAATCGCCCCCTAGGGGGCGATATCGCCCAGGTTAAGAACCACTGGGCTAGACCACGGGTCGGCAACCCCTGGCTCTGGAGCCGCATGCGGCTCTTTCAGCCTTCTCCTGCGGCTCCCAGCCATTTGCAGAGACAGAGAGAGGCACTTGCGCTTCCCTTCTCTCTCTCTCTCTCTGTCTCTCTCTGTCTCTCTGTGTGTGTGTGTGTGTGTAACTCATGCTGTTCACTGAGAAGCTGACAAGCTTATTGGGCGGGGCTCCTGCCTTTGCTGCGTCTCCACAGGAAGCAGGAAGCAGCAGAAAGCAGGATAGGAGAGCCAGCCCAATAAGAATGTGTGTCAGCTTGTCCAGAACAGCGTGAAGCCAGCTTGCCAGATGAGCAGAAGATCGGAGAGAGGGAGAGGGGGGGGAGAGGAGAGAGAGGGAGGGAGAGAAAGAGAGGGAGAGAGAGAGAACTCATGCACAGCAGCCTCTATTTCTTTTTAATTAAACTCTTCAATCAAGATCCCTCCCTTGTGTGCGCGCGTGCACGTGAGAGTTTTGCGGCTCCCAGTGTTTTTTTTTCTCTGGGAAACGGGTCTAAGTGAGTATTTAAGGTTGCCGACCCCTGGAGACGCTAAAGTTAGGCTAGCCTTTCTCCTGTTGGTTTCTAGAAGGCTTCTCCTGGACCGATCGGGTCGACCGCTGTCTCTCCGAGGTCCCCGGGACTTACTTCCTTCTTTCGCCTCTCCGGGGCAGCTTCTGGCCCATTTAGGGTCCCCTAACAGGAAGAAACTTAGCCGGAGGGCACGGAGCCCCAAACCCCTCGACTGCTACGCTGTGTGCAGGACCAGAAGTCTTTTTCGATAGTCATAGAATATTATCATCAGTCAAACTAGGCCCACCTCTCAACATTTAAGTTTTGGAAATGTATGGAATACCTTGGTGGTTATATCATTCTGGCTTCAAAAAATGCCACCTGACAGTTCATGTTGTCTATCAGAAGTAGGGCAGACAGGACACATGAATAATTAGGCTAAATCTACTTTATTGTAAGTATAATCATGTTTTCGGATCATTGGGGAAAGGGATAAAAACAGGAGGAGCAGAAACTGCTTTGTGTATCATCTGCATCTTGATGGCCGGAAGTGCCTTCCTTGTATCTTCATGAATGTTCATGAGTGAGAGCAAGGCTGGTCCTTCAAAGAACCACAAAGACAATTTGGTTACCATGTCAGACAGAAATCCCACAGAATCTCTTGCAAAAATCATGAAATGGTGGAGCCATTGGTAGATGGAGTGTCTAAGGCACACTCTGCCACTTGATCAAGGCAGGTTGATGACACTGTACATCAGCAGAGTCAGTCATGCCCTAATTGGCAGTCAGCCATAGGCTGTGAATTCTGCCCATTTTAGCAGGTAATGTGTTGAGTCCAGGTAGGGAAATGTCCAATCAAGAATTTTCCTTTTGTGCTTTTCGGATTTGCGGATGATAGGAGATCTCGCAAATTCTATCGAGTCTGCTCTCAGGATTTCTTCCTTGTTCAGGGTCCTGTGTCCTTTGAGGAGGTGGCCGTCCATTTCAACATCGAAGAGTGGTCGCTGCTGGATCCCAGCCAGAAAGCCCTGCATCGAGAAGTCATGTGGGAAATGTCTGGGATGGTGGCCTCTTTAGGTAAGGGTTCTTCTGGAGGAAAATTAAGTCAGAGCAAGGGGTCACTAGACACTTTAGTCACAACTTACATATATATGTATCTTGTTAAAAATGATTTCATCTCTTCTTTTGTCCTCTTATGTTAATTCCAGTCTGCCCTCATAGTCCTCAAAGTAGCACAATTTCACTTAGAAGAAAGAGATCAGTGGGGTGACCAGTCATTCTGGCAAGGGTTGACATTCAGTCTTGTTGTCATCCTGGACCCTGTGTCATCACTGCAGAGCTATTGGGAAGATGATGAGGGAGAGGATGTTTTTGCCTATTGCAGTTGTCCTAATCGGCAACAACTTTTGTCTTGCTTTGTGTTGCAATGACATGCGTTATCTTATTGAATGTAACTTAGATGAATCATATGTGAGACAATTTGTGTGCCACATCGTGACGTCAAGACCTGTTCTTCCTTTAAAATTTTAACTGCCAAGAATGAGGGTTAGATCAGCAGCCATGCTAGTCTTTTAAGTTAATAACTAATATTCATGCTGTCATTTCCCCTGTTTCTTTCTCCGCAGATGTCCAGTAATAGATAAATCTATGCATTGGGACAGCAAATTGTACGTTGTGGATTATTCTAATTTATTTTTCTTCCCCCTCAAGCATTAGATGCGCAGAAGGAAAATCACCAAGAGCCAAATTTAATGCAATTGCAAATCGTCCAAACTGAAATACCTGAAGAGACACCGACAAATCAACGGAAGAGGAGGAAACATGAAAAGAAGAACACTTGGAGAGAAAAATCTATTCTTGAATGTGTGGAAATAGATCGCTTCATGACCCAATGTGACTCCAAAGAAAATACGGCGAAATGTCAAAGTAGAAAAAGATTCAAAGCAAAGCCCAATTTTAGTAACCACTGCAAAAGTGGAAAGAGTTTCAGCAGTAATAAACTTACTCTCCATAAAATGACCCAGGCAAGGGAGGAGCCCTACAGAGGTGTGGACTGTGGAAAAGGTTTTCGTTGGAGAGGTAATCTAACTTCCCATAAAAGAATACAGTCAGGGGGAAAGCCCTATAAGTGCACGGTCTGTGGGAAAACATTCAGTTCATATAGTTCCTTTACTTCTCATAAAAGGATCCACACCAGAAAAAAACCCTATGAATGCCTAGAGTGTGCAAAGAGCTTCAGGAACAGGGAGTGTCTCAAATCCCACAAAAGGATCCATACAGGCAGAAAACCTTATAAATGTGTGGACTGTGGTAAAAGGTTCAGTGTGAAGAGTTCCTTTACTTCCCATAGAAGGATCCATACTGGAGAAAAACCCTTTAAATGCATAGAGTGTGGGAAGAGCTTCAGCACTAGTAGTTACCTGATATGCCATAGAAGGATCCATTCAGGGGAAAAACCCTATAAATGTGTAGACTGTGGAAAAACCTTCAGGAGAAACGGTTCTTTTACTAGGCACAAATTGATCCATACGGGAGAGAAACCCTTTAAATGCATAGAGTGTGGGAAGAGCTTTAGGCAAAGTGGTGGCCTTGCTTCCCATACAAGGATCCATACAGGAGAGAAACCCTATAAATGCCTGGAGTGTGGAAAGAGCTTCCGTGAAAAGGGTTCTCTTACTTCTCATATACGGGTCCACACAGGAGAAAAACCCTTTAAATGCATAGAATGTGGGAAGGGCTTCAGACGAAGCTGTACCCTTGCTTCTCATAAACGGGTCCACACAGGAGAAAAACCGTATAAATGCCTGGAGTGTGGAAAGAGTTACAAAAACAGCAATTACCTGAACCTTCATAAACGGATCCACACGGGAGAGAAACCGTATAAATGCATGGAGTGTGGAAAGACCTTCGCTATAAAGACTTCTCTTACTTCTCATGAAATGATCCACACTGGAGAGAAACCTTACAAATGCATGAAGTGTAGAAAGAGCTTCAGGACCAGAAATTGTCTGAAATCCCACAAAAGGATCCATACAGGGGAAAAACCTTATAAATGTTTGGACTGTGGTAAAAGGTTCAGTGTGAAGAGTTCCTTTACTTCCCATAGCAGGATCCATACGGGAGAAAAACCGTATAAATGCATAGAGTGTGGGAAGAGCTTTAGGCAAAGCAATGACCTTGCTTCCCATAAAAGGATTCATACGGGAGAGAAACCCTATAAATGTATTGAGTGTGGAGAGAGCTACAGAAATAGTAATCAACTGACCTCCCACAAAAGGATCCATTCAGGTCAAAAACCTTATAAATGCACGAAATGTGGAAAACCCTTCAGGACATTCGGTTCCCTTGCTTCCCATACAAGGATCCATACAGGAGAGAAACCCTATAAATGCCTGGAGTGTGGAAAGAGCTTCAGTGTAAAGAGTTCTCTTACTTCTCATATACGGGTCCACACAGGAGAAAAACCCTTTAAATGCATAGAATGTGGGAAGGGCTTCACGCAAAGCTGTACCCTTGCTTCTCATAAACGGGTCCACACAGGAGAAAAACCATATAAATGCATGGAGTGTGGAAAAACCTTCAAAAGCAGCAGTCACCTGAACTGCCATAAACGGATCCACACGGGAGAGAAACCCTATACATGCCTAGAGTGTGGAAAGAGCTTCAGTATAAAGACTTCTCTTACCTCTCATGAAAGGATCCACACAGGAGAGAAGCCCTATAAATGTATTGAGTGTGGGAAGAGCTTCAGCCAAAGCAGTCAACTTACTTTCCATCACAGGATCCATACAGGGGAAAAACCTTATAAATGCACAGACTGTGGAAAGACCTTTACTGGCAGTGGCTATCTGACTTACCATAAAAGGACCCACACAGGAGAGAAACCCTATAAATGCCTGGAATGTGGAAAGAGCTTCTGTGATAACCGTACCCTTACTTCCCATAACAGGATCCACACGGGAGAGAAATTGTATGTATGCAATGAATGTGGGAAAAGTTTGAGTTCAAGCAGGAGCCTTACTTACCACAATAGTTCCCACACACAGAAGAAATTGCATCAGTGCACAGAATGTGGAAACAGCTTCAGATTAAAAAGACACCTTACTTCCCATAAGAGGATCCACACAGGCGAGAAATAGAAATATTTGCAATGCGGAAGGAGTTTTGCTGAAAACAGGATGCTTCTCAACAAAGAATCCACAGAGGGCAGAAAAATATCCTGTGTAAAGCAATCAAATTATTTCCCGTATTAATATGACTCATATCAGGGATACATACAGGATGGAGAGAGATCCCTTTAGGGCAATGTCCCTAATCTGTGGGCCGTTTCCCACTACCGGTCATGGCCTATTGGCCGCTGGGCTACCTGAGTGGCTGGCCATTGTGTATGTGTGTGCGTGTGCCCACAGCCCCACTCACGCGAGCATTGTGAAAGTTGGCGTTTGTGGCCACGCTCATGTGAGCCTTGTCACGAGCTTCGCAGGTGTTTGCCGCACCACTCGCACAAGTGTCACCACAAGCATCGCAGGAATTTAGTGCCCCACTTTCATGAATGTCATTTCGGGCGCTCAAAACCCTACTCACAAAAGCAGTGGGTGTTTGTGTGCGTGCACACCCAGTGTTCATCCCCCCACAAAACCATCCATTTCCCCCCTCCTCCTGCTCCCGGAACTCTGCTTTAGGGACTGAAGTGTCCTTAATTTGTATAAAAGGATCCACTGTGACGTGAAACCATCTAAAAATATGGAGTGTAAAAAAAATAACATTTGTGTAAAAATGGGGAGAACAGTCTTCCTTGTTTCAGAGGATTGCCATAGGAGCAGTGAATAAATGTATTTGGATTTTGGAAAGCTGCCAGGATAGAGTTCTTAATTCCAGAGGTATTACCTATTTGATTAGTTTTCTCAAGAAAATCTGTTAAACAATTGCCCCTCTCATTACTTGGTCAAGCTGCTTTATTTAGGCAGAAGTAAGTCTGAAGTGAGTCTGAGATCAGCCTCCAGGCTTTGTATAGATCTAGTGCAGGGGTAGGCAACTTCGGCTCTTTTATGACTTGTGGACCTCAACTCCCAGAATTCTATGCTGGCTCAGGAATTCTGTGAGTTGAAGTCCACGAGTCATAAAAGAGCCGAGGTTGCCTACCCCTGATCTAGTGTATGCAAGCCAAAGAAGTGAAAGTATCTCTGTATGTTCATTTTAGTTCAAATTGGGTTAAAAATACTGGCTTTCTTTAAACATATAGCTGTCAACTTTGTAAATGAGTCTGCCTGCAGCCATTTTTCCCCTCATTTGAAGTTGCCACATGGAACGGAGGAAGGGAGGCTTGTCCAGGTGCTTCGCTAGTCAAAACAATCAGATGTTCCATGGGAATCAAGGTCATCTATTGCTCCCACAATTAGGGATTGGGCGTAGTATAAGAAAGCCCACCAAACTATTCTATTGGGAAATGTAGTTGATTGCATAGTACTGGGGTGGGAAGTTTAACTTTGTAATAATGTAACTTTTTGGAGGGAACTTTAGTCTTGGTTTCACTTTTGACCGTGAGGATACTCTGTAACAATAAACATGTTTTTTGAGGAATTTGCCCCCCTCGAAGTTCTGCTTTATTCGTCTCTGTCTGTCAGAACCATGACAGTAGCAAGGTATTTAAGCTTTTTTCTTCATATTCTGTATGTGTACAAGTATGGTTTACAAGTGAAAATGTCTCCCAAATGTTTATATGTATAATGCCTCTATTTCATTTTGTGGTGCCAAGTTGATCAGAAAGGTCAATTGTACTTGACACATTAGGGGACCGTAGCATTGCTAGGGTTTTGGAGAAAACTGTTACTAGCATGAATGTGACTTTGTGCTTTTTATAATAATAATAATAATAATAATAATAATAATAATAATAATAATAATAATAATAATAATAATAATAATAATAATAATAATAATAATA
Source organism: Azemiops feae (assembly GCA_023970755.1). Lineage (NCBI taxonomy): Eukaryota > Metazoa > Chordata > Lepidosauria > Squamata > Viperidae > Azemiops > Azemiops feae. The sequence goes on along the minus strand of JALGBA010001536.1, from coordinate 171,262 downwards.
ATAATAATAATAAAGTTGGAAGGCACCTTGGAGGTCATCAAGTCCAACCCCCTGCTCAGGCAGGTAACCCTATACCATTTCAGACAAATGGCTGTCCAGTCTCTTCTTAAATATTTCCAGTGTTGGAGCATTCACAGCTTCTGGAGGCAGGTTGTTCCACTGGTTAATTGTTCTAACTGTCAGGAAGTTTCTCCTTAGTTCTAGGTTGCTTCTCCTTGATTAGTTTCCATCCATTGCTTCTTGTCCTGCCTTCAGGCGCTTTGGAAAATAGCTTGACTCCCTCTTCTCTGTGGCAGCCCCTGAGATATTGGAACACTGCTATCATCTTTTATCATCTATTATCTTAATATAGCTTTTTAAAAAGTGTATTTCCTGATTATTAACAACCTTTCTAATTTTGAAAGGTTAATAAATTATTGGAAACAGTTGTGGCACAATGTAAATGATGCCCTAATACACATTGAACAAAAAAGCTAAATGAAGAAAACATGAATATGTAGGGGAGCTTAGAGGGGGGATGGTGTGTGTGTAATAAAAAGTTAGAAAGTGGTAGAAGGTGGAATGAGTTCAGATCTGACTTCAGTTTCACGTTGCACAATGATGCATAGAAAACCATGGAATGAGAAAAGCATTAGCAAGGTAGATTTATCTATGAAAAGAAGCAAGCAACGAGAGAAATTGTAGTCTATAAAATGTGGGAACATTCCTCATTGTAAAATCTTGGCCTTTTTTTTAGAATTTTCCTAATTATGTAATTTTACATCTGTGGAGATAATCCATGCAGCATTGATAGTGCTTCAGCCAACTATATCTTCTTCCCTTATGTCAGAGGACCTAAAGGGGAATCAGAGATTTGCCGCTTTCTACAGTCTGAACGTACATTTGGCCTTTGAATGGTAGGCAAGGATTTGTGCTTCAAGGGGGGGGGGGTGTCTGGGTATTAAGTGGGAAGACATTTATTTTCCCATTTTATACAATCAAATAATATATTAATTGAATACATTAATTCAAAGTATTTCTTATTCTCTAGCCAGCAATTCCACCTTCCCATTGAAAACGAAGACCTGTTAAGAGATACCATTATTATTTTGAAGGGTTTTGGGGACGAATGGAGGCCAAGGCCTTGAAGGGAATCATGTCCCGGGATCTGGGGATCCTCCGTCATTTCACCTCAGCCATGGGGTGACCCTGAGGGATTCACCTTGGGGGGTGGGTTCCCATCAGAGAAACTGCTGAATTGGGGGGGGGGCAACTGTGGTACTTCTCCTTTTGGGTTGGGGTTTTTTATCCAGCCTGCATGAATCAGGGACGCTTTAAAGTGTTTGGACGTGATGCCCCCCCCCCCGAGATTCGAGAGGGCTAGAAAAGGGCTCTTGGGGGTAGAGGGGGCCCATGAGAGAGAAGAGAGGGAGGCCTAATTCGAAGTCAGACTGAGAGAAAGGAGTCAGGTGCATCCTTGGGAGCCCCAAAGACCCCAAATGGCGGTGCTTCCCTAGGGGGACCTCTTTCCCCTCCCCCCAGCCAGCAAAGAGTATCCTCCCACCCCTCCAAGGACCGCCTTTTCCCGCTTCACTGGGAGAGAGGTGTACAGAAGGGGAGGGGTCTTGCAACCTCCTGCCCCTCTCTCACCCTGGTCTTTTCCTCAACATCTCCCCAGAGGGGGGATCCCAGTCCCTTTCTCCCCCCCAGACCCCTAGCATCAATGGGGCTGCCCCCCAAGTGTGGCCCTGCTCCTTTTTCAGTTGGGCTGCCTGAATCGGAGACACTTCAACGCCTTTGGACATAATGGGGCCCCCAAGAGTCTCGAGGGGGCTGGAAAAGGATTCTGAAGGGGCCCTGAGGGAGAGGAGGGCCCCCGAAGGAGGCCTCATCCACAGTCTGACCAAGAAAAAGAAGTCGAGGCCATCTCTGAGGAGCCCTGAAGAAGCCCGATGGCGGCTCTTCCCTCAGAGCCGCGTCTCTCTTTCTCTCAACGGACTTTCCCGCCTTTTCCCACCTCGCTGTCTGAGGGAATCACACTGGGAGGGGTGTGGTCAGAAGGTAGGCGGGGGAGGGGAGGAGCCTTGCAAGGTCCTGCCTCCCTTGTCCTGCAGCCTTTCCCCCAATGCCTCTACTGGGGGTCCCAGCCCCCTTTCTTCCCTTTCTGGGGGGAGTTCTTCTCCCCCCCTTCCAGGGATCCTCGCCAGCTGATCCACCAGCAGGAACAGGGGGACTTTGGAGTCAGCTTCCCAAGAATAAGTTGCACCAATGAGAATCCTCCCTTCTGTTGAGTAATCTGTCTCCGGGCAGAATCTCTCGTGATTCCTCCCTGTTGGAGAAAGCCTTTGGAGCCCCAAAGGTGCTTTTTTTCAGGAGGCAACTGGACTTTCTTTGAAGAAAAGCTTCTTCAGCTCTGACTGGATGGTGGGGAGTATTCAGAGCTGAAGAAGCTTCTTGGATGAGAAGCAAAACGTCTTCAAAGGAAAAAAAACCCAGAAAGTCCTTTGGAGCAGAAACTGAGGAACCGGGACTGGGGGGCGGGGGGGAGTCTTACCCTCATTATGTGCAGCCAAAGCTGGAGGGGATCTTGGAACTGAGGTGATTCTGATTCTTATATTATTTCTATCTTCTAGGGAGTGGCTGTCCTTTTCCCCTCCTTAATTACATAATTATTACAAATTATATAAATACTGAAGCTTGATTGATCCATGACTGAGTCTGCATTCTCATTTCTTAGGGAAAAATTGATGTATCTCCTGGGATTTATGTATGGATAGGTAAAAAATAATCTGGGTCAAATCTGTCACTTCAGGCAGGCTTTTATGGGATGTTTGGAGGATGGAAACAGGGATCGCCCCTCCTGGCTTCTTCATCTGGTCTGGAAGGTGAAGGAGGAGAAAACGAAAAGGATGTGCTCCTGGCAACTCTGATCACAGTTTTATGAGGATGTGGTGTACAAAAGAGGGAAACATCAGCAGGCATCAAGCTCTCAAAATATATCAAAAGCAGCACAAGATGTCAGGTTCTGCCAGAAATGGAGAGAGCTAGGGCGGGAGAGAAAGAGAGCAAGAGAGAGGGAGAAAGAGAACGAGTGGGACAGAGAGGCAGAGATAGAGACAGACAGACAGAAGGGAGAAACGGAGGGAAAGAGAAATAAAGAGGAAAAAAAGGGAGAGGAAGAGACGAAGAGGGAAAGCGAGAGGGAAAGAGAGGCCAAGAGAGAGACAGACAGACGAAGAGAGAGAGATACAGAGAGAGGAAGCGAGAAAGCGAGAGGGAGAGAGAGACCAAGAGGGAGAGCGAATGGGAGAGAGAGGCCAAGAGAGACAGACAGACAGACGGAGAGAGGGAGCGAAAGGGAAAGAGAGAGAGAGAGATGGAGAGGAAGGGAAAGAGAAAGGGAGAGGAAGAGACCACGGGAGGGAGGGGGGGAAAAGAGAGAATCGATCGGCTCCCAAAAGGACAGAGGGGGGAAAGAGAAAGGGAGAGAGAGAACGAGTGGGACAGAGAGGCAGAGAGAAAGAGACAGACAGACAGGAGGGAGAGAAAGAGAAAGAAAGAGAAAAAAAAGTGAGAGGAAGAGGGAGAGCCCAAGAGAGAAAGCGAGTGGGAAAGAGAGGCCAAGAGAGAGACAGACAGACGAAGAGAGAGAGATACAGAGAGAGAAAGCGAGAGGGAGAGAGATCAAGAGGGAGAGCGAGTGGGAGAGAGAGGCCAAGAGAGACAGACAGACGGAGGGAGGGAGGGAGCGAAAGGGAAAGAGAGAGAGAGAGAGACGGAGAGGGAGGGAAAGAGAAAGGGAAAGGAAGAGAGCGCGGGAGGGAGGGGTGGAGAGAATCGATCGGCTCCCAAAAGGACGGAATCCGTATCCTCTCCGGGTGACTTTCTGCAAGGGAGGCCTGTCATCTCCCCATGGCATTTACCGGATGCTAAATGGCAGAGCTCGTCCTCCAGGGCAGATCCGACGCCGATCAGAGGTTGCGCTGGATAGCCTCCAAGTCCCTCCACGGCCGTGATTTCACCGCAGCTCCCAGCAGGGGGCGCTCTCTGGGCTGCAGACTAACTGTATGCCACTGCGCATGCTCGACTCCTGCGTGGTCGGGAGACTGCCGCCTGTGAGTTCCTCCCCGGGAATCTGGGGGAGGGGGAGGGGCAAGAGGGGGTCCCGCGACTCAGATCCTCCCCAGGGGAGGGGAAACAGACTCCGAATCCCGAGACTTGCAGGGAGCGGGGAATCCACCCCATAACTGCTCCGGGCTGTGCATGCAGGAGATCTAACAACGGGGGAGGGGAAGAAAGTTGAGAGGGGGGCAAGGGAGAGGAAGCCTAAAGGGACCACCTGCTCACGTCTCCTTCAGATTCAGCTTCCAAGACGGGAAGGATCTTCGGAGAGCGAGCAGAGACCAGCGGCTGAAAGGTTCCTGGCGAACGTGGCAGAGAAGAAGATACAAGAATAGAATGAAAGGGAGCTTGGAGGTCTTCTAGTCCGACCCCCTGCTCCGGAAGGGCCCCAGGTCAGAGATGCTTCTTTTGGGAAATATGAAGGGGTCTTCGTTTGCTTGAATTCTTAAATACCTTCCTGATAGAGTTTTGGGTGATTGATAATGCATGTAGATCATATAGAGAGCCTCATTAAAGAAATTGTCCTTGCATTCTTCGAAAGAGTATCTCATTTGGAGCAATTCTCCCATTGGCCTCATCCATCCCCACCGATGGACAGGAGGGTTTGGCCACCTTGTGGAAAGAACATAAAATCCAGATCCTGTCATGTCCTGTCCTCTTCAGCCCTTTCCTTTGCTTCTATTTCAGGTTCTGAGGTCCTTCCAGGAATGGGGACTAATTGGGTGGATCCCACAAATCTTTCTCATGATCTGTCTTTCAGAGGGATCCCCAAGGATAAAAACCAATGTCAGGAAACCTCACTACGTGAGGGAAGACCATTGTGCTGGATTGGAGATTTTCTGGAAAGATTCTCGTTATCCTTAATTCTCCCTGTCTTCTCGTGTCTTTGTCATTGGATTTAGTAGAAGGTGACTAAATAAGAAAGCAATAACTCCCTCTTCAAGCTAGAAGACTTAAGGCGCACAAAGGAATTCCCTCCATGATGAGAGATTTCTCTTTGTTCTCAATGATGCAGAAGAGAGCAACCTGTTTTTTGGCCTTCCTTAAGAGATAATTTTGACTAAATTCCTACACAGGTCCCTGCTGGACCATTTCTAACACCACCTGTCCTTGCAGGCATGTTCCTGGGTTGCTAGAATTTCAAGAATTGCTCTCCCATGATGCTTTCAAGCTGCAGGGAAGAATTTGCAGTGATTGAGCGAATGCTTTGGTTGCCAAGAGTGTACTTCCATGTGTTGTTCTAAAAGGATAGGAGAACAATCCAATTGAGGTTTGTTCTTCAGTGTGTGGTGGGGTTCGGTCTTCTCCTTTTCTTTTTGGCTCCCATGATGGAGCCTATGAAAGGCCACCGAAGGCAGAGTGTAGAAGAGGCCAATGGAGGTTTCCTGGGCAGGACAGGAAGCAATCTTCAGTTGTTCCTTCAAGCTGGAAAAGATGAAGTTGCAGGCTTTCCTGTTTCCATCCTGTCTCTCTCCTTCCCAGTGTGTGAAATGGAGTCACCGTTGTTTACTGAATCATCTCCTTCTATTGGTGGAGCTGAAAGAGCCGCTGGATTCCCAACTCAGGTAGGAAGGAAGAGAGCAGCAGCTAATATGGGGGAGCAGTAGGAGACCTCTAATTTCCTTTGGGGACGCAACATACGATACTGCTATTCATGAGCAAAGCACAACAAGGAAATTAGAAATTTAAATTCATGATCAGTCAAAGTAGGCCCACCTCTCAACAACTTTTGGAAATGTCTGGAATTCCTTAGTGGTTATATCATTCTGGTTTCAAAAAATGCTACCTTGTCTATCCCAAGTAAAGCAGACAGGACACATGAATAATTAGGCTAAATCTACTTTATTGTAAGTATAATCTTGTTTTCGTATCATTGGGGAAAGGGATGAAAATAGGAGGAGCAGAAACTGCTCTGTGTATCATCTGCATCTTGACCGGCCGGAAGTGCCTTCTTTGTATTTTCATGAATGTTCATGAGTGAGAGCAAGGCTGGTCCTTCAAAGAACCACAAAGACAATTTGGTTACCATGTCAGACAGAAATCCCACAGACTCTCTTGCAAGCATCATGAAATGGTGGAGCCATTGGTAGATGGTGTGTCTAAGGCACACTCTGCCACTTGATCAAGACAGGTTGATGACACTGAAGGTCAGCAGAATCAGTCATGCCCTAATTGGCTGTCTGCCGTAGGCTGTGAATTCTGCCCATTTTAGCAGAATCAAGAATTTTCCCTTTGTGCTTTTCGGATTTGCGGATGAAAGGAGATCTCGCAAATTCTATTGAGTCTGCTCACGGGGATTCTTCCTTGTTCAGGGTCCTGTGTCCTTTGAGGAGGTGGCCGTCCATTTCAGTTCCGAAGAGTGGTCGCTGCTGGATCCCAGCCAGAAAGCCCTGCATCGAGAAGTCATGTTGGAAATGTCTGGGATGGTGGCCTCTTTAGGTAAGGGTTCCTCTGGAGGAAAATTAGGTCAGAGGAAGGAGTCACTAGACACTTCTTTTTTCCACTTACTGTGCTCATAGTCCTCTCAGTAGCACAATTTCATTGAGAAGAAAGATCAGTGGGGTGATCATTCATTCTGCCAAGGGTTGACATTCGGTCTTGTGGTCATCCTGGGCCCTGTGTCATCACTGCAGAGCTATTGGGAAGATGATGAGGGAGAGCATGTTTTTGCCTATTGCAGTTGTCCTAATCGGCAACAAATTTGGTCTTGCTTTGTGTTGCAATGACATATATTGTCTTATTGAATGTAACTTAGATGCATCATATGTGAGACAATTTGTGTGCCGCATCCTGACATCAAGACCTGTTCTTGCTTTAAATTTTTAACTGCCAAGAATGAGGGTTAGATCAGCAGCCATTTTGTTGTTGTTGTTAGTTGCGAAGTCGTGTCCGACCCATCGCGACACCATGGACAACGTTCCTCCAGGCCTTCCTGTCCTCTACCACCTTCTGGAGTCCATTTAAGCTCACGCCTACTGCTTCAGTGACTCCATCCAGTCACCTCATTCTCTGTCGTCCCCTTCTTCTACTGCCCTCAATCTTTCCCAGCATTAGGCTCTTCTCCAGTGAATCCTTCCTTCCCATTAGGTGGCCAAAGTATTTGAGTTTCAACTTCAGGATCTGGCCTTCTAAAGAGCAGTCAGGGTTGATCTCCTCTAGGACTGACCGCTTTGATCGCCTTGCAGTCTAGGGGACTCGCAGGAGTCTTCTCCAGCACCATAGTTCAAAGGCCTCAATTCTTTGGCGCTCAGCCTTTCTTATGGTCCAACTTTCACAACCATACATTGCAACTGGGAAAACCATGGCCTTGACTATATGTACTTTTGTTGGCAGGGTGATGTCTCTTCTTTTTAGTATGCTGTCTAGATTTGCCATAGCTTTCCTCCCCAGGAGCAAGCGTCTTTTAATTTCTTGGCTGCAGTCCCCATCTGCGGTGATCTTGGAGCCCAGGAAGATAAAATCTGTCACTACCTCCATTTCTTCCCCATCTATTTGACAGGAATTGAGAGGGCCGGATGCCATGGTCTTGGTTTTCTTAATGTTGAGTTTCAAGCCAACTTTTGCACTCTCCTTCTTCACCCGCATCAAGAGGCTCTTTAGTTCCTCTTCACTTTCTGCCATTAGAGTCTTATCATCTGCATATCTTAGGTTGTTGATATATCTCCCCGCAATCTTAATTCCAGCTTTTGATTCATCTAGCCCTGCCTTTCTTTTTCCAAATATATTTTATTAGATTTTTATGGGGGTAAAAGGGTTACATCAAAGTGCTTAGGAACCACCGTGGAGATGGGTATATTAAACATCCAAAAAAAGAAAGAAAAACAATCACAGATATATAGCCCAAATCAATTCATTTAAAATTCCCTCTCTAATTCCCTCATTTAGCCTTGCATATTCAGATTAATACATTTCTATATAAGCTTCAAACAATCCTATCAAATATCACTCACATTTCAATTCTAAAGATCCAGGTCCTGTTTTTAAGCTTTACTAACTTACAATTACCATATTCCAATTGGCCTTAGATAGACATATTATTAACGCTTCGGGTGTCCTTTTTTTTTTTACATAGTAATTATATCTGGTATATTATTCCCGCAGTAATATTCTTGTATTTTCTTCATTAATACCATTTCTTCTCTTGTCACCCATCCCTCTTATTCTCCTTCTATTTCAAAATAATTATCTTAAAGTAAAAATATCAAACCAACAAATAGATTTCTATCTAATTTAAGTATATATTCTATCAATTCATCTATATCTATGAAAATCTTTTTAAACCAGTAAATAAAGTTTACCTCTCCGGTAATTATCATGTCTGAAACAAAGTATTGTTACAAAGGGTATCCTCTTAGAAATTTCACGTGCTCCATTAGTTATTAACTCAGTCAAAAAATCAAAGCCTTTTTAAACCCATTAAATAAAACTTTAAAATACATTTTTAAATCTAACTCTAGGTTTCTTTCTGTGCCATAACGGTTTCCATAATAAAATTCCTGCATCATCAAACCACAATATTAAAAGGTCCATATTCTTTAACGTTTCAAATTGGTCAAAGTTCTCTTTCCTTTCTTCTAGTAGCCTTTGGATGGTAAAAGCCGTTTTATTCCATGTTATATTTGCCAGTTGTTTATTCACCTTTTCACAATTTTCAATAACTTGTATCTGAGTGTCAGTCTCTGTTGATGTTAATGCTTCAGACATCTCCATTAAAGTTATTCTTTGATCATCAGGCTTCTCCATAGATTGCGTTTGGAGTTGTATAAAGTTAATTTGTTCTTTGGTTTCCACAGTTTCTCTCAGTGTAGTTTCATAGTTTAGTTGTTGACGTGGTTCCTCTTTAGGTTGTACATATTGTTCACTAATCTCTTTGGCGCCAATCTGCTTCTTCTGCGCTGTCTTTCGGTCTATAATTTGATCTGTCAAAGTTTGAAAGTAAGAGTTCATATCCTCTGTGGCTTCCAGAATTTTTTCCAATATGAGCTCATAGTCCAGCTGTGTGTTAGGTTCCATATCAGTAGTAGAAGATTTTTTAATCTTTTAGAGAAGGCTCTATTTCGTAGAAATCAAACAAATGTTCACCTCCAATTTTCAATAGACCAGCTGTTTCAGTTATCTTATGCTTATCATCTTTTGAAGGTCATAGCCATTCCCAGCCATAAAAAAATATACAGTTGCAGTACCACTTTTTGACACAAGATGTCCTCAGCAGACCATAAAATCTTTTTTTTCTTTCCAAATTAATAGATTTTTTATTTTTCGTGCTGAAAAAGATGAAGAAAGGCCTCTCCAAAGTAATAGATGCGTAGTTATAACAATAATAATCAAGAATAAAATGTTTTCAGGTCCCCTCAGTATTCCAAAATTTAAGTAGTCCATAAAAATTAACTGGTTTTTTTTTTTTTTCCAAAGCTGTTTTTCCCGAATGCCCAAACGCTGCTCCCTCACAGCAGGGAAGTAATTCAAACACAAAAGCTTTTGACAGGAGAGTAATTAGGGAAAGAAGGGGTAGGAAAGGTCTCACCCGGATTCTCCACGGGGGTTCTTTATGCTTAGTTGTTCTTCTGGCTTTCAGCTGGTGCGGGGAAGTGATCGTCCATTTTGCTGGCCGATCTTTTCCTCCGACGGCCCTAAGGAGATAGCTCGAACTAGGGAGAGCTGCCGCTCTTCCCCAGTCAAGCAGGAGCCTCCTCAAGCGGTGGTCGCCTCTACGGGGCGACTTTCGACCCGGTTAAGGGTCTACCGGCGAAGGGAAAACAGCCGGTGGGAGAGACAGCTCTCTCCGTGCGACTGCACGTGCCGCAATCCGGAACTGGAAGCCCTGCCTTTCTAATGATGTGCTCTGCATATAAGTTAAATAGGCAGGGCGACAGAATATAGCCTTGCCGGACTCCTTTCCCAATTTTGAACCAATCAGCGGTTCTGTACCCAGTTCTCACTGTTGCTTCTTGACCTGCATATAGGTTTCTCAAGAGACAAATAAGATGGTCTGGTACTCCCATCTCTTTAAGAACTTGCCACAATTTGTTGTGATCCACACAATCAAAGGCTTTAGCATAGTCAATGAAGCAGAAGTAGATGTTTTTCTGGAACTCCCTAGCTTTCTCCATGATCCAGCGTATGTTGGCAATTTGATCTGTAGTTCCTCTGCCTCTTCGAAATCCTGCCTGTACTTCTGGAAGTTCTCGATCCACATACTGCTGGAGTCTAGCTTGTAGGATTTTAAGCATAACTTTACTTGCATGTGAAATGAGTGCAATGGTGCGATAGTTTGAGCATTCTTTGGCATTGCCTTTCTTTGGAATTGGAATGTAAACTGACCTTTCCCAATCTTGTGGCCACTGTTGAGTTTTCCAAGTTTGCTGGCAAATTGAGTGTAGCACTTTTACTGCATCGTCTTTTAAGATTTTGAATAGCTCAGCTGGAATACTGTCACCTCCTCTAGCTTTGTTGTTGCTCAGATTTCCTAAGGCCCATTTCACTTCACATTCTAGGATGTCTGGCTCGAGGTCAGTGACCACCCCATCGTGGTTATCAGGGATGCTAAGCTCGTTCTTGTATAGTTCTTCTGTGTAATTTTGCCACCTCTTCTTAATCTCTTCTGCCTTTGTTAGGTCCCTGCCATTTTGGTCCTTTATCATGACCATCTTTGCATGAAACGTTCCCTTCATATCTCCAATTTTCTTGAAGAGATCTCTGGTCCTCCCTATTCTATTGTTTTCTTCTATTTCTTTGCACTGTTCATTTAAGAGGGCATTCTTATTTCTTCTAGCTATTCTCTGGAATTCTGCATTCAGTTGGGTGTATCTTTCTTTCTCCCTTGCCTTTCGCTTCCCTTCTTTCCTCAGCTATTTGCAAAGCTTCCTCAGACAGCCATTTTGCTTTCTTGCATTTCTTTTTCTTTGGGATGGTTTTAGTTGCTACCTCTTGTACAATGTTGCAAACCTCCGTCCATAGTTCTTCAGGCACTCTGTCTATCAGATCTAATTCCTTAAATCTATTTGTCACGTCTACTGTATATTCATCAAGGATATGAGTTAGTTCATACCTGAGTGGCTATGCTAGTCTTTTAAGTTAATAACTAATATTCATGCTGTCATTTCCCCTGTTTCTTTCTCCGCAGATGCCCAGTAATAGATAAATCTATGCACTGGGACAGCAAATTGTACATTGTGGATTATTCTAATTCATTTTTCTTCCCCCTCAAGCATTGGATGCGCAGAAGAAGGAAAATCACCAAGAGCAAAATTTAGTGCCATTGCAAATAATCAAAATTGAAATACCTGAAGAAGCACCTACAAATAAACAGGAGATGAGGAAAGATGAAAAGAAGCACACTTGGAAAGAAAAATCTATTCTTGAATGTGTGGAAATGGATTGCTTGCTGACCCAAGGTGCCTCCAAAGAAAATAGGGCGAAATGTCAAAGTAGAAAAAGATTCAAAGGAAACCCTAATTTTAGTAACCACTGCAAAATTGGAAAGAACTTCAGCAGTAATCAACTTACTTCCCATAAAATGACCCAGGCAAGGGAGGAGCTTTACAAAGGTGTGGACTGTGGAAAAAGCTTTGGGTGGAAAGGTAACCTAACTTCCCATAAAAAAATACAGTCAGGAGGAAAGCCATATAAGTGCACAGTCTGTGGGAAAAGATTCAGTTCAAACAGTTCCTTTACTTTCCATAAAAGGATCCACACCAGAGAAAAACCCTATGAGTGCTTAGAGTGTGCAAAGAGCTTCCGGAACATGGAGTGTCTCAAATCCCACAAAAGGATCCATACAGGGGAAAAACCTTATAAATGTGTGGACTGTGGTAAAAGGTTCAGTGTGAAGAGTTCCTTTAGTTCCCATAGGAGGATTCATACTGGAGAAAAACCCTTTAAATGCATACAGTGTGGGAAGAGCTTCAGGACTAGTAGTTACCTGATATGCCATAGAAGGATCCATTCAGGGGAAAAACCCTATAAATGTGCAGACTGTGGAAAAACCTTCAGGAGAAACGGTTCTTTTACTAGGCATAAATTGATCCATACGGGAGAGAAACCCTTTAAATGCATAGAGTGTGGGAAGAGCTTTAGGCAAAGTGGTGTCCTTGCTTCCCATAAAAGGATCCATACAGGAGAGAAACCCTATCAATGCATAGAGTGCGAGAAGAGCTTCAGCACTAGTAGTTACCTGATATGCCATAGAAGGATCCATTCAGGGGAAAAACCCTATAAATGTGTAGAGTGTGGAAAAACCTTCAGGACGAACAATTCTTTTACTACGCATAAATTGATCCATGCAGGAGAGAAACCCTTTAAATGCATAGAGTGCGGGAAGAGCTTTAGGCAAAGTGGTGGCCTTGCTTCCCATAAAAGGATTCATACGGGAGAGAAACCTTATAAGTGTGTGGAGTGTGGAGAGAGCTACAGAAATAGTGATCAACTGACCTCCCACAAAAGGATCCATTCAGGTGAAAAACCTTATAAATGTACAGTGTGTGGAAAACCCTTCAGGACATACAGTTCCCTTGCTTCCCATAAACGGATCCATACAGGAGAAAAACCCTTTAAATGCATACAGTGTGGGAAGGGCTTCAGCACTAGTAGTTCCCTGATATGCCATAGAAAAATCCATTCAGGGGGAAAACCCTATAAATGTGTAGACTGTGGAAAAACCTTCAGGATGAACACTTCTTTTACTAAGCATAAATTGATCCATGCGGGAGAGAAACCCTTTAAATGCATGGAGTGTGGAAAGAGCTTTAGGCAAAGTGGTGTCCTTGCTTCCCATACAAGGATCCATACAGGAGAGAAACCCTATAAATGCATGGAGTGTGGAAAGAGCTTCCGTGTAAAGTGTTCTCTTACTTCTCATAAACGGATCCACACAGGAGAAAAACCCTATAAATGCCTAGAGTGTGGGAAGACCTTTAGGCAAAGTGGTGACCTTGCTTCCCATAAAAGGATTCATACAGGAGAGAAACCGTATAAATGCCTGGAGTGTGGAAAGAGCTTCGGTGGACAGAGTGCCCTTGCTTCCCATAAACGGTTCCACACAGGAGAAGAACCCTATAAATGCATAGAGTGTGGAAAGAGTTTCAAAACCAGCAGTCACCTGACCTACCATAAAAGAATCCATACTGGAGAGAAACCCTATCTATGCCTGGAGTGTGGAAAGAGCTTCAGCCAAAGAAGTCAACTTAGTTACCATAACAGGATCCATACAGGGGAAAAACCTTATAAATGCACAGACTGTGGAAAGACCTTCGCTAGCAGTGGCCATCTGACTTACCATAAAAGGACCCACACAGAAGAGAAACCCTATAAATGCCTGGAATGTGGAAAGAGCTTCAAAAACAGCAGTCACCTGACGCACCATAAACGGATCCACACGGGAGATAAACCCTATACATGCCTGGAGTGTGGAAAGACCTTCTCTGTAAAGACTTCTCTTACTTCTCATGAAAGGATCCACACGAGAGAAACCCTAAAAATGTCTAGAGTGTGGGAAGAGCTTCAGCCGAAGCAGTCAACTTAGTTACCATAACAGGATCCATACAGGGGGAAAACCTTATAAATGCACAGACTGTGGAAAGACCTTTGCTGGCAGTGGCCATCTGACTTACCATAAAAGGACACACATAAGAGAGAAACCCTATAAATGCCTGGAATGTGGAAAGAGCTTCAGTGAGAACCGTGCACTTACTTCCCATAACAGGATCCACACGGGAGAGAAATTGTATGTATGCAATGAATGAGGGAAGAGTTTGAGTTCAAGCAGGTCCCTTACTTACCATGTTAGTTCCCACACACGGAAGAAATTGCATCAGTGCACAGAATGTGGGAAGAGCTTCAGATTAAAAAGACACCTTAGTTCCCATAAGAGGATCCACACAGAGGAGAAATAGAAATGCTTGCAATGCGGAAGGAGTTTTGGTGAAAACAGGAAGCTTCTGAAGAAAGAATCCAGAGGGCAGAAAAATATCCTGTGGAAAACAATCAACATTTCCCATATTAATATGACCCACATCATGGATACATACAGGATGGGAGGGAAATCCCTTCCACATCTGTGGAAAAATGTGTAGAACAGTCTTCCTTCTTTCAGAGGATTATAGGAGCAGCTGAATAAATGCATTTGGATTTTGGAAAGCTCCCAGGATAGAGTTCTTAATTCCAGAGGTATTACCTATTCAAAGGTAAGGTCCCGCTCAAGAAAATCTGTTAAACAATTGCCCCTCTCATTACTCCAAAACCTCTGCTTGGTCAAGCTGCTTTATTTAGGCAGAAGCAACATCTGAACTGAGTCTGGGATCAGCCTCCAGGCTTTATGAATAATTGCTGTATGCAAGCAAAGCAAGGGAAAATGTATGTGTGTATATTCATTTTAGCTCTAATTGTGTTGAAAATACTGGTGTTTAATCATGTAGCAAGGTAATTAAATTAGGTTTACAAGTGAAAATGTCTCCCAAATGTTTATATGTACAGTCCAGTCTGGTGCAAAATTGCATTAACCCAGCTGAAAGAGACTGTATAAATGGTTTTATTGATCCAACAGTGTACCGTATGAGCAAATGATTATATGTACAGTCCATATGAGCAATGTTTTTTTTTTTTTAAAGGACTTAAATTGCTTGATTTAAATTATTCATTGTTCAGTTTCTGAGATTAAAGTAATCGGTACCATATTTTCTATTTCTCATGATATTCAAATGTCACTTTAGTGTCTCTACTTCATTTTGTGGTACCAAGTTGATGAGAAAGGTCAATTGTGCTTGACACGTTAAGGGACTGTAGCATTCTATGGTTTTGGAGAAAATTGTTACTAGCATGAATGTGACTTTGCATTGTGGGAAGAATTCAGAGAAAGAAATATTCTGGGAAATATTAAAAAGGCAGAATATATTTCCCCAAAGAATTTTAAAGGCAGAAACCAACCTCCCTCCCCTCAAGTCTCTCGCCCCAGACAGAAACCAGGCCTGCAGAAATGCAGATGTGATAATCTTGTCAGAAAGATTGGAGTCAGGAAGCTGGGATTAGAAAGAAAGATCCCTAGAATCAACAATCCCTCATACCAAAAATTCCAACAGTCATCGGCCACATCCCCAGGGAAGCAGGATATGACCTTTGGGACATAATAGGATTAACCCACCACCATCAGAATACCAGAATGGCATACTCAGACTCAGGTCAAAGTACATGACACAGGAAATACAAAGCCTCAAACAGGAACAGGAAACAACCTCAAGACCCCCAGAAGGTATAAAAACCCACTCCCTGCTACATGTGGTCAGTCTTTTTCCAGAGCCATCTTTCTGTCTGGCTCTCCTCTTTAACAAACCACAACCTTCTTTCTAAAGCAGTCTCCATGTTGTCTATTCCCGGCTTGGACTGGACCTTGATGAAGATTTTTCCTTCAACAGTATCTTAATAGAGCTTTTTAAAAAAACATATTTCCTAATTATTAACAACCTTTCTAATTTTGAAAGGTTAATAAATTATTGGAAAATTGTGGCACATTGTAAATGATTCCCTACTTAATACACATTGAACAAAAAAGCTAAATGAAGAAGCCAGATGAATATGTAGGAGAACTTATTGGGGGGAGGGGGTGTGGATAATAAAAAGTTAGAAAGTGGTAGAAGGAGGTGGAATGAGTTCAGATCTGACTCAGTTTCACATTGCGCAATGATGTGTAGAAAACCATGGAATGAGAAAGGCATTAGCAAGATAGATTCATCTATGAAAAGAAGCAAGCAACGAGAGAAATTGTAGCCTATAAAATGTGGGAACATTCCTCATTCTAAAATCTTGGCACTTTTTAGAATTTTCCTAATTATACAATTTTACATCTGTGGAGATAATCCATAGTGTTTCAGCCAACTATATCTTCTTCCTTTATAACGTCAAAGGACTTAAATGGGAACCAGAGAACTGAAACCCTTTTGCCGCTTTCTACAGTCTGAACGTACATTTGGCCTTTGAGTGGTAGACAAGGATTTGTGCTTCAAGGAGTGTGGGGGGGTCTGGGTATTAAATGGGAAGACATTTATCTTCCCATTCTATAAAATTAAATAATATATTAACAGAATATATTAATTCAAAGTATTTCTTATTCTCCAGCCAGCAATCCCACCGTTTCTCATTGAAAACGAAGACGTGTAAGAGATACCATTATTATTTTGAGGGGGTCTTTGGGGTGAATAGAGGTTGAGGCTTTGAAGGGGATCAGGGATCCTCCCAGTCATTCCATCTCAGCCATGGGGTGACCCTCAGGGATTCACTGGGAGGGGGGTTCCCATCAGAGAAACTGCTGAGTTGAGGGGGGCTGCCCTCCCCAGTTGTGGCCTTTCTCATTTTGGGTTAGGATTTTTTATCTGGCCTGCCTAAATCAGGGACACTTCAGTGCATTTCAATGTGGTGGGCCCCCAAGAGTCTTGAGGGGGCTGGAAAGGGGCTCTTGAAGGGGGGGTGGAGGGGGCCCCTGAGGGAAAGGAGGGGCCCAGAAGGAGGCCTAATTCAGAATCAGACCGAGAGAAAAGAAGAAGGTCCATCCCTGAGGATCCTCAAAGACCCCTAATGGCGGTGCTTCCATGAAGGGTGCCTCTTTTTCCTCCCCCCCCCCAGCCAGCAAAGAGGGTCCTCTCACCTGTCTCTGGACCATCTTTTCCTGCGCACTGGGAGGGGTGTGGCCAAAAGTCTCATGCTCCCGCCTCCCTTGCCCTGCAGCCTTTTCCCCATCTCCCCTGGCAGTGTCCCACTCCCTTTCTCCCCCCATCCACCCCCACCAGCATCAATGGTCCCTCCCACCACCCCCTGCTAACCAGCGGGGGCTCCTTTCCCCCTTCTAGGGACCGTGGACAGCACCCCCACCAATAGCAACAGGGGACCCCAACACAACCCATGGATGCTTACCACTAGCCCCCCCTCCCCACAAGAGAGGGGACACCCTGATGCTTCCAACCTCAGAAGTGGAATGGGGGGGGGGGGAGAAAACACCAATTGGAATCCTCCCTTCTGTCATGTCATCTGTCTCTGAGCAAAGTCTTTTTTTCCCATGGGGAAAGCCTTTGGAGCAGAAGCTAGTCAGATTTGCAATCGTGGCAAATATGTGCAGGATGAGGGTGAAGGTTCATTCTCCGAGCTTGTGGGTTGGTTTCCAAATGTTTCATTACCAGGCTAGGTAACATCTTCAGCAGAGTTTAGGGGATGTTAATGTTGGTGTTCTTCTGTTTATAAGAAGATCTCTACCCACATCGACACCAAACAACACCAGTTAAAATCATTGGCCACACTATCACCCGCCATTCTCGAGAGTTCATCAAAGCCTGGCACTCCACCCAGCAATTCCATCAACACACAAATCGACCTACAACCAGCCTATGAAGCCCTCAGAATCCCAATCAACTGCATAGCCAACCAGAAACAGCACCGACCCTCAACCAACTCACCCAAGCCCCCTCTCCCCCCAGTTCACGTCCCAATGATCTTGACCTGAGGTAACCTCCCCATCACAAGACTCACAAGCCCATCACAAGCCCCTCACTTGACACACCCACACCTGAAGCTCTTATCAACAGAAGAACACTGACATCCCCCCAACTCCACTGAAAATGTTACCTAGCCTGGTAACGAAACATTCGGAAACCAATCCACAAGCTCAGAGAAGGAACCTTCACCCTTAGCTAGCCAAATTGCCTGCAGACACAACTCAAGACAGTTCTGTGGTTGTCCCCAAGAGAAGGCAGGTGGGCCTCAAGCAAAGCAATGTCTAGGGGAGGCAAGTATTGCTGAGATGTGGAAATCCTATTATTCTAGCGGATTGTCGTCTAAAATTGTAGGAGACAGCGAGGCTTGTAATGTCCGAGTGGCTTCTACATGACACCCCTTGGCTGAGATCGATCCCTCTGCGCCTGTACTTGGCATGCGAATGGGACTGAGAAAATGTCCCATGGTCCAAGAGGGAATCAATTCTCTCAGCAGGAGAAAGACCAGTAGATGAAAAATCCAAGGAAGCAGCTTCAGGCAAGTGGTTGGGAGAAATTTCCTGACCAGACAAGGCTTTAGCCAAGGGAACAGCCCACCACTTGAAGCATGGAGGTCTCTTGCAGGAGAGTCTTCAAATAGGCGGAAGGGCCGTTGGGCAAATACCCCAGCATGTAGATGTAGCAAGCAGGGGTTGGACTAGATGGCTTCCTGGGAAGAACGGAACATGAAGCTACACTCATGTTAACAGGTGGTCCTCAACTTACAACAGTTCATTTAGTGACCGTTCAACATTACAACGGCACTGCAAAAGTGACATTACCATTTTTCATAGGTACAACCTTTGCTGCATCTCCATGATCATATGATCAAAATTCAGATGCTTGGCAACTGGTTCATACTTACGACCGTTGCAGCTTTCTGACGAGCAAAGTCAATGGGGGAAGCCAGACTCACTTAACAACCAGGTTACAGTAGTAACTGTAAGAGGGACCTTGGAGTCTTAGTGGACAATCACTTAAAGGTGAGCTAGCCGTGTGCTGCAGCTGCCTAAGGACTGTGGGAAAGAATCGAGATCACGTGAAGTGTTAGTATCGCTTTATAATGCATTGGTAAGACCACACTTGGAATACGGCATCCAGTTTTGGTCACCACAATGTAAAAAAGATGTTGAAACTCTGAAAAGAGTGCAGAGAAGAGCAACAAAGATAATTAGGGGACTGGAGGCTAAAACATATAAAGAGCGGTTGCTGGAATTGGGTATATCTAGTTTAAAGAAGAGAAGGACTAGGGGTGACATGATAGCAGTGTTCCAATATCCCAGGGGCTGCCACAAAGAAGAGGGAATCAAGCTATTCTCCAAAGCACCTGAGGGCAGGACAAGCAGCAACGGATGGAAACTAGTCAAGGAGAGAAGCAACCTAGAACTAAGGAGAAACTTCCTGACAGTTAGAACAATTAACCAGTGGAACAACCTGCCTCCAGAAGCTGTGAATGCTCCAACACTGAAAATTTTTAAGAAGAGACTGGACAGCCATTTGTCTGAAATGGTATGGAGTTCTCTGCCTGAGCAGGGGGTTGGATTAGAAAACCTCCAAGGTCCCTTCCAACTGTTATTCTGTTCTGTTCTGTTCTATTCTAGCCTAGCCTAGCCTGCTAACATCAATTGCAGTGATACATTTAACAACAGTGGGAAGAAATGTCCTAAAATGGGGCATAATCTCACTTAACAAAGGTCTCACTGAACAACATAAATTTTGGGCTCAATCGTGATCGTAAGTCGAGGACTGCCTGAATCCAACCCTATTGTGCAACGCCTCCTTTTTTTGCCATGACCCGCCCGCTAAAATGAATGCCATCAGAAATGCCCCTGGCTCAGAAAGAGACGGGAGGGACAGGAGATCGATTGGCCCGCGTTAGCCTTTAAGGTCACCACTACATGATGTTGCCACTAGAGGGCCGGGCGCTGCCAGCCCTGCC
Source organism: Azemiops feae (assembly GCA_023970755.1). Lineage (NCBI taxonomy): Eukaryota > Metazoa > Chordata > Lepidosauria > Squamata > Viperidae > Azemiops > Azemiops feae. The sequence goes on along the minus strand of JALGBA010001536.1, from coordinate 151,714 downwards.
GACTCAGCGAGCGTCACTGCGCATGCGCTGGCGCCTGTCTGGCTGGGGAGGACCGGCAGTGAGTTGCGCCCTGAGTATCTTGGGGAGCGGGCAAGGTGTGGGGGGGGGAACTACCCCCTTCTCCACCCGTAGGCAGAGCATCCCCGGCCGGTTATTGCAAGGAAGAGAGGAAAGTGCGCTTCTATCCTGCAAACACTCTCGGAGCCAGTGGTGAGAAGGGGAGCCCCGGATTCCCCGGAAAGATTGCTGGACTCCGAATCTCGAGGCTGGTAAGGAGGGGGAGACACCCCCCCCATTCCTGCTCCTGGCTGTGCATGCAAGAGATCCGGCACTGGGGAGGGAGAGAGGGAGGGGAAGGGTTGGGGGGGGAGGAAGCTTAAAGCACCACTGGCTTACATTTTGCATAAACTGGGTTTCCTTCCCAGATTTGTAGCAAAACAGCATCCGGGAAAGGGGCACTCCTCCACTCCTTGCAAACGGTCCAATTTCAAGCTTTTTTGGGGTGGAGTGGGTGGGTGTAAAGGACCAATTCTGTGCCTCAAATGCAACTGTTGGGGGTGCTCTAAGCCCCCCAATATTTTTTTTGTTAGTGAACCTCAAGCTACACCTCCGCAGAAGACCATCCCCAAAATTAGTGTTGGTCTCCAAGGGGAGGGAAGGGGAGGAGGGGCTGAGAGAGGGAGGACAGACATTGCCCTCAGCTGAAAGTCTATGAGAGGTTCTCAGCCATCCTGGTCATGGTTGTCCCAAAGATGCTTTTTTCACGAGGCAACTGGATTTTCTTGTTTGGATTTTCTTGTTTTTCCTTCGGCTCTGACTGGATCCTTCCACTCCCCACAATCCAGTCAGAGCTGACGAAGCTTCTTGGATGAGAAGTGAAACGTCTTCAAAGGAAAAACAAAGTCGTGAAAAAGCATCTTTGGGAGACTGAGCTGAAACATCTTTTAAGACTCATAGGTCTGGAAGGGACCTTGAAAGTCTTCTAGTCCAACCCACTGCCCATGGCAGGAGACCTCATATCAGGGGTCTTCAAACTTGCCCTTTTATGACTTGTGAACTTCAACTCCCAGAATTCCTCAGCCAGGCATGCTGGCTGAGGAATTCTGGGAGTTGAAGTCCACAAGTCATAAAAGGGCCAAGTTTGAAGACCCCTGCCTTATATCATCTCTGACGAATGGTTATCCAATCTTTCCTTGAAAACTTCCACTGCACCCACAACTCCAGGACACAAGCTATTCCATTGATTAATCGTTCTCACTTTCAGGAAATTTCTGCTTAGTTTCAGGTTGAATTTCTGTCGAACAAGTTCCCATCCATTGCTTCTTGTCCTACCCACAGGAGTTTTGGAGAATAAGTCGACCCCCGTCTCTCTATAGCAGCTCCTCGTGTACCGAAAGACAGCTATAATGTTCTCTTTCCCCCCCTTATGCAGACCCCTTATCAATTGCTATTCTCTGCCCTCTGCCCTCTTTCTAGCGTCTCAGCATCTTTTTTGTATTGTGGTAACCAGAACTGGATGCTGTATTCCAAGTGAGGATGCAGCCTAGAACTATGTTTGCTTTTTTGGCAGTTGCAGCCCACTGCTGGCTCATACTTAAACCACCAGGACACCTAGATTCCCCCTCACAGTTACCGCTGTTGAGCCAGTTACTGCCAGTTCTATATCTCTGCATTTGATTTTTCCTGCAGGACCTTACTTTTCTCACCACTGAACTTCATCTTGTTTGTACTGGATCTTATTGACTAGAGTCGAATGTTCAAGTCTCTCAAGTTCCTTCTGAATCTTCAGTCTATCTTCCAGAGTCTTAGCAATTCTCCCGAACTTGGTGTCGTCTGCAAATTTGACAAGCTCCTGTTCTATCCTCTCATCTAGATAATTTAGGAACAAGTTGAAGAGTACTGACCCCCAAAACAGAACTTTGAGGTATCCCACTGCACTCTTCCCTCCATGTAGATATAGTTCCACTGAGGACTACATACTAAGCGCAGTTCGTCAGCCAACTGCGAATCTGTCTGGTGGTAACATTGTTCTATCTTGGCAAAGAAGTAGGCTGAGGTTTACTTTGTCAAATCCAGATAAGAGAGATAAGGTAACCTTTATTGTCAAATCCCTAACTAAGTATACTGTATTTATGTTGTTTCCCTGATCCGCTAATTTAGTTACCTTATCAAAGAAGAAAATAAGGTTTGTCTGGCATGACCTGTTTTTGACAAACTCATGCTGGCTTCTGGTAATGGCGGTTTCTAGATGCTCACAAATCCACTGCTTGATTCTCTTTTCCAGGATTTTCCCAGGTATTGATGTCAAGTTTCCTGGATCCATTTTCTCCTGTTTTATACCTGAGTTCACCTTTCTTCTCACCACTCCTTTTCTTGTTGTCTGTTTATTGTGGGTTTATGTTTGGGGTTAGATCCTAAATATTCGACTCTTCTCTTTCCAATTTTAGCTTTAAGCCTTTCAGATAACTGTTTTCCAAACACATTCTTCCAGGTTCTTGTGAGATGCAGCCTCCTCCAAAATCAATTAAAGAAACATTAATTTTGCCCCGCTCCAAAATCAGTTGCTTTGATTTAGATTAAATGACCACAGTTTCTCAGTGAGAATATTCTGTGTAATTCCTGAGTTTTTCTTTTTCAGCTTAGATGTAATAGTTGCAGGCCATTTGAGGGCTGAATGGCTTGAAAAACTTCTCCTGGCCTCGCTGTGCAACTCATTCAGATCCCAGATCCGAAAAGACCTTTGGAGACCCAGAAGATCTTCAGGGCCTTTGTGGATTCCTGTCAGAGGAGGCTGGAAATGGATGCAAACCAGCCAGCCTGGGACAGAGTAGGAAAAGGCCCTGCTTCTGCTCAGGTTGGAAGCTATGGGGAAGTGTGGGTAGGACCTGGGCAGAAGATCCTGGAGGAAGCTCTTAGTTCTGAGATCCAGCATTGGTGCTTCAGAAACAACCCCTTTCAGGAGGCTGAGGGGCCACGAGAGCTTTGCAGCCGCCTTCACCGCCTTTGCTGGGGGTGGTTGCAGCCCGAGAAACACACCAAGGCTCAGATATTGGACCGAGTGATCTTGGAGCAGTTTCTGACTGTCCTGCCTGGAGAGATGCAGCGCTGGGTGCAGGAGTGCCAACCAGAGACCAGTTGCCAGGCAGTGGCCCTGGCCGAAGGCTTCCTGCTAAACCAGGCGGAAGAGGAGGAGCAGGGAGGGTGCCAGGTGAGAGACACTCCTCTTGGGAAAACTAGATGGATTTTAATCTGCTTGAATTCTTAATTGTCTGCCTAAGAGAGTTTTGGGGGTTAATAACACAAGATGTTTAGAGAACTTTATTAGAGGAATTGTTCCTGTGTTCTCCCAGAGGACATACATTGAGTAGCTCTTCCATTGCCCTCTTCCATCCCCACTAATAAGACACAGAAGTCTTGCAATATGGTGGGCACAAAATGAAAACCCAGTTTTTCTTATATCCTGTACTCAATTCTTCTCCCTTGCCGGTATTTTTCAGGTTCCGAGGTCCTTCCTGGAACTGGGCACTTATCCTGAGGAAATGGTACTTCCCGCAAATTATTTGTGTTGCAGGGCTGTCTCCAAACAGGAAGGTCAACATCAGGATGGTTCACTAGGTGATGGTTGTTATGCATGCTTGAAGGTTTTTAGAGATATTCCAGTTTTTCTTAATTCTGTGTATCTACTCGCTTGTGTCTTAATTGTTAGAATTACTAGGTGACCCAACAAGAAAGACTTAATTCTCCTACTTCACGCTAGAAGACTTAAGTCCCACGAAGGAAGTCCCTCCCTTCAGTCCATACACTGCCTTCCCACGATTCTCCATTTGCAGAAGACTGGTTCTTCTGGGGATCACCCGGGATGGTATTCTGACTCCTTCATCCGAACATATATTTCCTTTTCCTGAGAGATGGAGAGGGGAGCAACCTGTCTTTGGCCTTTCTTGATAATTTTGATTAAATTCTAATGTTATAATTATGTTAAATTCTAATCCCTGCTATACCGTTTTGTGCCTTCAGACCAGAAGAGAGAGAGTTAATCTTTTTTCCGCTTTCATTTTATCTCTTTCTTTCCCAGGGAACAAAATGGAGTCACGATTGTTCACTGGACCATCTCTTTGTATTGGTGAAGCTGAAAGAGCAGCTGGATCTCCAGCTCAGGTAGGAAGGAAAAGATCAGGGGCTAATTTGGGGGAGCAGTAGGAGACCTCCATTTTCATTTGGGGTCTCAGCGCATGATACTGCACTGAGGCCTCAAATGTGCTGATTATCTGAGTCTGCTCATAGGGATTCTTTCTCTTTCAGAGTCCCGTGTCCTTTGAGGAGGTGGCCATATATTTCACCAGTGAAGAGTGGCTGCTGCTGGATCCCAGTGAGAAAGCTTCGCACCGAGAAGTCATGTTGGAGACTTGTGGGATTGTAGCCTCTTTAGGTAAGGATTCTAGAATTAAGTCAAAGCAAGGAGTCACTAGATAGTTTGTTTAAAACTTGGGAGATCTGTGCAGATCTTGTTAAATTGATTGCCATATGTATGTTGTGGCATTGGATTCAAGTAAGGTACAGCATATCTCTGGAGATTCTCAGTCATCCAGGTCATAGTTATCCCAACAGTGCTTTTTCACAAGGCTGGACTTTCTTTTTTTTCTTTTTTTGAAGATATTTTGCTTCTCATCCAACAAGCTTCTTTAGCTCTGAATAGGAGAACAAATTCATCAGGAGAAGATTCAGCAGTCCATCTGCATTTAAAAGACAAAGGCCACTCTTTTGAAGACAGCAAAGTCCACATTTTGGACAGAGAGGACCGTTGGTTTGAAAGAGGGGTCAAAGAGGCCATCTATGTCAAAACTGAACCACCCTCTCTCAACAGAGGGGGAGGGATATGACATCATCTATCTCAAGTCTACAACACAGTCCTTTCAGCAGTTCCAAGAAGGCTCCACATTCATTTGCACTACTCAGGTGACCTTGAGAACACAGATAAATCTCCAGCCCTCAATGATTCTCCAACAGAATGAAAATGACCAGTTGTCTGCAAGGAATATAAATTCTTCCATTCCCCACCATCCAGTCAGAGCTGAGGAAGCTTCTTGGATGAGAAGTGAAACATCTTCAAAGAAAAAAAAGCAAGAAAGTCCAGTTGCCTGTTGAAATGCACCTTTGGGACAATCATGACCTGGATGACTGAGAATCTCAATAGACACTCTACCCCACTGTTTTTCCATGTGTACATTCCATCACATAGGCATTTTTTAAAAAACAGTAACTAGCGTTCATGCTGTCATTTCCCCTCTTACTTTCTCTGCAGATGCAGGCTAGGGACTGGCATGGGAACAAGTTGTATGCTTGTTGCATTAGAAATGTTGAAAGAGCTTCTGGAAATCATGAGATTTAATCCCTGGTGGCATCCTGAATTTCTTGCTTTTCTAATCAGATTTTCTAATTGCCCTTTTTCCCCATCAAGCAGTTGACGATCAGGAGATTGAAGATTACCAAGAGCCAAGTGTGGTGCCATCAGATGTAATCAAGATTGAAATAAAAGAAGAGACATCTACAGATAAGTGTGGAAGGAGGCAATATGAGAAAAACCAGTACTACAATTGGAGAGAAAACTCCACTCTTGAATGTGTGGAAATGGATTATCTCCTGACCCAAAATGATTGTAAGGAAAATGGGATGGGAAACTGTCAAGGAAGTGGGGAAATATTCCAAGCAAAACCCAGTTTCGGTAACTACCACCTCAGCAATAACATTGACATTATTCCTCATAAAATGATCCATACAGGAGAGAAAGCTTATAAATCTGTGGACTGTGGAAAGAGCTTTAGGTGTAGTAGTAACGTTAACTACCATAAAAAGATACGTTCGGGGAAAAAGCCTTATAAATGCACGGACTGTGGAAAAGGATTCGGTTCAAACAGTTCCCTTACTTATCATGAAAGGATCCATAGGGGAGAAAAACCCTATGAATGCCTAGAGTGTGGGAAGAGCTTCATCCAAAGCAGCGACCTTACTTCCCATAAAAGGATCCATACAGGGGAAAAACCATATAAGTGCACGGACTGTGGGAAAAGCTTCAGTTCGAATAGTTCTGTTAATTATCACAAAAGGATCCATACAGGAGAGAGACCCTATGAATGCCTAGAGTGTGGGAAGAGCTTTAGCAAAAGCAGTGTCCTTACTGCCCATAGAAGGATGCATACAGGGGAAAAACCCTACAAATGCATAGATTGTGGGAAATGTTTCAGTTTGAACAGTTCCCTTACTTCTCACAGAAGGATCCATACAGGGGAGAAGCCATATAAATGCATAGAGTGTGGGAAGAACTTCAGCAAAAGCTGTTACCTGACTTCCCATAAGAGGATCCATACAGGAGAGAAGCCCTATCAATGCTTGGAGTGTGGGAAGAGCTTCAGCAAGAGCAGTGTTCTTACTTCCCACAAAAGGATCCATTCAGGGGAAAAACCTTATAAATGTGCAGACTGTGGAAAGACCTTTCATGGGCGTGGGCACCTGATGTCTCATAGAAGGATTCACACAGGAGAGAAACCCTATAAATGTGTGGAGTGTGGAAAGAGCTTCAGTCATAGTGGTTCCCTTACCTCCCATAAAAGGGTCCATACAGGAGAGAAACCTTATAAATGCACGGAGTGTGGAAAGAGCTTCAGTCGAAGCAGTTCCCTTACTTGCCATAGAAGGATCCACTCAGGATTCAAACCTTATATATGCAATCAATGTGGGAAGAGTTTTAGTACAAGCAGCTCTCTTACTTACCACATTAGTATCCACACGGGGAAGAAACTATATCAGTGCACAGAGTGTGGGAAGAGCTTCAGGTTGAAAAGTCACCTAAATTCCCATAAAAGGATCCACACAGGATTGAAACCATATAAATGTATGGAATGTGGAAAGAGTTTTTCTGAAAACAGGACTCTTATTTGTCATGAAAGAATCCACACAGGGGAGAAAAAATATGCGTGCACAGTGTGTGAAAAGAGTTTCATGTGGAGCAATCAACTTACTTCCCATAAAAGGACCCATATAGAGGAGATGCCTTTAGGGACTGAAGTGTCCTTTGTTCATGTAAACAGATCTGCTATGATATGAAACCTTATAAAAGCATGGAATGCAGACAGAACTTTAGTCGAGAATTGCAAACTGATTCATGTTAAAACACTTGATGTACAGGTCTATATATCGGCAGGACTAACTTTCCCTGAGGATATCTATCTGACATTATAAATTACTCAGTGCTGTAAAGCAGAGGTCCCCAACCTTTTGGGCACCAGGGACCGATTCCGTAGAGAGAGGTTTTTCCACGCACTGGAGGGGGCGTGGTTTTGTGTGGTGTCTGCATCCCACGGATGGGGCTTTGCTTGTTTGTGCGGACTGGTTGCTGGCATGCCATAGCCCGATACTGGTCCACGGACCGGGGGTTGGGGACTCCTGCTGTAAAGCACTATGGAGTGATATGTAAGTCTATGTGCTATTGCTATTTGCCTGTTCCACCAGAGCTATAGAGTTGTCCCTTCTCTTAAATATTGCCATCTTGTGCGTCCTGAAAACTCGCCTTTTCTGTTGCAGTTTCTGCCCTACGGAACAAACTTTCCGAGATCTGATAGTCTGCCCCCTTTCCCTCAAAGGTGCTTTTTCAGGAGGCAACTGACTTTCTTGTTTTTCTTTGAAGACGTTTTTGCTTCTCATCCAAAAAGCTTCTTCTTCAGAGCTTGGATGAAAAGAAAAACATCTTCAAAGAAAAACAAAGTCCAGTTGCCTTGTGAAAAAGCACCTTTGGGATAACTATGACCTGGATGACTGAGAATCTCCATAGAGACTCTGCCCCTTTTATCCTTCCAGAGAGCCCTTAAAACGTGGGTGCATTAGAGAAGTGAGGCTGTGGCATCTTTTTTTTCTGTTTGCTTTTATACTGTTTTATTAGTTGTAAGCCATTCAGTTGTTTTACTGACAACAATAGGGACTGGCAACTCCCATTATTAAACCACATAAGTTATAAATTGAAACATCACACGACTGTGCTGGTCTTACATCAGTTGTTCAGTTCCACTTGTAATTGTTAATCAAGTCACCTGTGGTCATAAAACAATTTGAAATGATTACAACATGTGAGTTCTTGCTGGCCTCCACATTGACTTTACTTACGATAAGCTGGCTTGTTTAATTTTTGATCATGTGCCCTCAAATTAGGGTCAGCTCTTGTGACTAGAGACAGGTAATCCTTGACTTATTACAATTGGTTTGGAACTTTCACTGCAGAGCAATGTGGCCATTCAGTGAGTAATTTTATTATCTTTTTGCCTCAGTCGTTAAGTGAATTGGCTTCCCCCATTAACTAACTAGCTGGGATGGTCACAAAAGGTGAGCACACAACACCAGAATGTTGCAACTGTCATAAATACATGCCAACCATCAAGCACCTAAATTGCAATCATGCAGTGGTTGTAAGTGAGAAGTCACTTTTTTCAGTGCCATTGTAACTTTGAAAGGTCACTAAACGAATGGTTGTAAATTGAGGATTACCTGTAGAGATTTTGCCCAAAACAATCTGTCCCTAACTGGGTCCTTTGGGTTTTCGGATGGTGCCTCATTGCAGCTGTAGCTGAGGCAATCTGATGGCACTCTCTTCAGGGAAGCCGTGAGAAATTGCTAGAACCACGGGAAGTAGAAAAAAATCCAATAAAGGTTAGCACTTGAGCACCCCTATGAGGGAGTAAGAAAATCTGCCCAGAGGCAAAGCAAAACTGGCCAAAAGTAATGCAGTGTCATGAACCAATTAAAACTGCTGATGTAACCTGAGAAGATCTATGAGGTCTATATAAGCTTGACATGAGGGCACACAGACAGGCACTTGCTTAGTGACTCTAGTTCCTCGTGTGAATATTTTTACCTCAGTACAGAAATAAAGTTTTAAATATGTTCACACCCACCTGTATGATTATTGGTTCCTCGCAGCAGATGAAACAAACCTCTCACCTCGGGACTGTGTCAATGCACCCACCCTGCAGCTCGACCTCTTTCGCAGAGCCCGATCCTTCTTTTATGGCCCTTTCTTCCACTCTTTGCCTGGAGGGAGCTGAGAAATTAAGCCTCTCCCTCTCTGTGTTGCAGCCTGGTTGGGAGACCACCAGGAGATCCTATGTCCCAAAGGGGAAGCTTTCAAAAACTTTCCAGCGTCCGAGGGGAAACACAAGGCCCCAGAGACCCCCTTGACAGGACCCAGGAGATCACCAGAGGATCACTTCCAGGCTTCTCTCTCACTTTGGGGTCTCAAGCCCAGGGCCAAGCTGGAGGGTGCTGCCTCTCCTCTCTCAGGATGAGTCGAATGTTTGTTTTTTTGTGTGTGTGTGTGAGAGAGAGAGAGAGAGAGAGAGAGTGTGTTTTGTATTTGTGTATGTCTATCTCCTCAGGGCGAGGAAGGGAGAGTCGCGCCCAGCAGAGAAGCAGCTGAGTAGACCAAGAGGCTACCTTTTCCCGCCAAAACCTGTCAGGCGTTCCTCTCCCGCCATTGGTTCGCCAGGCTCATGTGACCCGGCGGGCTCCCCTCCCACCATCCACGCTCCGCCCCCAGCAGAACGCCCTGGCGTGAGAGGAAGATCCTTGCTCGCTTGGAGCGCGACTGAGCATGCGCGGCGCCCGGAGGATGCCTGAGGACCGAGTAAGCCGAGGGGCTGCGGCACAAGTGGAGCCTCCCTCCCTCCTTCGGCCTCGAACCGGCGAGTCTGCCTCTCCCCCTTTTCCTCTGCAGGTTCAAAGTTGAATCCAAAGTTGACAAAGACTAGGGGTTGTACTAGATGACCTCCAAGGTCCCTTCCTATTCTATTCTATTCTATTCTATTCTATTCTATTCATAATAATAATAATAATAATAATAATAATAATAATAATAATAATAATAATAATAAAGTTGGAAGGGACCTTGGAGGTCATCTAGTCCAACCCCTGATCAGGCAGGAAACCCTATAACATTTCAGACAAATGGCTGTCGAATCTCTTCTTAGAAACTTCCAGTGTTGGAGCATTCACAGCTTCTGGAGGCAGGTTGTTCCACTGGTTAATTGTTCTCACTGTCAGGAAGTTTCTCCTTAATTCTAGGTTGCTTCTCTCCTTGATTAGTTTCCATCTTTTCCTTCTTGTCCTGCCTTCAGGTGCTTTGGAGAATAGCTTGACTCCCTCTTCTTTGTGGCAACCCCTGAGATATTGGAAGACTGCTATCATGTCACCCCTGGTCCTTCATTAAACTAGGCATACCCAATTCCAGCAACTGTTCCTTATATGTTTTAGCTTCCAGTCCCCTGATCATCTCTGTTGCTCTTCTCTGTACTGTTTCTAGAGTCTCAACATCTTTTTTACATCGCGGAGACCAAAACTGGATGCAATATTCCAAGTGTGGCCTTACCAAGGCATTGTAAAGTGGTATTAACACTTCATGTGATCTTGATTCTATCCATCTGTTAATGCAGCTAAGCAGTGTATTGGCTTTTTTGGCAGCTGCAGTACACTGCTGGCTCATATTTAAGTGATTGTCCATTAGGACACCGAGATCCCTCTCACAGTTACTACTATTGAGCAAGGAACCACCTATACCAGGGGGGTCAAACTGCCGGCCCGCAGGCCGGATGTGTTACGAGGAAACCGCGCCCACCCTATTGCCGGCAATGGGGAAAAAGTTCCGATACGTCGCACGATATCACGTGACGTCGCGACTTTGACATGTCTGACCTATACTATACCTGTGCATTTGGTTTTTCTTGCCTAAATGTAGAACCTTACTTTTTTCACCATTGAATTTCATTTTGTTAGATAGCGCCCAGTGTTCAAGTCTGTCAAGATCCTTCTGTATCTTAAGCCTGTCTTCTGGAGTGTTGGCTATTCTTGCCAGCTTGGTGTCGTCTGCAAATTTGATGAGTTCCCCATCTATTCCCTCATCCAGATCATTGATGAAGATGTTGAAGAGCACTGGGCCCAGAACAGAGCCCTGGGGCACCCCACTACACACTTCCCTCCATATAGATGCAGTTCCATTGAGGACCACACGCTGAGTACGGCCAGTCAGCCAGCTACGAATCCATCTGGTGGTGATGCTGTCTAACCCACATTTGTCGATCTTATCAAGTAGTAGGATGTGATCTACTTTATCAAATGCCTTACTGCAAGTCCAAGTAAATTATATCCACAGCATTCCTCTGATCCACTAATTTTATCACTTGGTCAAAGAATGCAATAAGATTTGTCTGGCATGATCTGTTTTTGACAAACCCATGTTAGCTTTTGGTAATGACTTTGCTTGCCTCTAGGTGTTGGCTGATTCGTTGTTTGATTATCTTTTCCAAAATCTTCCCATGTATTGAGGTCAGGCTGATAGGTCTGTAGTTTCCTGGATCCTTTCCCCCCCTTTTTTGAAGATGGGAACTACATCAGCTCTTTTCCAATCCTCTGGTAGTTCCCCAGTGCTCCAGGATCTTTGAAAGATATAGTTCAGTGGTTCTGAGATCACACCTGCCAGTTCCTTCAGAACCCTGGAATGTAATCCATCTGGTCCTGGTGAATTTGTCTAGGCTGGACAGGTGCTCACTTACCATTTTCTTGTCTATCTTAACTTGGTGTTTCTAATCCGTTTTTTATGATACTGTTTTTGATAGGTTGGACTGTTTTTTCCTTTTGTGTAAAGACAGATGCAAAAAATGAGTTAAATAGTTCTGCTTTCTCCCTGTTGCTTGTCACCTTCTTGCTACTTTCACCCACTAATGGACCAATCATTTCCTTCACTTTTTTCTTGTTTTTTACATGTTGAAAGAAGCTTTTTTTTGTTATTTTTGACTTTTGTCGTAAGCCCTAGTTCATTTTGAGCCTTAGCTTTCCTCACTTCATCGTTGCAGGCTCGGGCTATTTACTGATAATCTACCTTAGTTATGTGCCCCTCTTTCCACTTGTTATACTTGTCCTTTTTGTCTTTCAATTTATCAGAGAGTTCTTTATGCAGCCATTCTGGTTTCTTTTGAGAGCTGTTATTTTTCTTCTTCGTTGGTATTGTGCTAGACTGGGCTTTTATTATCTCACTTTTCAAAATTTCCCAAGCTTCTTGAATTGTTTTCCCCTTGAGGATTCTCATCCATGGAATCCTTCCCAAGCTCTCTCTAAGCTTATTGAAATTAGCTCTTTTGAAGTCCAAGACTCTAGTTTGACTGTGTTCTATTGCTTGTGCTTGCATAATGTTGAATTCCAATATTGCATGATCACTTCCCCCCCCCCCCCCGAGGTTCCTGTGGCTTCAACACCTTCTATCATTTCATCCCTGTTAGTGAGAATTAGGTCCAGTATGGCTGATCCCCTAGTTCTCTACTTTTTGAGAGACAAAGTTGTCTGCTAGGTGTGTCAGGAATCTGTTTGATCTTCCACTTGGTGCAGAGTTTGTCTCCCAATTGATGTCAGGGTAATTAAAGTCCCCCATTACTATTGTGATGTGTTTCCTACATACTTTAGTTAGCTGATTAGCAAAAAGTTCATCTATTTCCTCTGGTTGGTTGGGTGGCCTATAGTATACACCTATGGCAATGTCATTTTTTCCCCCTTTTATATTGACCCAAATGCATTCAAGAAGTTTTCATCATTGTTGTGCTCTATTTCTGTAGAGATGTAGTTATTTCCTATATAGAGAGCAACTCCACCTCCTCTTTTATTTGGTCTGTTTCTTTTAAATAATTTAAATACTTCTAGCTGTGTGTTCCGTTTGTGGGTTTCATCCCACCAAGTTTCCGTAATGGCAACAATATCATATCTGCCCTCATTTACCTGAATTTCTAGTTCACCCTGTTTATTGCTCATACTCTGTGCGTTGGTGTATAGACATTTGAGTCCTTTATGACTGACCTTTATGACTATTCTATATTCTACTCTACTCTACTCTACTCTACTCTACTCTACTCTACTCTACTCTACTCTACTCTACTCTACTCTACTCTACTCTACTCTATTGAGATGCCCAACCAGGCATCTCTTCGTCCCTCTGCAGCTCAGGGCTTCCTTCTGCCCTGCCCTGATCTCTAGGTGACTGCAGGGTGGGGAGTCAAAAAAGTCAAGATGGCGGGTGTACATCAAAGCTGCACCTGTCCTTTGCGAAAGATAGGCAGAGCTAAGTTAGTCCCTAAGGCACCATGGACCGGCATCAGTCTGCAGCATGCCAGAGACTGGGTCACGCAAACAAGCGAAGCCCCATCTGTGGGATGCAGGCAGCACACGAAACCACGCGCTTTCTGGTCCCTGGAAAAAAACTCTCTCCATGGAACCGGTCCCTGGTGCCCAAAAGGTTGGGGGCCGCTGCCCTAAGGCTCTTAGCCTGATGTGCCCCTGGCCAAAGTAGCACCTGAGCTGGAAAGGTAGATTAATATCCTTCATTTATGCATAAGTAAAAGATAGGTCTCCCAGAGATACAAAATGGAAGGAACTTGAGAAAAGGAAGAAATCGCTTTAGGTACAGGTAAAGTCCTCAAAGTCCACAGTTGTGCCCAAAATTTCCGTCGCTACATGAGACATTGCAATGAGTTTTGCTCCCTTTTAAGACCTTTCTTGCTGTAGTTCTAAAGTGAATCGCTGCAGGTGTTAAGTTAGTAACACGGTTGTTAAATAAATCTGGCTTCCCCATTGATGGGTCTTGATTAGGGGAGAGGAAGCTTTTTTCTCAGATTTTTGAGTTGGGAATATGGAAAAAAGCAGAAGGACCAATGGGAATTCTCTCTTTCTGCAGCATCATCAGTCTCCGGGCGGAGTCTCCCTTGACTTTACCCAATAGAATAGAGCAGGGATGGCGAACCTTTTAGAGACCGAGTGCCCAAACTGCAACCCAAAACCCACTTATTTATCGCAAAGTGCCAGGGCTGTATCAACATTGTGGTGCCCTCAGGGGGGGCGGGGTGTGTGGCCCACTGGGTGGGTGTGGCTGCAGTGGTCACGGCAGACTGGGTGAGCGTGGCCGGAGCCAGTCCTTTGCCATTACCGGGGCATCCCCGGGGGTCAACGCCGCTTGCTCGCTCATTTCCTGCCCTGTTGCTTCCAAACGCCACGTGCTCGCTACTCTGGCGAACTCTGCTGGGGAAACGGCACGTGTGCCTACAGAGAGGGCTCTGAGTGCCGCCTCTGGCATGCGTGCCATAGGTTCGCCACCACTGGAATAGAGGAAAGAGTTAGGAGCAGAGAGAGAGAAGCGGAGAAAGTGGGAGGGGGCTGCAGCTCAAGGAGGTATCTCCCACCAGCCCAAGGAAACCATCCCTTCCTTTGCTCTCCCTATGATTCTCAGTCAGGCTCTCTCTTTCTAGAGGGTGGTGGGCTAGATGCTCTTTTAAGCCCGCACCCCCGAGGAGCCCAGGAGGAGCCTTCCGAGACTAGACTCCAAAGGAAAAGATCAAGGGCAATCAGAGCTCCAGAGCTTCTGTTAGGTTCTAGCTCAGTTTGGGTGGGGTTGTTTGGGGAGGGTGGAGGCCATCTTTGGGAGAGGCTTGTGGGAGGATTAAGAAGGAAAATCCCCCCCCTTTCAGAGAAAAAGCACCCGGGAGCAGCGCCTGGGTCCACCCTGGAGGGAATGCAGGGGGGCCACAGATGGAGAAGCGCAGCCCCACAACCAGTGAGGGACTTGTGGGGGGGGGGGTCCGTGGGCATCCTCCAGCCCAGCCCAGGAGGGAGAGCAGAGGCAGCCCTGGGGTCCAGACTCCCCTACAACCAGTGGTGGGATTCAGCCAGTTCGACCAGTTCGGCATGTGGGAAGTCAGCCCCCCCAGAGAAGGAAATATTTAAAAGGCAGAATATATTTCCCTAAAGGATTTTAAAGGCAGAAACCAACCCCCCTCCCCAAGTCTCTCTGTCCCAAACAGAAACCAAGTTTGCGAAATGCAGGTGATAATCTTGTCAGAAAGACTTTGCTCAGGAAACTGGGATTAGGAAGAAAGATCTCTAGAATCCACCATTCCTCACACCAAAAATTCCAACACTCATCAGCCCCAGCCCCAGGGAAGCAGGATATGACCTTTGGGACATAATAGGATTAACCCACCACCATCAGAATACCAGAATGGCACACTGAGACTCAGGTCAAAGTTCATGCCACAGGAACAACTCCAAACAAAACGCTCCAGAGGGTATAAAAAGCCACTCCCTACATGTGCTCTCTCTTTCTTCCAGAGCCTTCTTCCTGTCTGGCTCTCCTCTTCAATAAACTGCAGCCTTCTTTCTAAAGCAGTCGCCATGTTGTTTATCCCCGGCTTGGATGAATCATGATGAAGACTTTTCCTTCAAAAGGCAGAACCGGTAGCTAATGTTTTGTTGCCCAGTCCCAGAATGGAATTCCGGAAGCAACATCCCCATAGAGTACCGCTCGTTCACATATTTGAATCCCACCACTGCCTACAACCCCAGAGAAGGGTCCTTCCCAGGGAAATGGATTGGGGCGGGGGACTCCCAGGACTATGCCGGATATATGACCTTTGCCAAAAGGTGGGGAACACCTGCTCTCCCCCTTTTATTAACAAAGTGTTCTTGCGGGGCTGCCCCATAAGCGGACCATCAGGCAGACAGGCGAGAACAAGTTCGTGGTTTGCGCAGCGATCAGATTACTTTTCTTGACAGGGGAGGCACCAGACTCATGCAGAGGGGGGAGCGAGAGCAGTTGGGGTGGGGCAGATCCCTGAGCCGTCGGTGTACCGCAGCGGCCACAATAGACAATATGATCTTGGCAGTGGTGGGATTCAAATATATGAACCACCGGCTCTCTGTGTGGATGCCGCTTCCGGAAGTTCATTCTAGGCCTGGGCAACAAAAAAATTAGCTATCGGTTCTGCCGAAGCGGTGCGAACCGGCTGAATCCCACCACTGGATCTTGGGCTGCATCCACAAAGGGACAGTCGGAGGATCCCAGGAAGGGCTGCACCAGTCAGACTGCGCCTGGAATGGGGTGTCCAGTTTCGTCTCCCCAAATGAAGGGAGCAGGCAAAGGGGCTGGGAGGGGGGGCATATGCCCGCAGGGCCTGAGCAGAGCCCTCCTTGGGCCCCTCATGGAAACTGCTTCCCCCTCCTCCCCCTGAGGGTTGTGAGAGGCCTGAACTAGCAAGACTCCATCTTGTCCTGCATGTGCATCTCAGTCGCACAACATATACACACCAACAAACACACACTCATAAGAGGTTGGCTGTGCCAAGAGCAGAGGAGAAAACTGAAGGAGCCAGAGCAGCCTCCACAATCCCAAATGCTCTTCCTAAAGATGGATTGGCACAGAACAGCTTACTAGTCCTCATGAAGGAGAAGTGAATTAGAGCAGGGGTCCACAATCCCTGGGCTGTGGCCTCTTCGAAATCGGGCTGCGGGAGAGATGGGCAACTGCGCACATAGGGGAAGCTCCACTTGTGCAAATGGAGGGCACTTGCGCTCACACGCAAAGCTCCATGCATGTGGAGCTTTGCGTGCAAGCGCCCTCAACTCACGCATGTGGAGCTTCACACACGAGCGCAAGCATCCTCTGCTCACGTGGAAAGCTCCATTTGTGCGAGTGCAGGGCGTGCACAAGCACGCCACTCACACAAATGGAGCTGTACGCACATGCGTGCGCCTGCCACTCACACACACACACCATGCCCCGCCAGGCCCCCAAGATTGAAAGGTTAGGGACTGCTGAATTAGAAGTTCCAGGAAGTATAATATAGAATTAGAAGACTGGCAAAAGTTATGGGAAAGAAATATTAAAATTAACTAAAGCAGTGGCATATAAAGAAAATTTATATAAAATGTTTTACAGATGGCATATGACACCAGTGAGATTAGCAAAAACGTTTAAAAATACTTCAAACAAGTGTTGGAAATGCAAACAAAGTCTAGGTACTTACTATCATATCTGGTGGACATGCCCAAAAGCAAAAAGATTTTGGTTAAAAATACATTTATGGTTGGAGAAAAGGACTTAAAAACAAATAGACTTTAAGCCAGAATTATTTTTGTTAGGAATAATAGGAGCAAATTATCAGAAAGATTGTATATATTTGATTCTACACGTACTAGCGGCAGCAAGAATTGTATTTGCCCAACATTGGAAAAATGAAAATTTACCAACTGAAGAAGTATTAAGAAAATTTTAAGTGTGTGCAGAAATGGACAGATTGACTTAAAGATAAAAGAAAAAGAAGACTCAGTGTATTTTAGAACATGGGATAATTTCTATCAGTGACTAGAAACATGAGTTAGAGAGAAAGGAATATAATATGTAACTTTGAATATATATTAGAAGACTATCGAGCGATTAATTAACATATTGTTTATGATAATTAACTATTATCTATTATTTCTTGTTAAACACAGGAACCCAGACATCATGCTGTTTGCTAAATATTGAGAATGTTATTTGGAAAAACCCCAACCCCAACCCGAACCCTAACCCAAATCCCAACCCCAAATCCTTATCCCACCTTATTCCTAACCCTATAAAAACTAATAAAATTTATACAAAAAAAAAAAAAAAAAGAAGTTCCAGGAAGAATATGGTCGGTACCCCAGTTAGGCAAAGAAACTTTGTCTTCAGGTCTGGAAGGTTTGTCGTGTCTTTTCCACGTGGCTGAGATCACTTACCAGAGCACCTGAGCCCGCACCCGGCTTTGGATGTCTCCCTCTCATTGGGCATCTTCCTCTGGGAATTCTGCCCCCCTCCCTCCCAGCTCCTAGTGCAAGAGAGGAGGCGCGCAAAAGGTCCAGCAGAATTTTATTCGAAGGGATCCAAAAGGCCCAAATGGCGGGCCTGGGGGCACCAGCCGGCCCGCCCCTCCCTCCGCGCTGCCCCTTCAAGTCTTGACGGACACCTTGCCCTGGGTCCGCTGGAACTCCTGCTGCAGCCGGCCCAGGGCCTCCCGGTGCTGCTCCGACTTCCGCTCGTAGTCCTGAATCTGGGCCTCGTAGCGCTTGCTGCGGGGAGAGAGAGAGAATCGAGCTGGTAAGCGTCTGAGCGCGGGGAGAAGCCAGAAAGACTGAAGGAGGGGCCCTGAGGTAGACTGCCTCGGGAGCTGGAGGCCCCACCGAGGACACCCCTGCCCACTCACATCTCCCCTGTGATGTACTCCAGCCTCTTTCCTACAGTGGCTTTGGCTTCCTCCGTGTCCTGCTTCACCAGCACCGGCCCGATGAGCTTGTAGACGGCGTTAGAGGAGTCCAGCAGGTCCAGTTCCTGGAGGGGGGGAAGAAGAGGAGGAAGAGGAGGAGGGCTGTGGCCGAAAAGGGGGCTCAAGGCAGGGGAGGGGAAGGGAACGACCAGCTTTGCCCTCACCTCCTTCACTACATGGTTCTCCGTCAACTGAGCCTCCAGCTTCTGACGGGCCGTCATGCATTTGCTCATATCTGCGAGGGGGGAAGAGAAGAGACCCCCCCTTTGTGGTTAGGGTCCTTCTGAGCCTGTTTCCAGAAGCCACACATCCCTCAGGTCCAGGAGAGGGGAGACTTTTTCTAAGAGCTCCGAAGGAATCAGGAGAGGGACGGGGCTCCGTGGAACACCCCCCCCCCCCAATACTGCCGAAAGGCTCAGCCTCTCAGATGGAGAAGAGCACTCGGGGTCCCTCTGAAGACCACCCACACCTTTGTGAACCCCTCCATTGAGGGACCCCAGAGGGATCCCTCTATGGGGGGTCACAATCCTTCTGTCTCCTGTGCCAACTCTCCAGGATGCAAGAAGGGCTGATAGGCTCTGGCTGGTTGGGGGGAGCCCCCCCAAGAGGTCAAAGGAAGGAGTGGAGCCATGTTCCAGCGCCCCAAGAGGCGGGCGCTGAAGGGCGAAGGAGGCCACGGGGAGGTGAGGAAGGCGAAGGCGCTTGTGGGCTTCCAGATACCCTCCCCAGCCATCGTAGACCCCACCTCAGCAAGCTCTCTGTAGATGTTTGGTGCCTGCGCAAAGTGTGGGACTATAGCTCCTGTTCTTTTCACGCAGCCCAGCTGGTGGGCTGCTGGCTGGGGAGGGTGGGAGCTGCGGTCCATCCCATCTGGCGGGACCCCGACTGAGAAGCCGTTTTTAAAAAATTGTGTTTCTAAAATGGCTGCCGCCTCCAGAGTGCAGGAGCCTGCAGAACGGCCTTGCGCTAAACCCTCTCCTTCCAGGAGCGACTGGGAGGAAGGGGAAGGTGGTGCAGGGGAGGGTCCTGGGAAAGGTCCTGACCTTTCTGCAGCTGCTGATATTTCTCCAGCTCCGCCTGTAACTTCTTCTGCAGCGCTTCGCCCATGGTGTCTTTCTCGCCTTGCATGGAACGAGGGTCTTTTTTTCCTTCTTCTCCTTCAACCTGGAATAAAGAATGCGAGGGCTTCAATCGTCTGGTTAAACTGAATTATTACATCCAGAGGTGTTTCCGGCAGTTTCACAGTATACATCAGGGGTGTCAAACTCGCAATGTCGCGTGATGTGTCGCGACATATCCCAACTTCTTTTCCAATGCCGGCAATGGGGTGGGCGCGGTTTCACCATGACACATCCGGCCTGCGGGCCGGCAGTTTGACACCCTTGGTATAGATAGTCCTCGAGTTACAACAGCTTGTTTAGTTACAAGGGCACTGAAAAAAGTGACTTCAGACCACTTATGGCAGTTGCAGCCACGTGGCTTACATTCGGACGCTTGGCAACTGGCTCATATTTATGATGGTTGCAGCGTCCCGGAGTCACGCGATCCCCTTTTGCGACCTTCTGACAAGCAAAGTCAATGGGGAGGGAAGCCAGATTCACTTAACAACTGGGTCAGTAACTTAGGTGCAGTGATTCATTTAACAACTGGGGCAAGAAAGGTAGTAAAATGGGGCAAAATTCACTTAACAAATGCCTCACTTAACAACAGAAATTATTGGGCTCAATTGTAGTTGTAAGTCGAGCACTGCCTGTGTGTGTGTTCATGTGTGTGTGTATATATGTATGTATGTATATGTATGTATATGTACACATACAGACATGCGCATACACACTTGTAAGTGTATAGATAAAAATAAAAAAATATGTGTACAGATAGCCCTCAACTTACGACCACAATGGAACTCAAAACGTCTGTTCCTAAGTGAGACATTGGTTAAGTGAGTTCTGTCCCATGTTACGGCCTTTCTTGCCACAGTTATTAAGTAAATTATTGCAATTGTTAAGTTAGTAACATGGTTGTTAAATGAGTCTGGCTTCCCTCCCCATTGACTTTGCTTGTCAGAAGGTCACAAAAGGGGATCACGTGACCCCTGGGACACCACGACTGTCGTCAATATGAGTCAGTTGCCAAGCCACATGGCCCTGGGGATGCTGCGATGGTCGTTAAGTGGAAAAAATGGTCATAAGTCTCCCTTCTCAGTGATGCTGTAACTTTGAACGGTCACTAAATGAACTGTTGAGGACTACCTGTATAAATAAAAATAAAAAAATGATAAATTGGCAGGGCTCAGCCACAGCAAAACCACCAAATAATAAGTTTTTTTGAAGGCAGGTTGAGCGGCCACAAGTGCAGCCCATGCTGCACTGCCTGGGGGGGATGATGCAGCCCCCTCCAAAGGGCAGTTTCCCTCCCCCCCCCGCCAAGGAGAAGGAGCGCCTGCATTCCTTGGGGAGGATGGGAGTTGTAGTCCAGCTCCTCTGGAAAAGGGAGAGGGTCGCCTAGTTCCTCCACAGTCTACCAGCCAAGGCACATGGAGCTCTGCCGGCCAGGATAATGGGAGACGTAGCCCGCTGTCATCGCCCTCCCCCCGCCTGCCTGGGGATGATGGACTCTGTAGTCCGGCAGCTGGAAGGGGGGGCCCTCCAGGTCCTTCTGAGGGTCTCCCGGCAAGGGAAAGGGAAGCCCCGCTTCGCCGCGGAGAATGGGAACGGCAGTCTCACCTCGGAATCGCGCAGCGCTCTCCAACAGCTCCGCCCCCGCCGATACCGGCCGCCGCTCTGGCCTCGCGGGAGGGCGGAAACCCAGCAAACCGGAAGCTGCGGACGCCGCCGCGGAACTCACTATCGCCCGGTTCCAAGATGGCGGCCGGGATTATTGCGTCGGAGGAACCGCTGCGGCGGCCACGTGACCGGCCGGGCCCCGCCCCCGCAGAGCCCGCCAGCCTTTCAATCAACCTGAGTCAGAAATAGAGCTGGAAGGGGACCTCGGAGGTCTTCTAGTCCAGCCGGCTGCTCAAAAAAAAAAAAAAGCCAGGAAATAAAAGTGATTTACTTTATTTCATTTCATTTCATTTCGTTTCGTTTCGTTTCATTTCGTTTCGTTTCATTTATTTTATTTTATTTTATTTTATTTTATTTTATTTTATTTTATTTTATTTTATTTTATTTTATTTTATTTTATTTTATTTTATTAATAATAATAATAATAATAATAATAATAATAATAATAATAATAATAATAATAAAGTTGGAAGGGACCTTGGAGGTCATCTAGTCCAACCCCCTGCTCAGGCAGGAAACCCTATACCATTTCAGACAAATGGCTGTCCAGTCTCTTCTTAAAAACTTCCAGTGTTGGAGCATTCACCGCTTCTGGAGGCAGGTTGTTCCACTGATTGATTATTCTAACTGTCAGGAAGTTTCTCCTTAGTTCTAGGTTGCTTCTCTCCTTGATTAGTTTCCATCCGTTGCTTCTTGTCCTGCCTTCAGGCGCCGTGGAAAATAGCTTGACTCCCTCTTCTTTGTGGCAGCCCCTGAAATATTGGAACACTGCTATCATGTCCCCCCTCGTCTTTCTCTTCATTAAACTAGACATACCCAGTTCCAGCAGCCGTTCCTTATATGCTTTAGCCTCCAGTCCCCTAATCATCTTTGTTGCTCTTCTCTGTACTCTTTCTAGAGTCTCAACGTCTTTTTTACATCGTGGTGACCAAAATTGGATGCAGTATTCCAAGTGTGGCCTTACCAAGGCATTGTAAAGTGGTATTAATACTTCACGTGATCTTGATTCTATCCCTCTGTTAATGCAGCCTAGCACTGTGTTGGCCTTTTTGGCAGCTGCAGCATACTGCTGGCTCACATTTAAGTGATTGTCCACTAGGACTCCGAGGTCCCTCTCACAGTTACTGCTATTGAGCAAGGTACCCCCTATACTATACCTGTACATTTGGTTTTTCTTGCCTAAATGTAGAATTTTACTTTTTTCACCATTGAATTTCATTTTGTTAGATAGCGCCCAGTGTTCAAGTCTGTCAAGATCCTTCTGTATCTTAATAAAAATAAAAATAAAAATAATAAAATAAAATAAAATAAAATAAAATAAAATAAAATAAAATAAAATAAAATAAAATCAAATAAAATAAAATAAAATAAAATAAATAAAATAAAATAAAATAACATAAAATAAAATAAAATAAAATAAAATAATAAAATAAAATAAAATAAAATAAAATAAAATAATAAAATAAAATAATAAAATAAAATAATAAAATAAAATAAAATAAAATAAAATAAATAAAATAAAATAAAATAAAATAAAATAAAATAAAATTAATAAAATTAATAAAATTAATAAAATTAATAAAATTAATAAAATTAATAAAATTAATAAAATTAATAAAATAAAATCTGATAAATTGAAAGATAAAAAGGACAAGTACAGAAAGTGGAAAGAGGGGCACATAACTAAGTCAGAATATCAGCAAATAGCCCGAGCCTGCAAAGATGAAGTGAGGAAAGCTAAGGCTCAAAAAGAAATAAGGCTTGCGACCAAAGTAAAAAATAACAAAAAAAAGCTTCTTTCAACATGTAAAAAACAAGAAAAAAGTGAAGGAAATGATTGGTCCATTAGTGGGTGAAAGTGGCAAGAAGGTGACAAGCAACAGGGAGAAAGCAGAACTATTTAACTCGTTTTTTGCATCTGTCTTTACACAAAGGGAAAAAACAGACCAACCTACCAAAAATAGTGCCATAAAAAAACAGAATAGAAACGCAAGTTAAGATAGGCAAGAAAACGGTAAGTGAGCACCTGTCCAGCCTAGACGAGTTCAAATCACCAGGACCAGATGGATTACACCCCAAGGGTTCTCAAGGAACTGGCAGATGTGATCTCAGAACATGAACTATATTTTCAAAGATCTGGAGCACTGGGGAACTACCGGAGGACTGGAAAAGAAGTGATGTAGTTCCCATCTCAAAAAAGAAAAAAAATGGACCAGGAAATTACAGACCTATCAGCCTGACCTCAATACATGGGAAGATTCTGGAAAAGATAATCAAACAACGAATCAGCGAACACCTAGAGGCAAACAAAATCACTACTAAAAGCCAACATGGGTTTGTCAAAAAAAGATCATGCCAGACAAACCTTTGCATTCTTTGACCAAGTGAAAAATTAGTGGATCAGAGAAATGCTGTGATATAAATTTACTTGGATTAGTAAGGCATTTGATAAAGTAGATCACAACCTACTACTTGATAAGATAGAAAAATGTGGGTTAGACAGCATCACCACCAGATGGATCCGTAGCTGGCTGAGGCCGCCGTACTCAGCGTGTGGTCCTCAATGGAACCGCACCTACATGGAGGGAAGTGTATAGTGGGATGCCCCAGGGCTCTGTTCTGGGCTCTTCAACATCCTCATCAACGATTTGGACGAGGGGATAGATGGGGAAATCATCAAATTTGCAGACGACACCAAGCTGGCAGGAATAGCCAACACTCCAGAAGACAGGCTTAAGATACAGGAGGATCTGGACAGACCTGAACACTGGGTCTAACAAAATGAAATTCAATGGTGAAAAAAGTAAGGTTCTACATTTAGGCAAGAAAAACCAAATGTACAGGTATAGTATAGGGGGTACCTTGCTCAATAGCAGTAACTGTGAGAGGGACCTTGGAGTCCTAGTGGACAATCACTTAAATGTGAGCCAGCAGTGTGCAGGTTCTCTAAAAAAAATGCAAATGACTAGCGGTCTGCAAGGAGTATAAATCCTCCCATTCCCCACCATCCAGTCAGAGCTGAAGAAGCTTCTTGGATGAGAAGCGAAACGTCTTCAAAGGAAAAACAAGGAAGTCCTGAAAAAAGCACCTTTGGGACATAGAAGGAGGATGTTTGCAATTTGGGAGGGGGGTGTCTTCAGCTTAAGGGGGTGGAGCTGGGGATCTCTCCAGAGAATCTCCCTCCTCCAGGTCTTGGTTGGCTGAAAGGGGCTTTTCCAAAAGTCAGCTGGACTTTCCTGGGTTTTCCCTTGAAGACGTTTCGCTTCTCATCCCAGAAGCTTCTTCAGTAGTCAGAGCTGAAGAAGCTTCTGGGATGAGAAGCGAAATCTTCCAAGGAAAAACAAGAAAGTCCAGTCGTCTCCTGAAAAAAAGCACCTTTGGGACAACCATGACCTGGAGGGCAGGACAAGAAACAATGGTTGGAAACTGACCAAAGAGAGAAGCAACCTGGAATTAAGGAGAAACTTCCTAACAGTGAGGACAATTAACCAGTGGAACAGCTTGCCTCCAGAAATCGTGGGCGCTCCATCGCTGCAGATTTTAAAGAAGAGGCTAGACAGTCACCTGTCTGAAATGGTATAGGGTCTCCTGCTCGAGCAGGGGGCTGGACTAGAAGACCTTCAAGGTCCCTTCCAGCTCTAATCTCCATGGACTTCCCCCCTTCTATCTTCTCTGTTTCTCTCTCCGTCTTGAACTATCTACTCCACAGGTCGAAGTCAAGAGAAACTGTTCCCGGAGACCGATGACGCGGCAGGAGGGAGAATTCTCATTGGTCCTTCTGCTTCTTCGGCCAATTTCGAGAGGAAAAAAAAAACCACTTCCTCCCACCCACCCGCCTCCCAATTCAGACCCACCAATTCTGGGATTCGAAGCATCTGGGTCCCCCCTCTCTTAGGGAGGGGGGGCTTGTGTGGCAGCATCCATGGGCAGTGCTGTGGTCCCCCTGCTGTTACTGGTGGGGGTGCTGGCCCAGAACCCTGGAAGCGAAGGGGGAAAAAAGCTCCCTGGTAAGGAGGGGGAGGGCTCAGTTGGGGGGGGCGGAAGGAGGGGGGCTGGGATGCTGGTGGGGGAAAAATCACGTGACTTTGAGGAAGGGATCAAGGGCAAGGGCATCCTGCAGGAGTCTCAAACTTCATGGGGGTCTCCCCTTTCTGCCCCAAATCCCCCCCAGCAGTATAGACTGTGAACCCCCTGTTCCTTAAATGTCACTAAAGTGGGGAGGGGGGATTGTGGGAAGGCAACTCCCAACCCAGCCATGGGGGATGGGGGGACGACTGTCCCAGTCATCCCCCCCACCATCCCCATGGCTGGGTTGGAGACGGAACTTCGGGGCCCTGAATTAGACCCAGATCTGGACTCCCCAAAGTTTGTTGCATTAAAAGAGGGTGAACCCCCAAGAAATCATGTAATGGCTGAGAGCGATGGATCCTGGATCCCGTCATAATGCATTCCTCCTCCTCCTCCTCCTCCTCCTCCTCCTCCTCCTCCTCCCCCTCGCAGTCCATTTCTTGTACCAGGAGAAGACCGACTGTTTTTTCCTCGAGGGGACACAGCAGGTGCGTTACCTGGACAGGTACTTCTACGATCGGCAGGAGTTTGTCCGCTTCGACAGCCACCTCGGGAGACACGTGGCCGTCACGGAGCTGGGGCAGCCGGAGGCCAAGAAGTGGAACGGCAACAAACACATTCTGATGAGGAAGAGGGCCGAAGTGGATCGCTTCTGTGGGCACAACTACGAGGCGGCCAAGATGGGGCTCGTGGTTGGCCGGAGAGGTGAGTCTGGGAGGGAGGGGCTTCCTGGGGAGGGGGATGCCGAGACCTCCCTTTCGTTTATCCATTAAAATTCTGTCCTATAAAGATTTACTCTATTAATTCTGTGCTCTTGAAGATCTACGAAATTAAGAACGGTTGCTGGAATTGGGGATGTCTAGTTTAATGAACAGAAGGACTAGGGGGTGTGTGTGTGAGATGACAGCAGTGTTCCAGTATTTGAGGGGCTGCCACAAAAGAAGAGGGAGGGTCCACTTATTTTCCAAAGCACCTGAGGGCAGGACAAGAAACAACGGATGGAAACTAAGCAAGGAGAGAAGCAACCTAGAAGTAAGGAGAAATTTTCTAACAGTGAGGACAATTAATCAGTGGAACAACCTGCCTCCAGAAGTTGTGGGTGCTTCATCACTGGAGGTTTTTAAGAAGAGATTGGACAACCATTTGTCTGAAATTGTATAAGGTTTCCTGCCTGAGCAGGGGGCTGGAGTATAAGATCTCCAAGGTCTCTTCCAACTCTATTACTCTATTCTAATCTAGGTAATATACTCTTAATATACTCTCGTCTAGTCTTATTCCTATTCCTATTCCTATTCCTATTCCTATTCCTATTCCTATTCCTATTCCTATTCCTATTCCTATTCCTATTCCTATTCCTATTCCCATTCCCATTCCTATTCCTATTCCTATTCCTATTCCCATTCTCTACCCTACCCTACCCTTCCCTACCCTACCCTTCCCTACCCTACCCTACCCTATCCTATCCTATCCTATCCTATCCTATCCTATCCTATCCTATCCTATCCTATCCCGCATTCTATTCTATTCTATTCTATTCTATTCTATTCTATTCTATTCTATTCTATTCTATTCTATTCTATTCTATTCTATTCTATCCTATCCTATCCTATCCTATCCCGCATTCTATTCTATTCTATTCTATTCTATTCTATTCTATTCTATTCTATTCTATTCTATTCTATTCTATTCTATTCTATTCTATCCTATCCTATCCTATCCTATCCTATCCTATCCCGCATTCTATTCTATTCTATTCTATTCTATTCTATTCTATTCTATTCTATTCTATTCTATTCTATTCTATTCTATTCTATTCTATTCTATCCCTATATCTTCTACCCTTCCTATCCTATCCTATCCTATCCTATCCTATCCTATCCTATCCTATCCTATTCTTCTATTCCTATCCTATCCTATCCTATCCTATCGTATTCTATTCTATTCTATTCTATTCTATTCTATTCTATTCTATTCTATTCTATTCTATTCTATTCTATTCTATTCTATTTCATTCCACTCCACTCCACTCCATTCCACTCCACTCCACTCCACTCCACTCCTCTACTCTACTCTACTCTACACTCTACCCAACCCAGCCTACCCTACCCTACCCTACCCTACCCTACTCTACTCTACTCTACTCTACTCTACTCTACTCTACTCTACTCTACTCTACTCTACTCTACTCTACTCTACTCTATTCTATTCTATTCTATTCTATTCTATTCTATTCTATTCTATTCTATTCTATTCTATATATTCTTCTTGTTCCCATGATCTCAAATCTCTTCCTGCCCAGAATCTGGGATCTCTTTAATCCCCTCCAGAAAATTCCCAAAGATGATTCTGGGGGAAACACAGCAAGATTGTGCCAAATATCTATTTAGAGATCAAAGGGGATGTTTGTCTCTCCCTCTTTCTGCCGGAGGCCAATTTCTTTCTCTCTCTTTCCTCCTAGGCCTCAGAAATAGTGTGTTTGGTATTTTAGGATTAAAAAAAAATCAGTTTCCAAGGGTCTGAAAGAGGGAATTAGCAAAGGAATTGAGTTACAGGTCATAAGAAACACATCCAACATCACAAACCCTGAATTGTTAATATAGAATAACTGAATTCCCTGTTATTCTGCCTACATTTTTGTCTACATTTGTTTTTTGTTGCAATTTGGCCTTTTCAGGGAAATTATATTCCTTGGATAAGGAATAACCTCAAGCATTGTTCAGATTCCATGTCAGAGTCAACGTATTCCAAAAATAATATATTACCACAGAATTGAATAAGATTTTTCTTCCATTAAGAGGGAAAATTGCCACAATTAAGATGAAAGGATAAAAGGAGAACTTATTAAATTTGCAGACAACATGAAGCTGAGGTGAATAGCCAACACTTTTGAACAGAGGTGGGGAACTATGACCCCTTTAATGATTTTTGGACTTCAGCTCCCAGAATTCCTGAGCCAGCCTGGCTTAGGAATTCTGGGAGTTGAAGTCCACAAGTTATAAAGGGGCCATAGTTCCTCATATCTGCTTTGGAATATAGGCTCATGATCCAGAAGGACATTAACAGACTTGAACCTTGGGCCCTATCCGACAAAATGCAGTTCAGTGATAAGAAAATTAAGGTCCACAAGGTTTTGCTGGTCCACTAATTTACTCACTTTCTCAAAGAATGCAATAAAGCATGTTCTGTTTTTGATACACATGTTTGGCTTCTAGTAATAGCTTTGCTGGTTTCTAGGTGTACGGACCTCCATTGCTTGATTATCTTTTCCAGAGGCTTCCCAGGTATTGATGTGAGACTGCATCCATTTCTGGACCAAGGGCCCTTGCTCACTGTCACATGTGACCTCTCGTCTGGAGTACTGCAATGCGCTGCACATGGGGCTACCCTTGGAGAACATTTGGAAGCTCAACTGGCGTAGAATGCAGCAGCATGCGTTGTAAATGGTGCCAGTTATTTGGCGTGTGTAACACAGCAATTCCGTGAGCTGAATTTTGTGCCAGTGTGCTTCCAGGTTCATTCAAGGTGCTGGTTTAAAGGCCTTCATGATTTGGGACTGGGTTAATTGAAGGACCCTCTCTCCCCTGTTGTTCCTATCCATTGGATCTGATCAGAAAGGACGAGCATGCATCAGGTAAAGAATGTTGGTTGCTGAGGTCCAGAAAACATGTTTTTTTTTTTTTTGCTGTAACACCCAGTTTGGGAAACATTCTTCCTGCCCTGGTTGTGGTCTCCTCAAATACTGGCTCACACACTGTTCCTAAGATAGCTCACAGTTTACTCAAGATCAACTGAGAGCAAAGGAAGGCAAACTAAAAAAGAGCTTACCTGAATTAGTTTGGTGTTAACAGAAGTGCGCAGAACAATAGTCCAAAATCAGTCCAAAGTTCCAAGAGTCGAGTCAAGGTTGTCAGCCAGTCCAGAGGTCAGACTTTCACTGGAAGAATCCTCAGGAAAGTCACAGAAGAGCTAAATCAGGGATGTCAAACTGCCGGCCTGTGGGCTGGTTGTATCATACAGAGGCCGCACTCAGCCCAGCTCTGGCAATGCAAAAAAAGTCACAATACGTTGCGACACGTCACGTGACGTGGTGAATTTGACACCCGTGAGCTAAATAATATATGGTTGTTTCCCTGCACAGGAACATGGGTTAGAGATGCCTCTTTTATCTGGCTGCAGCCAGCTGTCATTCCTCAAGAAATTTACTCCCCTACTTGGTGAGAAGCCTTATAGAACATCTCTGCTATGCACTTCATTCTACTTGCCTGGTGTGGAGGCTGAGCGGCCTTATGTCATCCTGATCTAACTGCCCCAGCTGTTCAGGTGGTGCCCATATTTGATCAGCCTGATGTGAGTTCTGGCTTGGGGTCTCCTGAGGCTGACATTCCATGGTTTCATCGGGAGCAGGTTCCTCAGAATCAGATTCACAGTCTGAATCCTTAGCCTGGGCCTGGAGAACAGGATGGTGCCAACTCTGTTGGCTTTTTATTAGGCTCTGAAAACTTTGTTCTGTGCCAGGGCCTGAGGTGCCAAGGGTGTGCAGGGACTGGCTTCTTGCTTATGTTTCTGATTTGAGTTGTTGCATTGCTGTATTTAATTTTTGTAATATTTATATTGTTCTTATTTTTTTAAAACCTCTGCTGCTCAGAGGCACTTGCTGAGATGAGCAGCTATATAAATTAGATCAATCAATCTTTCATTTTATTAGATAGAGGCCAAGATTATTGTTTTGCCTTTATTCTGTTATTTAAAAATTAAAATTGTTCCTGCATTTGGTCTTCTGTTCTTGGCTCTGTTGTGTCTCTCATGTCCCTCCTTTCCTCCAGCCAAGCCCACTGTCAACATCTCCCCCACCAAGCTGGAACCCGCTTCCCCCCACACCATCCTCATCTGCACCGCGAGGGGCTTCTACCCCATGGAGATCGAGGTCCGGTGGCTGAAGAACGGCAGGCCGGAGGAGGAGGGTGTGGCCTTTGGGGAGGAGCTCCAGAACGGAGACTGGACCTACCAGCTGCAGGTGATGCTGGAGACCCAGCCCCAGCGGGGGGACCTCTATGCCTGCCAAGTGGGGCACGCCAGCCTGGAGGCCCCCATCACCGTCCAGTGGGGTGAGTCCCTCTCCTCCCTCCCCTCCGGGTCTGGGGAGACCATCCTGCCTGAGAAGGGGGGGACAGACCCTCCCTGTGGGGGGAGCCAGAAGGGACCCTCCTGGGCGGGGGAAGCTGGCCCTGATCCTCCTGCTCAGGGGAGGCTCCTTCTCCTTCCCCAGAGCCCCGTTCCTCCAAATCTGCCAGGAGGAAACTCTGGACGGGGATTATGGGGGCCGTGCTGGGGGTGGCCTCCTTTGCAATGGGGCTCTCCCTCTACCTGAAGAGCAAGAAAGGTGAGTCTGGGGGGGCTAGATAAGAGGTTTTGGGGAGGGGACCATCCAGGGTCGGGATCTCATCAAGCATAGTGAGCTGATGGTCAAGAGGGTCCCCCTGGCCCCTAAATCCCAAGGCTGATGGTCCCCCTGAGAAATTTGATTTTGAGGGGCTATAAGTAAAGACTGTGCAACCTATTATGGGCTATCAATGGGGAGGGGGACCTGCCTGAGTCCTCCAGCCCATGAAGGGTCCTGATTGAGTCTTTTTCTCCTTCCAGCAACTTCCATCTCACCACCTGCAGGTGAGCGTCTTCTATTTCCCCTCCATTAATTAATAGGCTTTTCTAATTCTCTGTTCTGCACGCACCCCCCCTTTTTTTCTAGGATTTTTGGCAGCCTTGGGACCCCCCAAATGCAGTGTAATTAAACACAAAAAAACACTACAAGACACTAGTAACTGACCTAGGGTGTTTCTAAGTATTTGGGAAATTGCAAAAAGGAAGGGAAGGAGGGGGCATTCCGGTCATTGGGGGAGGGGGAGAGGGACCATCCCTATTTTGTGATTTGCTGTTCCTGACCCCCCCTTGACCTTTACACGTTCTGGTAAAATCGCACCCAGCTCTCTCCTTGGCTGATACCACCATCCTAGCCCCATCTTCTTTGTTAATATGAAAGATCTGCAAGGAGGGAGGGCGGCTTCCTTTATTAATTAACCCTCTAATTGTTCATTAGGGATAACTCCATCTTGTCAAGGTCACTCTGGAGTCTTCGTTTGAACCCCTCGGCTGAACCTGGACCCCCTTCAAGTCCCGGTAG
This sequence comes from Azemiops feae, assembly GCA_023970755.1. Classification (NCBI taxonomy): domain Eukaryota; kingdom Metazoa; phylum Chordata; class Lepidosauria; order Squamata; family Viperidae; genus Azemiops; species Azemiops feae. Next base: position 120,551 of record JALGBA010001536.1, on the reverse strand, counting down.
ATGAAATGGGGGAGGAATCCCTGGTCCTAAAGGGGCAGATTCTCACTCCATCCAGTCCCTGCCTTTCAACCACATCCCTGCAGTGTGGGCCTGCTTGGGAGGCGGATAGAAAAGGGGAAGGGGAAGCCCCACTCTGTGTTTTTTCCTGAAGACTCTCCACACAGAGGTTATTTACATTAAAGGTTTTACTATATACATACACTATTACTAAAACTCCCGCGTCTGTTTATAACCTTCCTCTGGGTGCCTCATTGGGCAACAATGGAATTAAGGAGAAACTTGAATTATCTGGTGAACAGCAACTGTGAGAGGGACCTTGGAGTCCTAGTGAACGATCACTTGACTATGATCCAGCCGTGTGCAGCAGCAGCCAGAAAAGCTAATACAATCCTGGGTTGTATAAACAGAGGCATCGCATCAAGATCACACAAAGTATGAGTGCCGCTTTAGAAAACCCTAGTAAGGCCACACCTGGAATACTGCAGCCAATTTTGGTCACCATATCACAAAAAAGATATTGAGACTTTGAAAAAAAAGTTCAGAGAAGAGCAGCTAGAATGATCCAATGCCTGGAGACTAAAACATACGAAGAACGGCTGCAGGACTTGGGTTTGGCTAGCTAGTCTAAAAAAAAAGAAGAAATAGGGGAGACATGATAGCGGTGTTCCAGTATTTGAGGGGCTGCCACCAAGAAGAGGGGATCACGTTATTCACCAAAGCACCAGAGGGTAGGACAAGAAACAATGGTTGGAAACTGACCAAAGAGAGAAGCAACCTGGAATTAAGGAGAAACTTCCTAACAGTGAGGACAATTAACCAGTGGAACAGCTTGCCTCCAGAAATCGTGGGCGCTCCATCGCTGCAGATTTTTAAGAAGAGGCTAGACAGTCACTTGTCTGAGATGGTGTAGGTCAGGGGTAGGCAACCTTGGTGCTTTTATGACTCGTGGATCAACTCCCAGAATTCCTGAGCCAGCATGGCTGGCTCAGGAATTCTGGGAGTTGAAGTCCACGAGTCATAAAAGAGCCAAGGTTGCCTACCCCTGGATAGGTTCTCCTGCTCCAGCAGGGGGCTGGACTAGAAGACCTCCAAGGTCCCTTCCAGCTCCATTCTGATTGATCGCTTATTCCCCACCATCAGCGAGGGCTTCCGGCCTCCGATGACCACCAGATGGCGGCCACGGCCCACAAGATCCTGGATCCGCCGTCTCCGGCCAGCCCCGTAGGACCAAGAATAATCGCCCCTCCCTGCCTCCCCTAAAGCTGGGCGAGACAGAGCTGGGCTCCGGGCGGGAAGAAGAGAGGCGAGCGATGGTTTACCAGGCCCGCTTCGTTTCCTTGCTTGGCTGGACCAGCGCAGCTCATTGGGCGGGGAGGGTGGGCAAGAAGGACCCCGCCCCACTGCCGCTCCCAGGGTGACTTTGGGCCAGTCTCTCGCCCCCCCCGTCCTCCCCCTCCCTCTCTCGCTATCTCTTCCTCTCGCTCTCCCTCTTCCTCTCTCTCGCTCTCTTTCTCTCCCTCCCGCGTTCTCTCCTTCTCCCTTTCTCTCTTTCCCTTCCTCTCCCTCACCGTACGTCTGCCTGCCTCTCTCCCTCTCTCTCCCTCCTTCTTCGTTTCTCTCTCTTTCCCTCCCTCTCCCTCTGACTCTCTCTCTCCCCCCTCTCTCCCTCTTGCTCTTTTACTCTCCCTCCCGCGCTCTCTCCCTCTCCCTTTCTCTTACTGCCCTCTCCCTCTTTCTCTGTCTGTCACTCTCTCCCCCTCTCTTGCTCTCTCTCCCCCCTCTCTCTCCCTCTCTCTCCCTCTCTTTGTCTCCCTCTCCCTTTCTTCCCCTCTCCCTGTCTGTCTGCCTGTCTCTTTCTCCCTCGCTTGTTTGCTTTCAGGTTTGAGCACTTTCTGAGGCTGCTGGAACCCCGCCCGCCTTTGTCTTGTGACATCAGGGCGTGTAACACAATCCTTGGCTTTGTGAGGCCAGGCTGCCAGGGCAGCGTTTGTGCTTTACGGCCTTTGCTTGCAAAGCGTCCTCCGCGCTGAATCCTGTTTTGGCCAGCAGCTTCTTCTGGGGCCACGCGCACACACACACACCGCAAGAGCTGCTGCTGGGGAGAGTCTGCCAAAGACTCACATATAACCCCCACCCCACTGATCCCTGAAACACATGCTGTAGTCCTGACACCCCCCACACACACACATTAGTGAAGATGGGGCGCTCCCCTGCTGCACCCCAGTTGCCACCCCCCTCTCCTAAGGGTCAGATCCAAGGACTGCAGACGCAGGACGTGGATGCAAGATTGGGGGACTTAGAAGACAGTGCCTCTGAGCAAGAGCAAAGTGCATTTTCTTCCCCATGGAGTCACACACACCCCCCCCCGGGATCAAAGGCAAAGGATTGGCTTGGGGGGGGGTGGCTGGAATATTCCAGCAGCGGATTTTTTTGGGAAATAAAAATTCCCATTACTTATTGGCTTATTAACTAACATCTGATAAAGCAGAAGTGGGGTCCAATTTCCCCAGGAAACCGAAAATCCCTCGAGAGTTCCTTTGCAACGCCCCGCCCCCTATCTCCACCCCCACCCCCGCCCCTCTGGACCCACGCCAGGGGTTTTCCACGCTTGAAACCGGCCAATCACAACTCTGAAACAGGCCTCGTCACTAGTTGCCAGGCAGGGAAAGTCAGTTTCTCGCCCGATTCAGCACTTAGGCTGCGCGGCTGCTTGAAAATTTCGCATCTCTATATATACAGAATACCAGAGTTGGAAGGGACCTTGGAGGTCTTCTAGCCCAACCCCTGCCCAAGCAGGAGACCCTGGCCTATACTATTCTGGAAAAATGGTTGTCGAATCTTTTCTTGAAAACGTCCACCGGAGCACCGACTAATTGTCAGGAAATTTCTTCTTATTTTTATATAGATTCTGTCCCTCTCTGGAAGCCAGTACATTTTACTTCTGCAAGACTGGAAGAACCTTGGTGGCAACGCAGCAGAGGGCAACAAGCCATTCTAGAGCCCATTATTAGTAATCTGCAAAACCAAGCTTGCACTGTGCCTGGGGGAAACCAGGTCTGCCATTAAAAAAAACCCTCATATGAGCTTTTAGAAAATTTACTGTCAAAAGTGGAAAAGAGATGGGAGCTCCAAAATATTACGGTTTTCCTGGCAACTTCCGTTTGAAAGCTAATAAGCTAGCAACCTATGAACTTAGCTTAATTTTAATAGCTACCTGAACATCCCAAGTTGTTTTTTCACTGTGTAACCTCATTGATTACAATGGGATTATTAAACAATAATCATGAAACACTATTAAACAAAGAAAATGCTTTCCCTCCCCATCCTGTGAACTGAGCTTCCACTCACAATTCCTGGGCAAACTGGTGTTCTTGTCAAGTAGCAAATTATAGTCCCAAAGGGGCTTTTCAAAAGACAACTGGACTTCCTTGTTGTTGTTTTTCTTCTCATCCAAGAAGCCTATTCAGTTCACCGAAGAACTGAAGAAGCTTCTTGGACAAGAAGTGAAACGTTTCCAAGGGAAAAAAACCCCAAGAAAGTCCAGTTACCCTTTGGAAAAAGCACCTTTGGGACAACCATGACCTGGATGGTTGAGAATCTCACAGACATTTAGCAACACACACCCCCGCCAACGCTTTATTAAAGTTTATTATAACACAAAATGCAATAAAAATAAAGGTTTAAAAAAGAGGGGGGCAGGATAAAAAGAGGAGGGAAAAAGAAAAAAGGCGTTTTTTCCAGTACAGTGAAAATACTTACATTCGACTTTTAAATTATATTTAGCTATTACTAGCCATTTCTATAACTACACCATTATTCAACCTTCAAACTAAAGTCTAATTTTTTTTCTATTTCAAGCCCCCCCCCCAAAAAAGAAGCGATTTCCCAGTGGAAACAGGACTGAGTAAAAAATCTTCTCTGTGTTTAAAAAAGTTTCTACTGCCCTACCAACCAAATCTATTTTTCCCTATCCACCCAGAGGAGGGTGGGCAAGAAGGAGCCCACCCCACTGCCGCTCCCAAGGTGACTTTGGGCCAGTCTTCTCTCCCCCCCCCGTCCTCCCTCTTCCTCTCTCTCGCTCTCTTTCTCTCCCTCCCGGGCTCTCTCCCTCTCCCTTTCTCCCTTTCTCCCTTTCTCTTTCCCTCCCTCTTCCTCTCCCTATGTCTGTCTGCCCCTCTCTCTTTCGCTCTCTGCCTCTCTCTCCCCCCCTCTCCCCTCCTTCCTTTCTCTCTCTTTCCCTCCCTCTTCCTCCGTCCGTGTCTCTCTCTCTCTCTCTCTGCCTCTCTCTCTCCCCCTCTCCGCCCTCTTGCTCTTTTTCTCTCCCTCCAGTGCTCTCTCCCTCTCACTTTCTCTTTACTGCCCTCTCCCTCTTTCTCTGTCTGTTTGTCACTCACTCCCCCCCTCTCGCTCTCACTCTCTCTCTTGCTCTCTCCCCCCCTCTCTCTTCCTCTCTCTGGCTCTCTTTGTCTCCCTCCCGCGCTCTCCCCCTCTCCCTGTCTGTCTGCCTGTCTCTTTCTCGCTCGCTCGTTTGCTTTCAGGTTTGGGCACTTTCTGTGGCTGCGGGAACTGTGCCCACCTTTGTCTTGTGACATCAGGGTGTGTAACACAATCCTTGGCTTTGTGAGGCCAAGCTGCCGGGGCAGCGTTTGTGCGTTATGGCCTTTGCTTGCAAAGCGTCCTCCGCGCTGAATCCTGTTTCAGCCAGCAGCTTCTTCTGGGGCCACACGCACCCCCCCCGCAAGAGCTGCTGCTGGGGAGAGTCTGCCAAAGACCCACATATAACCCCCACCCCACTGATCACTGAAACACATGCTGTAGTCCTGATCCCTCTACACACACACACACCTTAGTGAAGATGGGGCGCTCCCCTGCTGCACCCCAGTTGCCACCCCCCTCTCCTAAGGGTCAGATCCAAGGACTGCAGACGCAGGACGTGGATGCAAGATTGGGGGACTTAGAAGACAGTACCTTTGAGCAAGAGCAAAGTGCATTTTCTTCCCCATGGAGTCACCTCCCGGGATCAAAGGCAAAGGATTGCCTTGGGGGGGTGGCTGGAATATTCCAGCAGCGGATTTTTTGGGGAAATAAAAATCCCCATCACTTATTGGCTTATTACCATCTGATAAAGCAGAAGTGGGGTCCAATTTCCCCCAGGAGAAAGTTGCTTTGCAACGCCCCGCCCCCTTTCTCCAGCAACCCCCCCCTCCGCTGGACCCACGCCAGGGGGTTTCCTCGCTTGGATGGGACTTTCCATGAACTGGCCAATCACAACTCTGACATAGGCCTCGTCACTAGTTGCCAGGCAGGGAAAGTCTCTTTCTCGTCCGATTCACCACTTAAGCTGCGCGGCTGCTTGAAAATTTCGCATCTCTGCCGAAGCGATTCTGTCCCCCCCCCCAATACTTTATTAAAGTTTAATATAGCATAAAATACAATAAAAATAAAGATTTTAAAAAGAGGGGGGAGGATAACAAAAGAAAAGAAAAAAGGCGTTTTTTCCAGTACAGTAAAAATACTTACATTTGACTTTTGAATTATATTTAGTTATTAATGATTAATATTTTATATGTTACTTATATGTAAGCGTGTAGGTCTATACAGTAGTGGTCAAAATTGTGGAAACCTTTTGGGAAAAGTTATTTTTGAGATTTGATGGCTAATAACACCACTTTTTTGGGGAGTAGTACCATAAAATTATATATCAATGGAAAGATAATTTAATCAAGAATGTAATGCAACATAGTTTGTTCAATTATCTGTACTGTATTCTATGAAAAGTTATAGCCAAATAACCAGAAAAAGGAAGCACAACTTGCTTAGTTTGATATCAGGTAACTTTCCTTCATCTGATTGTAGCCAATGAGCATGAGTGTTTAGAGAGCCAATCAGGTGTCATCTTGTTTTGGCAATGAGCCAATCAGATCACAGTAGGATTCAGTTATTGATGTCATGCATTGAAGCTGAGAGGAGGACATTCGTCAGTGTGTTATGTGATCGCTATCAAGTTGATTGGGTTTTTTTGTGTTCTTTCATTTACTGAGCTTGTAAAACGTAATAAAATTAAAGTAATGGTGCAAAGAGTTGACTGGTTGCCCAGAAAGTGATGTAAAATAGTATTATTGAGTGAACAAGGTTACAGTTATAAAGAAATTAGAAGAAAAATTGGTGGAAACTTAACCAAAGGTGGCATTTCTACCATACACTTTTCCCAAAAGGTTTCCACAATTTTGGCCACTACTGTACATATGTTGTATATAGCATGTTTTAAATGTGTGTTATGTATGTGTATGCTTTGAGAGCAAGAAACTAAATTTCATTTTTAATGTGTGCCGTTGTGCCCACAGGAAAAAATGACAATAAAAGGTTATCTAATATTGTAATTAGTTATTTCTGCAACTACACAATTATTCAACCTTCAAACTAAAGTCTATTTTTTTTCCCTATTTCAAGCCTAAAAAAAGAAGCGATTTCCCAGTGGAAACAGGACTTGTTTAAAAAAGTTTCTACTGCCGTACCAACCAAATCTATTTTTCCCCATCCATTTTTTTCCCAGTGTGACAAATAACATATTTCTATTTACACTTATTTAATTTTCTGCACTGTCATCATCCAAGGTTGTTGACTTACAACAACAACAACAACAACAACAAATAATAATAATAATAATAATAATAATAATAATAATAATAATAATAATAATAATAATAATAATAATAATAATAATAATAATAATAATAATAAAAAGTTGGAAGGGACCTTGGAGGTCATCTAGTCCAACCCCCTGCTCAGGCAGGAAACCCTGTACCACTTCAGGCAAAGGGCTGTCCAATCTCTTCTTAAAAACTTCCAGTGTTGGAGCATTCACCGCTTCTGGAGGCAGGTTGTTCCACTGGTTAATTGTTCATTTAGTGAACATTCAAAGTAACAACAGCACTGAAAAAAGTGACTTATGACCATTTTTCACACATACGACCGTTGTATCCTTCCCCAGGGTCATGTGATTTATATTCGGGTGCTTGACCACTGACTCATATTTACGATGGTCGCCGTGTCCTGGGATCACGTGATTCCCCTTTTGCGAACTTCTGACAAAGTCAATGGAGAAGCCAGAGTCGCTTAACGACCGTCTGACTAATTTAACAACTGCAGCGATTCACTTAACAAAGATGGGAAGAAAGGTCGTAAAATGGGGCAAAATTCACCTAAGACATTTCTCACTCGGCAACACAAATTTTGGGCTCAGCTGTGGTCGTAAACAAGGACCGCTGTACAACGGCACGAGTCACAAGATTCTTTCAAAGTCTTTCCCCAACGATCCCAAAAAGGAAAACTTTTACTTCCAATTTGAAGTTCCTTTTTCAACATCCGCAGAAGGGTTCCTTCTGCCAATCACGAAATCTACCGCTTTCTGGGTAGGTTTCTGGTAGGTTTCTCGAACCCTTTCCCCCCCCTTACAAACCGCAATCGACATCGCTTCCTTTTTCCAATCGCACAAAAGGGACTGGAACAGACGACGCACAAGTTGAGTAATATCATCTTTATTCGAAAGAAGAAGCGGCACAAAGCTCGGAAGCATTCTGATTCTGCAGCGGTTGCAAAAATGAAGGGACTGATTTTGCAGGACAAAGGGGTGGGTGGAATTTTGTGGGGGTGAGGGGTGGGTGCAGAAGGAAGGCACTGTTCAAAAACACACACACACACACACACAAAACCCTTAATCATTCTACAGGCCGCGGAAGAGAGATTGCTTAAATCACTGTCCAGGGTCCTGACAAAGAAGGAACGGACCACTGGATTTGGCTACACAAACAATTTTCACATTCTATTCAAAGGGAGCCAGCAGGCTGCAATTGGACCGTTGGGGGGGGGGGGTTATGGCCCAGGATGGGAGCTATAAAAACCAATGCAGTCAGAGGTTGCTTAAGGGAGGTTTCTGAGATGAGGGGGGGGGGACATTGAAGAGAGATGCTAAGGGATCGCCTGCCCTGTCTTCCCCGTGGACAAAGGGATCCCAAAGAAACCCAGAAGCTGATCAGGAAGGGAGGGGAGGGGAGAAAAATTACTCGAGAGGTAGGGGGATGAGCACCACAGAGGGTGCCCCCTTCAGCTAGCCTCGGTTCCTGGGCTTGGACCAGGTGCCCCCTTAAAACTGGCCTTCTCCATCACTAGTGGCAAAGGACCCCAGTCCTGTGTTTTGTCTCAATAAAGGAGAATATTTGTAGCTCAGGTTAGAAATGAGAGGTCCTTGGTGCTCCTTGAGCTTGGTGGTTTTCTTGCAGACGTCTCATGACCCAACTAGGGAACATCATTAGAAGGGAGGGGAGTTGGAGGAGGAGGAGGAGAGGAGGAGGAGGAGAGGAGGAGGAGGAGGATGAAAGACTGTGGGTCCTTGTGCTCTCTGAGCTTGCAGGTTTCTTGCAGACGTTTCATGGACCAATAAATGGTAACATCATCAGTGGTAAAAGGAGCGGGATTTGTAGAGGGGGAGGAGGGGGGAGGGGGAAGGAGGGAGGAGGAGGAGGATGACGACTGTGGGGTCCTTGATGTTCCCTGAGCTTGGTGGTTTCTTGCAGACGTCTCATGACCCAACTAGGTAACATCATCAGAGCTCAGAGCTTGGGGGGGGGGGGTTATTTCCTTGCAGACGTTTCGTGACCCAACTAGGTATCATCATGAGTGCTAGGGAAGATGTTACCTACTTTTGATCACGAAAGGTCTGCAAGATGACAACCCAGCTCAGATAGCACCTTTGCCAGCTTCTCTCCACTCCAAAACCCCCTCCCGACATTTCCCTCCAGTCCCAACGCTTGAAAGACGAGGGGGACCCCAGGGTCCCTTGGGAAGGTTGCATTTCTCGGATCTCCGACAAGGGGAGAAGAATGTTGGCAGTGGGGCAGAGAGCTCCCCCTCCGACTTCCTGGTTTACTCTGGAGTCATCACAAGTGTCAGAAAAGGAAAAGTGTGCAGCACAGGTAGAAATGCAGCTCATGGGAGGGGTGGGGGCAGAGTGGCGCCTGCCCCAATCCTGGTTCACCTGGAAGGAAGGAAGGAAAGAAATGGGGAGGGGTGAGAATCCTGGATGGCGGGGCCCATTGGAGAGAAAGGCCTGATGTATAATGCTGTGCCTGATCTCTGTGGGTCTTCCATGGTGGGGGGGGGCTTCCCAGAGTCATCCCTTCCTCCTCAGCCCCTCCCCCATTTCAGGAGGAAGCCCCACCTGGCTGAGGGGGCTGAAGGGGCCGAAACCAACCCATCATGGCTTCCTCTCAGCGAATCATGCAGAGGGTTCAAGTAAGGTCTACTGTGGGGGGGGAAAGAGGGGGATCCAAAAATCAAGATGGAGTCCACGATCCTGCAATCAAAGCAGGCCCCTCCCCTTTCTAGTTCCAGTTGCCATCTTGATTGTTTTGATCTGACTGTGTGTGTGGGGGGGTGTCACTAGACTGGCTCTCTTCAGAGTCATGGTTTGTTTGTTTGTTTTAAAAATGGTGGTTTGTTGAAGGAGCAACAGAGCACGCAACCGTTCACACATCACACTCAGGAAAGGTAACTCTGCTGGAGCTCCCTCATGCAAAACCTCAGATGGCCGCTAGGGGGGGGCACAACAGAGACTCCCACTGGCTGCCCCTTAGTGGCTCTCTGGGGCTTTGCAGCCCAGATATCTCCCCTGCTTCCTAGCTTTGCCTGACATCGGGGTACCGGTGTGAATCTTTCCCACCCCGGCTGATGCCAACCTGGTGGATTCCCCCCTCCCTTGCCCTCCCCCCCCACCGCAGAACTTGGAGGGTCCGGGAACTTACAGATGTCCTCGGCGGTAGTTGGCCTCTCCCATCTTCCTGCTCTTTATCATCAGGAAGGTGCCAACCACGATGCCCACAATGCCGATCGCCAGGCCCAGGGCGCACACCACGTTCTCGGTCGTCTCCGGGAGGGGCTCTGGGATATTGGCATCTATGGGGAGGGGGAGGAGAAAAGGACAAGGTGGGGAGGCTGCCATCCAACTGCCTTCCTGTTCCAGAAGGAACCGCAGGGATTCCCCGGGAGGTTCCACAGTGACGGGCGGGGCGGGGGGAGCAGCCAGAACAAATCAAATTTCAGCAAGTCACAGATGCCTAGGACCGCAAGGGACTTTGGGGGTCATCTAGTCCAACCCCCCCCCTGCCTAGAGCAGGAATCTTCAAACTTTCCCAGACAAATGGCTGCCCAGCCCTTTCTTGAAACCCTCCAGTGAAGGAGCCAAACCGGCGCCCCCAGTGTGGCTTCAAGTGGCAGGTAGTTCCCCTGCTTCTGTTCTGTTCTGTTCTATCCTCTTCCCTTCCCTTCTATATTTTATTCTGTTCTGTGCTGTTGTTCTATTATTCTGCATTCTCTTCTATTCTACATTCCCTCCCCTATTCTATTCTATTCTATTCTATTCTATTCTATTCTATTCTATTCTATTCTATTCTATTCTATTCATTCTATTCCATTCCATTCCATTCCATTCCATTCCATTCCATTCCATTCCATTCCATTCCATATTGTTCTGTTCTGTTATTCTGCATTCTCTTCTATTCTGCATTCCCTATTCTACTCCTCTCCTCTCCTCTCCTTCTACTGTACTCTACTCTACTGTACTCTACTCTACTCTCCACTCTACTCCACTCAGTCTACTCTACTCTACTCTACTGTATTCTACTCTACTCTACTCTACTCTACTCTACACTCCATTCCACTCCATTCCACCCCACCTCAGCCCAACCCATTCCATTGACAGTTTCAGGAGTGGGGTTTTCCAAGGGGACACCCTCCTTTTCCCATTGGCTTAGATACATGGGACCCCTGACCCAAAAGGCTGCCCTGTGTAAAAAAAGCCAAGGGGGCCTGATTCCCACCCACTGCTGCTCCCCCCTTCTTCTGCTTACTCCAAATCTTGCCCAGAGGTTCCTTGAGGCCCCAGTGATCCACCTCACAGATGTAGTCATCGTCCTGGTTTGGGACAAAGGTCAGGTAGGAGAACCGGCGGAAGGCGTGGTTCTTCTTGGGGTAGTAATCCATGGTCTGCACTCCTTCAGTCACCAGCTGGCCGTTCTTCAACCAGGTCATGTTCAGCACTGGCGGAGAGAAGTTGTCCGCCATGCAGATCAGTATGTTGGGTTCCCCCAGCTCCACCTCCTGCTCCGGGTAGACCATCACTTTTGGAGGCTCTGCGGGGGGGGGGGAAGAGAGAGGAGAGGGGCTTCAGTTGGGGAGGGGGCCTACCTTGGCTTCCTCCAAATCTTGGAAGAAGAAGGCCATCCTTCGATGCTGGGAAGGTCCTCGGGAGAAGTCTGAAGGACTTCAACTTTGTGGACTGGCTGGGGGAGGGGGAGGGATGGTTCCACACGTGTGGTTGGCAAGCACGCTCGTGCGCAGCCCCATTTGTGCACCGCTCATCCCAGTTCTGAAAGGCTCAAGACTCGGTAGCAGGCCGTGGGCTGTGAGCCGAGGGTTAGGAGCAGGAGAGAGAAGGCTGGGGGTCTCACCTCCAGTTTGGACGGAGAGTTCAGGTCAGAGGGTCCCCACGTGGCATCAGGGATAGCAACAAGATTAATATTTTATTTATTTTATTTTATGTTATTTATTGCTTGTTGGTTATGCCACCCTTCTTCCCCACATGGCATCAGGGATAGCAACAAGAGTAATATTTGATTTGATTTGATTTGATTTGATTTGATTTGATTTGATTTGATTTTAATGTTATTTATTGCTTGTTATGCCACCCTTCCTCCCCACATGGCATCAGGGATAGCAACAAAATTAATATTTGTTTTTATTTTATTTTATTTTATTTTATTTTTATGTTATTTATTTTTTGTTATGCCACCCTTCTTCCACACATGGCATCAGGGATAGCAACAAGAGTAATATTTGTATATTTTATTTTATTTTATTTTATTTATTGCTTGTTTATTATGCCACCCTTCTTCCCCACATGGCATCAGGGATAGCAACAAGATTAGTATTTGTATTTATTTTGTTTTATTTTGTTTTATTTTGTTTTGTTTTGTTTTGTTTTGTTTTGTTTTATTTTGTTTTATTTTGTTTTATTTTATTTTATTTATTTTATTTTATTTATTTTATTTATTTTATTTATTTTATTTATTTTATTTATTTTATTTATTTTATTTATTTTATTTATTTATTTTATTTTATTTATTTTATTTATTTATTTTATTTTATTTATTTTATTTATGACACCACACTTCTTCCCTACAAGGTGACTCTGGACGGCATACAATTTTCTAGAGAAGGAAGGATCCAAAAGATTCTCACTGAGAAAATGTCTCCCAAGCTTGCTGCAGTTTTGTTTGGAAATATCTCCCTCTCTCCCTCCCTCCCTCCCCCCCCTGCTCGTGAAGAATAAGCTGGGCAGGCCAGGGGAATTCAAGAAAGGGAGGGGCGAAAAGGAACCAGTCGGTCAAATCTAGATCGAGGTCATAATCCAGCGTAAAAAGGGTGGAATGCAAATAGTAATTGTAAAGAGAAGGGGGGGAGTGTTACACATAGAGGGCAAAAGGAAGAGGTTGAATCCCCTCACACACACACGCCACCGACCCCTTGTCAGTTGTGTTCATGGGGAAGCATCTTCCAGGCATCCCTTCCCAAGTGTCCTCCGAATTTCAAGTGGGCTCATATAGAGGTATCTGTGTTCCCATGAGAGAGAGGGGAGAGGGAGAGGGAGGGAGAGAGAGAGGGAGGGAGGGAGAGAGAGGGAGAGGGAGAGAGAGGAAGATGGAGAGGGGGAGGGAGAGACGAGAGGGAGGGAAGGAAGGGAGGGAGGGATGGAGAGAGGGATAGAGAGGAAAGAGAGAGGGGAGAAGAGGGAGGGAGGGAGGAAGGAGGGAGGGAGCGAGGAGAGGGACCGCGAGGGAGGGAGGGAGGGAGAGAGGGAGGGAGGGAGAGAGAGGGAGAGGGAGAGGGAGAGGGCGGGCGGGCGGGAGGTCAAAAGAGTCAAGATGGCAGCTATTCATGCGAAGGAGCTGCAAGGCTTCCACAGCTCCATGGCTGTGGCCGCCATCTTGACTTTTCTGACCACCACCACCACCCCTCCGGGGAGGCCAGGGCGCGGATGGTGGCGGGAGGAAGGAAGAGAGACATACACGCCCCCTCCCCACCCGTCCGTCCCTCCGTTCGTCCCGGTCCCGCTCACGGTTGGCGGCGGGCGTGTAGTTGGACCGCTTCATCAGGATCTCCAGGTTGGACTGCAGGACGGCGATGTTCCCTTGCGCTCCCTCCGCCTGGAAGCTGGTGAAGCGCCCGAACTCCGGCAGCCGCCAGATGGTCTGCCTCTCCTGCAGGTCCACGTGGAAGATCTCGTCGTCGTCAAACTCGAACATGAACTCGGAGCTGCTGCTGGTGTTGCGGAGGGTCTTCTGGACGAAGGCCACCTGGGACAGGATCTCCTCGCCTGGCTCCGGGCTGTCCTGGGCTGAAAGCGGGAAGGGGGGGAGGGAGGGGCCAATCAGTCCGGGCCGGGACTCTCCAGCCTCTGAGTCCACGGAAACGGGGCGGCACCCCTTGGCACGCCTCCCTCTGGGTCACAGTCCTCTCCCCCCCCCCACCGCGACGGCGAAGGGGGGCTGGGAGGGAGAAGAGGCTGCGCGCTGTCCGTTGCCCCACCCAACTCGGACGGGGGGGGCAGCGGGTGGGGCGGCGGCGGCGGCGGCGGCGCCACCCGGAGGACAGCCATCCGTCCGAAAGGGTCTACTACGGTCTCCTGCTTGAGCAGGGGGTTGGACTAGATGGCCTCCAAGGTCCCTTCCCACTCTTGTTATTCTCATTGGCGTTCCAGGACAGCTGTGGGGAGAGGATTCACTAGAAATAAAAATAAAGACTGGGGGGGGGGCAGGAGGGTCTCCCCAGCTCGGGGGCGGGGGGGGCTCATGCCCCTGTCCGCTCCCTTCTCTGGGGACTGCAACACCCCGAGTCCCGGTGGGCGGGCGATGGGGGAGGGGGCGGGCGGTGAAAATGCCAGCTTCAGCTCCCCCAAGGAGGGCGGGGGTCTGTCTTCTCTCTGCGCCCCGACTGGGTCCCGGACGGGCCGTTCTTGCCTGGGGAGGTGGAGGACCGGGCCGATCTTTTCAGGCCGCGGGCGGTGGCTGAGTTCCCACGAAACTGTCGAACTCGGCCGATTTCCGGCTTCGCGGAAAGCCCTGAGCGCGCTGGCCCAGGGCTGGCTTCGCCTGACACCCTTGCCTGGCTCCCCACCCGGGTACCGCGGCCAGCGGGTTGCTGGCACCCCGGCACAGGAAGACACGGAAAGCCCCCTGAGAATAGCCGGTCGTGTGAATGCACCCCGTTTACCTTCCCACGGATCGGGTCAGCAGATCCGCCCCGTCCACAACTTTACCAACTCGGACAACGATGGGGTTTGGGGGAAAAGTCGGGGGGCGGGCAGATATTCACCCCCTCTTCTCTCGGGGGGGGGCAGCCTCAGCTTCTTTTCCCTTCCCCCCCACCCCCCGTGGGTGAACTTCTCTTCCCCCTCCCCCCGCTCTCCGAGGGACCCCCCAGAGAGGCGCCCCTACCTCTCCCGAGCTCAGCCAGGGCCAGGAGCAGCAGCAGCCGCGCCAGCCCCCCCGAAATCCCCGCTCCGTTGCCTTTGCCAGCCATGGCGACTCGGTCGCAGCAGCGAGACGGCGAGAGAAAAAGTAGAAGCGGCACGCCTCTCAAGGGCAATTTAGCTCAGCCGTCGGTTGGCAAGTGCGGCCCCGCCCGCGGGGCGACCAATTGGAAAATCGAGCGCCTGTGACGCCTCTGTCGCCAGGTAAAGATCTCCAGCAGGTGGACGGTCCCGTAGATAGAGCCCGCCCGGGCGCTGCAGCCCCCGGCCAGCCTCCCTGCAGCCCCCCCCACGACTCCTTGCCCGGGGTCTCCGGTTCCAGGGGGGCTGCTGGATATCCCCCTCCCCACAGGACGGGCGGAGGTGGGTTCGGCCTTCACAATTCCAAATGGGGCAGAAGGGACGGTGCCTGGGGCCCTGCTGGAGTCTCTGATTCATTCAATCAATCAGAATAAAGTTGGAAGGGACCTTCGAGGTCTTCTAGTCCAACCCCCTGCTCAAGCCATTCCACACAGGTGGATGTCCAGTCGCTTCTTAAAAGCCTCCAGGGATGGAGCCGACACCACTTCTGGTGGCAAGCAGTTCCATTGGTTAATCGTTCTCACCGTCAGGAAGTTTCTCCTTAGTTCCAGGATCCCTTCAGATCCCTTCAGATCCTCCCCGTGCTTGGCTAGGGGTTCATCAGCTGGCCCTGCAAGGATGGGGTGGCGAGTTCTAATTCTGCCTTGAGCATGAAAGTCAACTGGATGAGCCAGTCTCTCTCTCTCTCAGCCCGCCCTCCCCACAGGGGTGTCGTTGTGGGGTAAAGGAGGCTGGCCGAAGGATTAAGTTACGTTCGCTGCCTTGCATTATATGTCACTTGAACCGGGCAGGAAATACATTTGATAAACAAATATAAAAAGACGGGGGATAAAAAAATGTAGTAATGCTACGGTAATTAATTATTTCCACAAAGAAGCTGAAGAAACAGTGGACCACTTGGTGAGCCCCTGCAAGAAGATCACAGGGGCTGACAGTGTAGCCAGTGGCATGACAAAGTCGCAACAATGGAAGAATCTGCAAAAAAAACACACCATTTGCCTGCAAGCCAGAGCTTTTCTGAGAGCAGAAAATAGACAAAGTAACACAAAATGAGGAAGCTAAAGTGCTCTGGGACTTTAGAGTTCAAACAGACAGGCGCCTGCCACACAACAGCCCAGAACTTGACAATTGTCGATAAGAAGGACAAAAAAAAAAAAAACTCTGGATCATGGACGTGGCACCACCTGGAGACAGCAGAAGAGAAGAGAAAGAACTGGAGAAGCTCACAAAATGCAAAGATCTGCAAATAGAAATACAAAAAAAACGTGGCAAAAAAGCAACTGAACCCTAAATTTCCATCGCTAAGCAAGACGGTTATTAAGTGGGTTGCACCCCTTTTTTTGGTCACCGTTCTTAAACGAATCGCTACAGTTGTTAAATGAGTCGTGCTTTCCCCACTAAATTTCCTTGGCAGAAGCCGGTTAGGAAGGCCACAAATGGTGACCGCGTGATCCCAGGACGCTGCAACTGTCGTAAGTACAAGCCAGTTGCCAAGCGTCTGAATTCTGATCACATGGCCATGGGGATTCAGCAAGGATCATAAGTGTGAAAAACGGTCATAAGAGTCACTTTTTCCGTGCCGTTGTAACTTGGAACGGTTGCTAACTGAATGGTGGTAAATTCAAGACTTCCTGTAGTACCGGTAGCGATGGGGGCCTTGAGTGCAATCCCAAAACATCTGGAGCACACCTTGAATACACCATGGGCGTTGACAAAACCCCCCTCAGTCAATTGCGAAAGGCAGCTTTGCTTGGAACTGCTTCAATCCCGCAATTCACGCCATCAAACGTCCGCATCTGCCTCTCCCGGGTCCTGGGGAAGGACTCGATGGGTGGACAAAAATGCCAAATGCAGTCTGAACATCTGGCTGTGGGACCCACTGCAATGCCAGCCCCTCCCGGCGCCTCCGATCTTGCCGCCGGCCCCTCTTTCGGCCGAGAGAACTATCTCCTGCAAAGGACCCAGCCGGTGGCTCCTCTGCCTGGAGACGGATGACGCTTCCAAAGCTCGCTTTTTCATTGGTTGGGGCGGAAGTGCGACTTTCTGGAAGTCAGAAATAGAGTTTCGCACCGCTGCCGCTCCCCCTTCGCTCTTCCCCCTCCCCCCGTCCTCGCTCCCCCTCCCTCTCCCTCCCCTCTCGCTCTCTCCCTATTCCCCTTCACTCTCCCTCACACTCCCTCGCTCCCTCCCCACTCGCCCCTCGCTCTTCCCCACCCCTCGCTTTTCCCTCCCCCCTCCCTCTCCTCGCTCTCCCCTTCTCCCTCTCCGCTCCCACTTCCCCTATTCTCCTTCACTCCTCCCTCACTCCCCCTCGCTCTTCTCCCTCCCCCTCCTCGCTCCCCCCTCAATCTCCCTCACTCCCCCAATCTCCCCTCGCTCCTTCTCTCCACCCACTCCCCTATTCTTCCTCACTCCCCCTCACTCCCCACTTCCCCTCGCTCCCACTTCCCCTCGCCTTTCCCCTCCCCCTCTCCCCCCCCTTTGCTCTTCTTACTCCCCCCTCACTTTTTCCCCTCCCCCCTCGCTCTTCCTTACTCCCCCCTCACTTTTTCCCCTCCCCCTCTCTCCTTGCTCCCCTTTGCTCTCCTTTGCTTTCCCCTCGGTCCCTTCATTCTCCCTCACCTCCTTCTCCCCTCCACCTTGCTCTCCCCCCCTCTTTCCTCGCCTCCAGTTTTCCTTCCTGCTCTGCATGGGCGCCATTTCCTCCCTCCTGACGCAGGGCTGGGGGTCGGGCTTCCTCATGCATCTGAGACCCACAAGACAAGGGGGATCGGCCCCAAGGGAAGAGGCCAAGGGGGTTGAGGACCCCCAATTACATCCCTGAGCCTCGGGAAGGTGCTAAAATATAAAGGGCCTCTGCAGCTAGAGGTGGGGGCAAGGGGGAAGGGAGATGAGACCCCCCTCATTGCCCTCTTTAGGGTTTTTGCTCCACTCCAACCTAGTCCCTCCTCTCTGGACAAGGCCACGAGGCCTTCCCAACAGCAGGAAGTGAGAAAGGGGGGAGGGGGGAGAGTTTCAGGGAGACCAGGCAAGGCTAAAAGAGGAATGAGAAGTGAATCTTTTGAGGGAGGCGAGTTTGAGGAGGGCTCATGGCTGAAGCTTGATCCTTATTGCCTGGAGGTTGTTTCAGCCTATAGCCCAGATGCTTCCTGGTGGTCTCCCATCCTCAGACTAACCAGGCTGATCCCTCTCAGCTTGGTGAGGCCATCTGAGGCTGGACAAGGTGCTGTCAGCTCTTGAGGGCTGATCTTAAAATATTAGTTAATTCTTGGTGCTACCAAATCAGGCCAATGCTCAGAGCTGCACCCCTTTCCCAACTGCAGCAGGCAGACATCCCACAGGGTGTGTGTCCAGACATGGCCTGAATCCTTTCCAGGGCTGGGAGGGCTGGAGGGGTCAAACTCCCCCCTGGCCCAGCACCAGCCTCAGCAGGCCAGAGCCGGGTCTCCCCCCCTGCAGCTGCAGGAGGCAGCAGAGTCCGAATATGCCTCACAGTTGTGTATCTGGACACAGCCAGTCACACAAAGTCGGCCCCAGATCCAGGCAGCCTTGGGAGGAAGGGGGGGGGGCTCCATCGCTCACCAAAGCAGAACTACTACTAGACTCTTTTCATGTTTCCCTAGCACGATTTTGATTTTCTCTGAGTTCTTCCTGCTACCCCAGCCCTCAACACACACACACACACACACACACAAATACACAGAGCAACTTTGTTTGTTTCTACAACCCCCAACAGCTGCAGAGATGCTTGAGTTTCGCTTCCCCACGCGCCCAGCCTGAAGCGTTGGGCCCCTCCGAAGCGGAACCGAGAAACTGGCCTTGATCCAGCAGGTAACTAGCCTGGATTCTTCCCCGGGGCAGCTCAGGGACTGTCCTGCTCTGCCCCATTGCTGAGTCTTCAGGTGGGGCAGCCCCTCGGTCCTCTGCCCCACCGAAGGAGGCTGAGGGGGCCCCTCCCGACTTCCGAGGAGATCCTGGACAACTCAGGAAACAAACTGATGGAGGGTTGGACAAATGTCCAGAGACTCCGATTCTCCTCATTCACACATCACGCTCTGGGGAGGGGGAAGGGGAGGCTCTGATGCCGGGAAAGGTGGAACGAAAGAGAGGGAAAGGATGAGAAGCATGGAGTGGGAGGGACTCAGTTGCAGTGGGGGGAGGGGGATGATGACAGAGGACCTGGAGGAGTGGGGTGGGGTCAGGTCTCCCCAGAGAAAGTCTATCCATGGGGTGGTTAAACGTTGACACTAACTTGATGGCACGTAACCATCATTAGACTATCTGATTATAGGAGTTCTCCGGTCCTTTTCCCATCAGTGAAAGCACATTGAAGAAAATGTACTGTATACAGGTGGTGATGACTTAACGGCAGTTCATTTAATGGTTGTTCAAAGTTACAGTGGCACTGAAAAAAGTGATTCTTCACCTAATATTTCTTCTTTTAATTTTTTTTATTGTTTTTAATGTTTTTTTAAAATAATTTCATGTATATACCTGTGTTTAGCTTTGTGTATGCAACCCAGTCACTTGTTGTTGTTGTTGTTTTTAACAGTATTGTATTAGGTTTTATAGGAATAAGGGGGGGGGAAAGGATCAATATAGGTAATCACATTCAGGGTGTGGTTAAAGGATAGAATGGGGGTGGGGTAGGTAAAAAGAGGGTCAATATAGGTAAAAAGGTATAGGGAAAGAGTTGGGATGAGGGTACATACAACAAAGGGGTTACCCCCAATAACAATTCACGCTTTAGCAAACAAACTATTGTCTGGTTGTAAATGTTGGATGGGAATGATTAATCTATAAAGGTAGCTAAGATCTAAACAAATAGTTATAGTTATACAGCAAATCAATTGGTTAATAAACATCAATCCTCTTAGTAAGTTTCACCATCATTTCTTGCTATCGTTTTTCTAACCATTGATAAAAGTTTTCCCATGTTTTAAAATAAACTGATTCTTCTTTCTCTTTAATCTGTAAAGTTAGTCTATCCATTTCTGCACAATCTAAAATTTTTCTAATTATAATTTCATCTGATGGTACATTTTCATTTTTCCAATATTGGGCAAATGCTATTCTTGCAGCTGTCAATATATGTAATATTAGATGTTCATTCTCTTTCCCATAGTTAGATCCTAAAATTCCTAGCAAAAACAATTCTGGCTTAAATTCTATCTGTATTTTAGTCATCTTTTCCAGCCATCTATGAATCTTGAGCCAACATTTCTTAGCACTAGGACATACCCACCAGATATGATAATAGGTGCCTGGATTTTGTTTACATTTCCAACAGTTATTCGAGGTATTTTAAAACATTTTCGCTAATCTTACTGGTGTCATATGCCATCTATAAAACATTTTGTATAAATTTTCTTTATATGAAGCTGCTTTAGTAAGTTTAATATTTCTGTCCCATAGTTTTTGCCAAGCTTCTAATTCTATAGAATATCCAAAGTTTTTTGCCCAAACTATCATTGTCTCTTTTACTTGTTCTTCTTCCATCTTCCAGGTTAGCAAGAATCGATAAAGTTTCTTAATCAAATGTTCATCTGTTTTCAAGAGTATTTGATCAAGTTCTATCTGTTCTTTGTAAAATCCCATTGTCTTTAAGTCTTTTTCATAACTTGATTGAATTTGTAAGTACGGCCACCATGACAAATCAATGCCTTGTTGTTGTAAGTCCTGTTTGTCTTTAAGTTTTCCGTCTTTATCCAAGATGTCTTTATATGTGACAAGTTTGTCATAGTTAATTAAATTTGGGTAAGCAAAAGCTTCCATTGTTGAAAGCCATTCCGGTGTTTTAGTATATTTTTTTTTTTTATTCTCTCCCATTCTGAAAAAAAGTGCATTTCTGATAGTATGGTTTTGGAAATATCTGTGTATTTTATTTTTTCCATACCACAGAAAGGCATGCCAACCTAGCTGTAAGGGTTTTTCCCAGTTTAACAGGAATTGTTTGAAACAGGAAAAGTAATTTTGGTAGGATATTCATCTTCACAGTTGCTATTCTTCCTAGCAGTGATAGTTGTAAGTTTTTCCACTTTTCCAGATCGGATTTTATTTGTTTCAACAGTCTTTCATAGTTATCTTTTAATGTTGTAGCTTTTGATGTTAAGTAGATGCCTAAGTATTTCACTTTTTTGACTATTTGCAGATCTGTCCTTTTTGTAAAATAGGTTTTCTGTTTGTCTGTTAGGTTTTTTGTTAAAACCTTAGCCTTTTCCCTATTTATTTTCAGACCCGCCACTTCTCCAAATTTTCCAATTTTGTGCAATAGCTTAGTAGTTGTTTCTAGTGGTTCCTCCATGATGAAGACCAAATCATCTGCAAAGGCTTGTAGTTTATATTTTTGGTCTTTTATTTCCAATCCTTTTATTTCCGTATCTTGCCTGATATTCCTAGCGAGCACTTCCAATGTTAAGATAAATAGCAATGGGGATAATGGACATCCCTGTCTTGTACCTTTTTTTATGTCAAAACTTTCTGTAAAGTCTCCATTAAACAATATCCTGGCTGTTTGTTTATTATAAATTGCTTGGATTGCATTTATAAACATATTGCCAAAGTCCATTTCAATCAACTGCTGAAACATGAATTGCCAATTTAAATTATCAAACGCTTTTTGCGCATCAAGAAATATCAATGCCATCTGTTTCCCTGGCAACCCAGTCACTTGTGAGATGGGTGGTTATATAAATTTGATAGCTAGATGATATAGATAGATAGATAGATAGAGAGAGAGAGAGAGAGAGAGAGAGAGAGAGAAATGACAGAGAGATGATAGAGAAGATAGATAGATAGATAGACAGACAGACAGATAGAGATGATAGAGAGATAAAGAAGATAGAGATAAGGATAGAGAGATGATAGATTGATAGATAGATTAGATAGATAGAAATAGATAGAAATAAAATAGATATAATAGAGAAATAATAGAGAGATAGAGAAGAGAGATGATAGAAATGATAGAGGTAAGAGAGGGAGAGAGAGAGGGAGAGAGGGAAGGCAAGAAAGAGGGAGGGAAGGAGAGAGGGAGAAATGATAGATATAGATGGAGAGAGAGAGAGAGAGAGAGAGAGAGAGAGAAGACAGGGAGAGAAGACAGGGAGAGGGAGTGTCAACCGTCCAGCTGGCGAATTCAACATTGAAGAAACTCTACGGTCTTGAGATGCCAAAAGAGATAACCTTTATTGAATACACATCCTGGCACTGAAGAAGTAAAAATCAACTCTAGTTTCCCTGCCCGAAAATCTGGTTAGTTAATCATAGCTTTTCATAACACCCACCCACCCTGTGTTCACGTTGCCCAATCACATTCTTTCTGTTTGTTATGGGAACGGTCCACTTCTCTGCCAGACATCTGATTCGGATGACCTTGGGTCTCAAGGTCCATGGACGACTTCCTGAAAGTCCCGTTTCTTTCCCAGACTCCCCCTCTCCCCTGTTTCTATGGCAAGTTGAGCAGCGACAGAGGTTAGCAAGCTTCTTAGCAATTCAACCTTGACAGGGAGGGAGGGAAGGAAAGAGAGAGAGAGAGAGAGAGAGAGAGAGAGAGAGAGAGAGAGAGAGATCTTGGGATTTCTTCATCCCAGGACTAGCCTGGACTGGCCTTGTATAGTTGCTGAGATCAGTCCTGGTGAGCGAGGGATTTTCACCTGCTGACAAGGAGCGTTTCCTATAGCCAATCCAAAAAGCAATTATTGAAGAGAGAAAATAGCATATCTGAAACAAGACTCAAAAGAAAGAGCTTCTTCTTCTTTACCCTTCATATAAAGGGCGGATTTCGTCTTCCAAAATACATTCGCGTTGTGGCACACCGATCAAAACAAGTGAAATAATCAAATTTGTTAATTCCCATTTTAAAAAACATGTTTTCAAACTGGCGCAAAAAATGGCAAGCACATTGGATTTTTTAAAAAAACAATGTAAAACAGAGTTAGGGAGGTCATATGGTAAACAGAAGGAGACAATTTTTCCTAGGCAGTAAAAGGAGCGAAAGAAAGTGAGCAAATGGATTAGTCTCTAAGTAAAGATTTGGCCCAAAGGCTTTGAATTAAAGTGGTTAGGAGTCTCGTGGCGTTTCTCCACATTTGATTTCAGTGCCCAGGGGAGACACCCCAAATGGGAAGCATCCAGAATCTGCTGTGCAAAAATGTAACAGAATAATAGAATAATGGAGCTGGAAAGGACATTGGAGGTCCTCTAATCCAGCCCCTTGTCCATGCAGGAGACCCTAGATGACCTTTGAATTCCCGCGGTGCCCAGGGGGAATCCAGGCCAGGGCTGCTGAAACTCCAGAAGGGCAAAGAGGAGCCAGAGCTTTGGGGCTCCTCAAGGGGTCCCAGACTCAGTTTGGGGGAGGGAGCCCCCAGCAGCGGGGGGGGGAGAGGATGAGCTGGTGACTGCAGACACACAAATACACACACACACACACACACACACACACGTCCTAACCCCTCAGGCAACCAATTCCCACATTTCCTGGCCCATGGGGTGAAACCTCCAGGGAAGCCTCTGACCTTTGACCCCCTTCATTCCTGACAAAGTGGCTGCTGCGAGGGGGGGGGAGGTCTCACCCCCAGCACTGTGGGGTTCTCTGATCCACCGCAAATAGCAGGTCGGTTTCGGTTCCACAGTGGCTATTGTGGATCTTGATGGGGGGAAACTCAGAGGGGGGACAGAAGGGGGAATCTCCACCGGGGAATCACCCCCCCCGAAGGGCCGCAGGAGCAGAGCTGTGTCGGGGTTCAGCCCAGAGCCAGGAGTATCCGAGGCAGCCTCCCCTTTGATGGACAGTCCAGGGCTTCCTGCATTCCAACTGGATCTGCCCCCCCCTCGGAAAGCCCAGCTGAGACCCCCATTCCACCCCTTCTCTCCCGGCAGAAGCCCAGAAATCGGGAATTTCCCCCAATGGAGCCACGGCTCTTCCTCGCTCATCCCGGCCCGATTCTCCGCCAGGGGAGCTTCACGCGCAGCTTTTCCTCCCGAGTGGAAATTCTGAGTGGGTTTTTCTCCACAACTCTCTCCAGCTTTTGTATTTGTGTTCGTACAAAACTTCTTTTGAATAGAAATATCGTTTCCAAATACAGGCAGCTTTTCCCGCCTTTCCAAATCTCTGCCTTAATTTGAAATAAACATTAACAAAGTCCCTGACATGCCACAAAGACATTGAGGAAAAAAAAGATGGATTATTAGATTCAGGTCTTGTAAAAGGATTTAAGCTCAATCAATCTTACAAACAATTTACATTATGAACAGGATAGAATTCTTAATTCCTGCATTGGCTCTTTGCCAGTGAAGTCAACATTTTGACTGCCAGGATTGTGGCAGAAAAGGGAATTTTATGGGGAGAGGAATCAACCCTGGGACTCGGTCCTAAGGATCAAGACTCTGAGATTAACTTCGTTCTTCTGGATGGGAGTTGAAGGAAATA
Organism: Azemiops feae; assembly: GCA_023970755.1. Taxonomy (NCBI): domain Eukaryota; kingdom Metazoa; phylum Chordata; class Lepidosauria; order Squamata; family Viperidae; genus Azemiops; species Azemiops feae. The sequence goes on along the minus strand of JALGBA010001536.1, from coordinate 96,456 downwards.
TTTTGCCAAAAAAGAAGAAAAAATATCCATATCCATGGGCATTGTGTATAAAATTTTCTTCCTGGTAAATTATTTTAGTATCATTCTGAGATGGATGAAAGGATGGGTGTATGGACAGACGGTAAGTTAAACCAAAGGGTAAATTTATAATTTATTATATAAATCGGAATTTCAATAGAAATTCTGCAGACTTCAGTAATCCTTTATCCTCAAGTATAGGATTACAGCCTTAACCATTAAAGTCTGAAAACCTTCCCCCCCCCCAAACTATCCAAAAAACAGACATTATGTTTCTCATGTTTTACTACATAAATAGAAAACAATTTTTCTAGATGCGGGTTCGGGTTACGCAAAGACAGATCCTCAATTCCTGATTCTCTTCAAAAGAGCTTTGGGGGTCCAGAGGGGGTCAGAAAACTTTCCAGGGATGAGGGGGATGAAGGGATCAAACTCCCCCCTGGCCCAGCATCAGCCTTGGCAGGCCAGAGCTGGGTCCCCCCCTGCAGCTGAAGGAGGCAGCAGAGTCTGAATATGCCCCCCCCCAGTTGTGTGTCTGGAAAGAGCCAGTCACACAAAGTCGGCCCCAGATCCAGGCAGACTCGGGGGGGGGGCGTCCATCACTCGCCTGACCCAGGCAGAACCTCTGGGCTCCTTTCCTGCTTCCCCCCCAAATATTTTGATTTTCTCTGAGTTCTCTTTGCCACTCCCAGCCCTACACAAACACAAACACACACACACACAAACACACCTACCCACACCTAGCAACTCCTTCCTACAACTCCCAAAGAGGCGCTCTAGTTTCGCTTCTTCCCCCCCGCCCCCAGCCTGAAGCGTTGAGCTCCTCCGAAGCGGAACTGAGAAACTGGCCCGGATCCAGCAGGCTACAAGCCTGGATTCTTCCCCAGGGCAGCTCGGGGACTCTCCTGCTCTGCCCTATTGCTGAGTCTCCAGGTGTGGCAATCTGTTGTGATTCCTCGCCAGCCAGTGGATCTGGCAGCTGAGTCTGAGAATCAGATGAGGAGGAGGGGCCTGGAGTGACATTAGAGTCAGAGGATGGCTCTGAGGAGCTCCAAGACTTACAGTTGGAGGAGGAGCCTGGCCCCTCTACTCACGCTCAGGCTGTGACACAGCTGTGCTGGGAGCCTGAGTTGAACAGTGATGAAGAAGAGTTGGGACAAATCCAGGATCCACGAAAGCGCAGGCAAGAGAAGCGAGTAGGACAGAGGAATGCAATGGGGCGGCTCCAAAGGCAAAGGAGAAGGCATTAGGAAGCCACGCCTTGACTGAATTATAAAAGGGAAGGTGTGGGAGGTGCTGGTTGCCGAAGGCAACCATTCGTGTTGAGGATCGAGTTTCTGTGGACTGTGTTTGTTTGCCTTGGACATTGACTGAGGTCTGTGAGAATAAAAGGGGTTGTTTTTTTCTTGCGGTTCCTGCCTGTTCCTTGGAAGAGGGGTTTCTCCTTGTGAGAATAACAAGGACTCACTTAGGCTGGGACAGAACACAACCCCTCGATCCTCTGGCTCTCCCACCGGAAGAGCCTGAGGGGGCCCTTCCCGACTCCCGGCCTCCCATTTTGCAGGGATTCCGAGGGGGGGCTGTCCACTTGCAGGACCTCTCGGCTTCCTCCCCTTTTGGGTTGCTCTGGGCGGGGGTTTTGCCCCAAGGAACCCCCCTCTCTCTCCAGCCCCCTCTAGAGCGCCTTAGGAATCTGGTAGGGCAGTGGCCCCAAACCTTTCAGGCCCCAGGGACCCTTTCCATGGGGAGAGATGTTTTCATGCACCAGAGGAGGGGTCCCTGGGTTTGGGTGCTGCCTGCATTCTGCCAAGGGGACTTCCCTTGTTTGTGTGGCCCGGTTTCTGGTCATGCTGGGGCCCAGTGCTGGTCCAGGCCCCAGGATTTGGGGAGCCCTGCGGAAGGGAACCTCATACACCCCCCCTCAGGGATTAAGAGATGCCAAAGGGGATCCGGTCCAAGGAGGAAGAGGCAGAACAGGCCTTCCTCCTGCACCCGAGAGAGACGCCGGGGCTGATCTGAAGCTGGGGGCCTCCTCAGGTATCCTCCACTACCCCCCCATCATGGATGAGGACTAGAAGACTAGGTTTTGGTGGGGGAGCAGTGAAGGGGCCAGGCTGGAAACCAGGAGTTCCCATCCTGCCTTAAGGCTGGAAGGCGGCCGAGGGGTTTGGGGCCCTCATGATGCTCCCAGCCCCAAACAAGGTCACCATCAGAAGGATAACGAGGATATAACAATAGCAGAGCATCCAAAGAGCAGGGAAGAGTCTCTCTGAGCATGCCCAGGGGCTTTCCGGGAATCACATGATGGGCCTCGTAAACGTTCTCTGTTTTTGGGGCCCCATCCTGTGACCCAGTCAGGAGGCCAGAGACCCCTGCTGACCCCAGGAGAACCTCCAGCTCCAGCAGCTGCCCAGCCACGGAAGAGGCTCTCTAGGGGAAGCAGGAATGGAGGGTCTCCGAGGGGTCCCCTCCAACTGGTAGGGCTTGGAGAGATTGAGAAGGGGGGAGTCCTGCCCCTTCCGCTCCCTGGGATCTGCCCATCCTGCTCCCGAACTCGTTCTGGCTTCGGGCCTAAACTAGGCGGGATGGTCAATCTGGAGGCAGCAGAGGCCTCAATCCGGGGAGGGGGAGGGGAGAAGGGGGGACCCTCCTGTGGGGGCAGGAAAGAGGAGGTGGAAGGGGAAGGAAATAAGGAGGAATTCCTAGGTTTTCCTACCATCTAAATTTTATTCTTTTATTGCAAAGGGAAGGGAAGGGATTCGGAGGAAGAGTAATGGAGATGAAGCTGCTGTGGGTTCAAAGCAGAGAGAGATTTGGCTGTCTGGAGTGACAGGCAGGCCCGGAGTCCCTGGGGTCAGTCTAGATCATGGGTCGGCAACCCGTGGCTCCGGAGCCGCATGTGGCTCTTTGAGCCTTCTCCTGCGGCTGCCAGCCTCCTCCGCCATTTGCAGAGAGAGAGAGAGAGAGAGAGAGAGGCACTTGCGCTTCCCTTATCTCTCTCTCTCTCTCTCTCTCTCTCTCTCTGTGTGTAAAAAAGAGAGTGGCCTCACGCTGTCCTCCGCTTTTTGGGCGGGGCCCCTGCCTTTGCTGTGTCGAAGCAGGAAACAGCAGGAAGCAGCAGCTCGCTCTGTCTGTCTGTCTGTCTCTCTCTCTCTCTCTCTCACACACAGACACACTCACACTGAGTGGGGGAAGAGGACTGGCAGACCAAGGGCAGGAGGGAGCCAGCCCAATAAGAATGTGTGTCAGCTTGTCGGAGGACAGCATGAAGCCAGCTTGCCAGGTGAGCAGAAGATCGGAGAGAGGGAGAGAGGGGGGGAGAGAGAGAGAGGGAGGGAGAAAAAGAGAGGGAGGGAGAGAGAGAAAGAGAGAGAGAGAGAGAGAGAGAGAACTCATGCACAGCAGCCTCTATTTCTTTTTAATTAAACTCTTAAATCAAGTTCCCCCTCTCCCGTGTGTGCGCGCGCGCAACTTTTGCGGCTCCCAGTGTTTTCTCTGGGAAACGGGTCCAAGTGGGTCTTTGAGTGTTTAAGGTTGCCGACCCCTGGTCTAGATGGTCTCCATCCCTCTCTCCCAAGAAAGGGAGGCCCTGAAAGGAAAGCCAGAGGGGTCTCAGCAGGAGAAGCTCCAGGCTGCCGTTCTCCTCCTCTCCCCAATCTAAAAGCTTGAGCCTCCGTTTTTCAGAGGTTGCAAAAAAGACAGAAATTCATCGGCTACTAAAAAACAACAACATCCTTTCACATCAGGAATCAGGAACGACGGCAGGATTAATTCATGAGTGCCGAAGAAAAAGAGATGAGGAAGAAAATTAGAATATAAACCTTCAGTGTAAATAACATATTATTCTTACAGCCCCCCCGGAAGACCTACACTGCAGGGGGGTGGTTGATAGGCAGGGACACAATGAGGGAGAATCCCCCCCCCTTTCAGGGAGGAAAAGGATGCAAAGGACCAGCGATTCATCTTCTGGGGCTTATGGAATTTTCTCTAATTGATTTAATTAGGGAGTTAATCAAGAGGCCTCCCTCCCCAGATGTTTCATATTAACAAAGAAGACAGGGCCAGGATGAGGGGTGGCAGCAAAGCCAGGTGTCACTTTGCCAGAAATTGTGTGAAATGTGACAAGGAGACTTCCCTTCCCTTTTGCAATTTCCCAAAACTTGGAAAAAACCTGGTCAAGATTTTAGTGTTTGTGGTGTGTGTGTGTTTGTTTGTTGCTAAAGAAACATCTATAACTTGAGGAGAAACTCACCTGCAGGTGGCTGGATGGGAGTTGCTGGAAGGAGAAAAAGAGCCAATCAGAACCCTTCATGGGCTGGAGGACTCAGGGGGTCCCCCTCCCCATCGATAGCCCATAATAGGTTGCACGATCCTCACTTATACAGTAGACTCTCAAAGAACAGAATTTCCCATGCAAATTTCCAAGGGGACCTCCTTGCCATCTGCTAAGCTTGCTGAGAGGCCTCCCCTGGATGGTCCCCTCCCCACAATCTCTTATCCAGCCCCATAGACTCACCTTTCTTGCTCTTCAGGTAGAGGGAGAGCCCCATTGCAAAGAAGATCACCCCGATCACGGCTGCCACGATCCCCGTCCAGAGTTTGCTCCTGGCAGAGTTGGAGGAATGGGGCTCTGGGGAAGGAGAAGGAGCCTCCCCTGAGCAGGAGGATCAAGGCCAGCTCCCCCCCAAGAGGGTCCATCCCGGCTCCCCCCACAGGGAGGGTCTCTGCCCCCTTCTCAGGGCAGGATGGGGTCCCCAGAGCAGGAGGGGAGGGAGGGGAGGGGCTTACCTGCGGTTTTGCGCAGCCAGCGGGCCTCCCATGAGGTGGGCCAGAACAGCAAAGGAAGACTCCACGCAGGGTTTCCTCGGGATGAGAGAGCCCAGAACAAGTTCTGGCAAACTCTTTTATTAACTCAGCAAAATATGGGTGGTTACAGGGGGCAAGCAGGGGTGGTTGCATTCTTTTACACAAGCATTCTATTCAAAGGCGGCTCCGTGATGTCTGCATGCTGTCCTTGTGTGTGCTTATCTCTTCCAATGGGCAATTCTCTTTCGGTCGTGCCATCCTCGTGGTGGGCTGTTGGCTGCATGATTAAAAACAGTACTTTGGTATCTTTTCCATAGCCTCTATGCCTACGTGGTGCAGTTACTATTGTAACCTATACATAGGTGTGGTTTGGTGTGTATCCACATTTCCACTGTTTTTGTTTTTTAAGTATTAGTTTGCCTCGTCATCAGAAGAGATGTGAATATATTGTTTAACAGATGATTCATTATTATCTGAGGCAGCTGTTGCAGCATCGAGGAGGCTGTTGCGTTCCTCTTCATAGTCCTTGTTGAAACATCCATGTTCGTGGTCCCATAGAGCCATGACCTTTGCGGTGGCTCTTTTTTCAGCTAGCAAAGACAGGCTATTGGAAATGGTGCGAACAAAAATGGGTAACACACACGGTAATATTAAACATCCTAACGCAATCATACCTACCAATGCCACGATTGCTTGTAGCCCAGGTAATTTTGGAAACCATGAGCCAAAAACATCATCCCAATTAAATCCTTTCCAAGTTTGAACAGGGACATGAGCCAATTTCACCATTTTGTCACTTATTTCTTGAATAACATGCCCAGAGTCATCAATTTCAATGCAACAATTAGACAAATTAAATTTTCCACATACTCCACCTTCCTTAGCAAGCAAATAATCAAGAGCTAAGCGATTTTGCATTATATAAGTACGGGATTTAACACTTTCTGTTGCCAAATGTTTCATAGCAAGCACAGTTTCATTTGTTATTATTTCTAATACAGCTTGTAAGCGAATAATGCGATTTAACATATAAATGGGAGTTCGATATCCATAGGTACCATCCTCGGCCCAGGTAGCAGGTCCATAGTAAGCAATGATGACTTCTGGGGGCCATTCATCATCAGTCCATTTGTTACGATCGATATCCTTTGTGTTTACTGCCTGTTTTTTGCATTGGACATTGCCGAGGTCTTCGTAAACAGGGACGCCGAGTTGTTGTCGTTGGCGAAGAGGCAAAAGGAAAAAGCTGGGACGAATGGTAGCAAGAACACAGGAGCCAAACCAATTAGAAGGAAGACGGTTATATGCAAATTGTCCACATACCCAATATAATCCATCGGGACTATACCACATGACATCATGTTCTGGCTGTAACAAAAAGGTCATATTTGCTATATGTTCTAATGATCTATTGGGGGTCGTTTTATTTTCTCCCGACCACCATGTACCATTGTCCCATGTACCAAGACAACGGAGGGAACCCACATCGCGGGTTCTGTTGTGGGAGCTATTACAATGGTAACATACATGACCAACAAGATTAGTAGTAATTGCCCATACCTCTTCTCCTGTTTGCAAAAAGGTATAATTGGTCTGATGAAAAGCCACATCAGTATAGTTTACTTCTTGAGCTTCCCAGGGCCACTGTTGACCCATATTCGTACCTCCACAAACAAAACATGATTTTACCATAAGTGTTTTAGCTATAGTTTCTGCCAATGTTAAAAACATATTTTTTGCTTTTGATGGAACTGCCACTTCCTGAAGCTTTTGTACCTCTTGATAATAGGAATGAAATAAAGAATTGCTGGTGGGGTCCATTGCGTGAGCAGTGACCATGATTTTTATCTTAACACTAGGATCTGAACCCGTACTATCAATGCCCAAACCATACTCATCTTGTACCCCTTTCCAAGATTGTGTCTTTAGCCAATTTGCAGGTACTGGAAATGTTAAATTGATCAAGTTACAATTGTGTTGATAACAGGAAGAATTTGTCACAATACGAGTGATATATAAAGTTTTTAAACTATCACTTTTTGGAATAGTATCTGGTCGGACCACAATTCCTCATGACTGAAACAAAACACATTTCCAATCCCCACAAAATGTGCCCTTGCCACATGGATCATGTTGATTCTTGTGTCTTGGACAAATATATTTTTCATTATGCGAATAGGTACGTCGCCAGGCCAGAGAACCACATTCATTGGATCCTTCATCCATGGCAGCGCAGGCATCAAACACAATAGACTGAGATAAATGGATGTTATAAAAATCAAGTGACTTCATCAATTTGCGTTCTCCAGCAATAATCATAATATTGTATCGATGGGTCGGCCCTGCAGGGTCAAAACATTGTTTTTCATTATTGTCCTGACAAATAGAATAAGAGGTGCCATTGAAGGTACATCTATGTTGGTATTTTGTCTTACAATCAAGAGAAGTACTATATATTAAAGTTTTTGTTATTTTGTTTCCCTCCTTGGTCGTCCTTAGGCAATGAGAACAATGATCTGTGTCATCGGCCAAAAGAAAATTTGTCAAAACAAACAAATACAAAAGGATCATGATGACATTTGATGATAAGGGCGTACGTGACGACCCGGAACCCAAATGGTTTGATCTTTATATTGAACTGCAGCGTAGCCTCTTCCCCAAGTAATAAGATCAGCAGGGCCTCGCCAGGCAGGATCAGGGAGTTGTCTGTAGTACACCTGTGGTCTGGCAGTCGCTGCAGATGGAGAGGCAGAAAAATGGCGAGTTGCGGCAGAGGTATTTGGGGTGCCAGTGAGATTCAAAAAATTCAATGTATATAAACACAAATTAAGTCTGTTTTGCAGGGCTGGGAGGCTAGGGGCAATTTTCTCTTGTGTCTGATTATATCTTTCCAGCGCATGTTTTAGCGTCTGGTTGGCGCGCTCAACCAAAGCTTGGCCTTGGGAGTTGTAAGGAATTCCAAATTTGTGAACAATTGACCACTGATTACAAAAGGCAGCAAAGGCTGCTCCTGTGTAGGCAGGACCATTGTCTGTTTTTAGTTCCTTTGGGCATCCCAACGTTGCAAATGAACGAATACAGTGATTAATGACATGCTTAGTGGCTTCACCCCGTTGAGGGGTAGCAATGATGAAGCCAGAGAAGGTGTCTATGGAAACATGAAGATATTTCCATGGGGCAAATGGGGCATATTGTGTAACATCCATTTGCCAAATTTGGCAACACTCGGTTCCTCTGGGGTTAACCCCCATTGGGAGCGAGTGAGCCTGCTTGCTGCAAGTGGCACACTGCTGGAGAATAGCAGTTGCTTCTGCAGTGGTTATGCCAAATTGTTTCACAAGCGCCTTTTTATTTTGATGGAAATAAGCATGACTGTCCCAAGGGGAGACAGGAGAAAGAGACATGAGGCAGGAAGCAGAGGCCGCAGCGTCTGCAATGTCATTTCCCTTTTGCAAGAAGCCAGGAAAAGGCTGGTGGCTTCTTATGTGTGTAACAAAGTAAGGATGTTTCCTGTTGGATATTACAGTTTGTAGGGTGGAAAATAAAGAAGTTAGATCAGGGTCTAGGGAGGGAGAGAGGTATGATTGAAAAATAGTGGAGACTATTTGAGTGACATAGAGACTATCAAGAATGAGATTTAAAGGTTGGGTAGGAAACGTTTGAAAAGCCAGAATGGCTGCGGCTAGTTCCGCACGTTGAGCAGACCGTTGCGGTGGAGTGATTTTTGTGTGCCACTGGTCATGAAGGTACCAGGCACAAGCACCAAATCGTTTACTGCCATCTGCAAAGAGTGTAACAGCATGTGGGATTGGAAAGCATTGTAATTGGGTGTCCCATGAAACAGGGATATTTTTTAGAAGCTGAATGCGAGGATCAGCAGGAGGGTGGCAGGATATCTTTCCAGGCCACTCAGTGAGAGCGAGCTGTAAAGCTTCAGAGTTAGAATACATGGTTTCCCATGTGGTGAGAGAACATGGTACATACAGGACAGAGGGTTCTATCCCTGCAAGGGCTTTCGCTCGAAGGCGAGCCTTAGAGATGAGAGAGGCCAGTTGAAAAGGTTTTTGGCTGATTGTGTTTCTAGGAGTGTGAGGGAGGTGAAGCCATTCTAGTATAAGAAGTGGCTTTGGGTTTTGTGCCAGAAGTGCAGTGGGTATCTGTGGCGTATTTATGATGATGATGAGTAGTTGCTCATCAGGGATGCAGCGGTCCACCCATTGTGTGTGGAGTGCTTGTTCTACTTGTGTCAAGACACCTAGCTGTTGCACATTAAGGCGTATGATGTCTGAGGGTTGTTTTCCCTGAGTAAGAGCAGAAAAGAGAGGTGCCAACTGGCTGGTGGAAATGCCAAGGTAAGGTCTTATCCAATTTATGGTACCTAGATATTGTTGGAGCTGCACTAATGTGGTATCCTTCTGTAAAGAAATGTGAGGAAAAATGGGTGTTGAGTGAGAAGAAAGGAGTTTGTGACCTAGATATGAAAAAGGTTCCTTTTGCTGTATCTTATCTGGTGCTATGTTAAGTCCCCCTTCTGCTAACATGGTAGTGAGAGCAGGCAGTGTTTGGCTGACTGTCCCCACAGGGCCAGGTGCAGCGACAAGAATATCATCCATGTAGTGATAAACAAGAAAGTGAGGAAACCTGGCACGGTATGGCTCTAATATAGCATTTACATAAAACTGACACATGGTGGGGCTGTTTAGCATGCCTTGAGGAAGGACACGCCATTGATAGCGAGAAGTTGGTCTACACATATTAAATTCAGGAACAGAAAAGGCAAACAGTTGCATATCATCCGGGTGAAGAGGGATGGAGAAAAAGCAATCCTTTAAATCTATGATCATAAGGTCAAAGTCTTTTGGAATTAAATTTGGGTTTGGGAGGCCGCATTGCAGCGCCCCCATAGGTTGTAAAATAGCATTCACTGCACGTAAATCGTGGAGGAAACGCCATTTGCCTGATTTCTTTTTTATAACAAAAACTGGGGTGTTATATGGGCTTAATGAGGGTTCAATGTGCTTTAGGGCAAGTTGTTCAGACACTAAAGTGCGTAGAGCAGTGGCCTTTTCAGAAGTTAAAGGCCATTGGTCAATCCAGACAGGATTGTCAGATTTAAGAGAAAGGCGAAGAGGTGACGGAGGTGACATAATTATTCCAAGCTTAATTTTGCGCTAAATTGGTGGAGCAAATCACGGCCCCACAAATTTATATGAAGAGGTAAAACAACTGGCTTAACGTGAGCAATCGTGGAAGTCTGAGGCGATGTAGCCGGCAACCAATCCTTACTAATTTTTGCAAGTTGAGTACCGCCCACGCCACGGACTGCTGGTGAGGGTTCTGTGGGCCAATCAGAAGGCCACTCAGCAGTGCGGATCACAGACACATCTGCGCCGGTATCTAGAATGCCAGAGAAAGGGCGACCCTTAATATGGAATTCCATAGCAGGGCGGCTATGTTGCATTGTTTTAGTAATTGCAAAAAGTTCTGTGGTTTCAGAGGGAGTGGGAGGGTCCTCCGGTGGGAGGATTATTAGTTTTGCTAATATTTCTCCCTTCTTTATTGAAATCGGGTAGCTTGGAATAATTTGGAGCAAGACTGTAGGTTCCATAGAGCATGTCAAGAGTGCAGGGGGAAATGAAGCGCCACGTAAAGTGAGTGAGTCATGAGGAAGTAGCAAAGCAGATGTAAGAAAGGGGAGGGGGGCAGAAAGCGAGGCGGAGATCACATAGGGCATGTTAGGAAAATCTGCGTCAAGTGACACGTCAGCACTAAGAACAATAGCAGGCGGAGAAGAAGCAGGAAGTGGCAGCAGTTGCTGTACAGCCTTTTGGGTGGGGCTGGCTGTTCGCCCCCTTTCTAGTTTTCCGACTGGGATTGGGAATTCGATGCAGAACGACACTGATTAGCCCAATGGAACCCTTTTTTGCACTTAGGGCAAACAGTTTTTAGTTTTACCCCTTGTTGAGCTTGACGCGATGCCCCCCCTCCTGGGGCACAGCATTGAGCCTTAAAATGACCAGGTTTGCCACAATTAAAACAATTGCCACCAGGTTTTGCGCCCTGTTGTAAAGCCATGGCCAGTGATTCCATATTAAAGGCATTTGTGCCCACTATGCGGCAGGCTTTAAGGAAATCAGCCAGAGTGGAGTCAGTTTTAGCAGCGAGAGGTTGCAAAACACGACGGCAGTCAGTATTTGCGTTTTCATAAGCCAATTTTAAAAGTAATTCTGCACGCGCTGTGGGGTTGGTAATTTGCCTATCCACTGCTTTTTGCAGCTCCTCAATAAAGTCAGAAAAAGACTGACTGGGACCTTGAAGAATTTTTGAAAAGGAAGAAGTGGGAGGGGCTCCGGAGTCATCAGCCTTGTCCAGGGCTCTAAGTGCGGCCAGGCTGACTAAAGGGAAAGTTGCTGGGGGAAGCTGCATTTGGGCAGTAACAAGCGAAAACGGACCAGAGCCCGAAATGGCATCCGCCGTGATTGCAGCTATCCCGGCAGCACGGGCAGTGGATTCAGCCTCTCGGCGAAAATCCGATTCCCACACCACATACTGGGGTCCCGTCAAAAGCATTCTTAAAATATCTTTCCAGTCTTGGGGAGTGAGAATGAAAGGACCAGCCAGGGCACTAAAAAGACCTTTGACGTAAGGGGCCTGGATGCCGTACATCGAGACCGCCGTTTTCAGGTCCCTGATTGTTTTTAAGGGAAAAGCTTCAAATTGAGGTATCATGGCGGCCGCAGTATTCCGAACAAAAGCGACAGGAAACGCAGAACACTCAGACAATTCGTCAGCATCAAGCAAACCCTGACTCCGAAATTCTGCCATGGCAGCAGCCACGGCACTCATGGGAGGAACAGCAGGAGTAACACTAGAAGGGCTAGCATCGATAGGAGGGATAGCAGGGATAGGAGCAGAGGGTGACGAGGGGGTGGTAAGGGGAAATGCCTCATTGTTTTTTGGAATTTGTTTCTCGTAAGGCGGTGGGGGGGTCGCGGAGTCCGATGTCTCCGTGAGCCCTTGTTCATGGACTTTGAGGCATTCCAAAACAATTCGCCATGACGATAGTATTTTTGCAGGAGCTCTTGGACTCTCATGGAAATACACACCCAGTCGTTTCCACGTAGTCACTTTAAGCGAGCCCTTTTCCGGATAAGCTGGGCAATTTTTCCAAATATAACACAATAAAGTAATCAAATCAGCTTGGCTTAAAACAGGCAATAATTTACCTCTGTTTTTGAGAATAAAAATTGTAGACTTGGTCAACTCTCTAAGTTCTTGCAAGTGCGCTGCCTGCGATTTAGAAAGTTTTCCTCCCATACTCACGAGGGGATTGTCGTCTTGCTTCAGACGAAATCGTGTGCACAGCCTCTTCCAGGCGGTGAGTCCGGGAGGTCCAAGGACGTATCACTTTATTAGTGATCACGTCGGGGTCACCAGATGCGGTTTTGCGCAGCCAGCGGGCCTCCCATGAGGTGGGCCAGAACAGCAAAGGAAGACTCCACGCAGGGTTTCCTCAGGATGAGAGAGCCCAGAACAAGTTCTGGCAAACTCTTTTATTAACTCAGCAAAATATGGGTGGTTACAGGGGGCAAGCAGGGGCGGTTGCATTCTTTTACACAAGCATTCTATTCAAAGGCGGCTCCGTGATGTCTGAATGCTGTCCTTGTGTGTGCTTATCTCCTTCAATGGGCAATGTCCTTTTTCCTCGTGCTCTGTTCGTGATATCTGCATGCTGTCCTTGTGTGTGCTTATCTCTTCCAATGGGCAATTCTCTTTCGGTCGTGCCATCCTCGTGGTGGGCTGTTGGCTGCATGATTAAAAACAGTACTTTGGTATCTTTTCCATAGCCTCTATGCCTACGTGGTGCAGTTACTATTGTAACCTATACATAGGTGTGGTTTGGTGTGTATCCACACTTACCCCAGTGGACGGTGATGGGGGCCTCCAGGCTGGCGTGCCCCACCTGGCAGGTGTAGACGTCCCCCCGCTGGGGCTGTGTCTCCAGCATCACCTGCACCCAAAGTCCCTCTGTGAGAGAGAAGAGTGGTTTTAAAAGATAAACAAATGGTAAAGAAATACATCTACATACTGGGCAAGGGGGATTCCTCCTGCTCTCCCCCCCCTTGCAAAAAAATATAATATTTGGAAGGATTTTCTGGAGGGAACTTTTTCTGGGCAGGAAAAACTTTGGACCTTGGGAAGAGAAGGAAGATTATGGGACTGATGGGAACGAGGGGAATCTATTTCTTCCCTTTTGATGTTTAATTGTCATTATGGTAGAATTTCAAACTTTTTAACGGTAATTTAATTTACCACCTTCTTTTTAATACATTTTTTTCATTTATGGGTTATAATTTATAATTCCCTTTTGATGTTTAATTGTCATTATGACAAGCTTAAAATTTTCTTATTTTGGTACAGCCATTATCTTGTCACTTGCCAAGAGACGCAGGTGGCATGGGGGGATCAATCCGATGTGTTTGGACCAGTTTAGTCTGGCAAGGAAGATCCTGCTAGATTGTTCCTAGCAGACGAAGGATTTCTCTCATAACCATTGTTGTTGTTGTTGTTGTTACTTGTGAAGTCGTGTCCGACCCATCGCGACCCCATGGACAACGTTCCTCCAGGCCTTCCTGTCCTCTACCATCTTCTGGAGTCCATTTAAGCTCACGCCTACTGCTTCAGTGACTCCATCCAGCCACCTCATTCTCTGTCGTCCCCTTCCTCTCTTGCCCTCAATCTTTCCCAACATTAGGCTCTTCTCCAGTGAGTCCTCATTAGGTGGCCAAAGTACTTGAGTTTCAACTTCAGGATCTGGCCTTCTAAAGAGCAGTCAGGGTTGATCTCCTCTAGGACTGACTGGTTTGATCGCCTTGCAGTCCAGGGGACTCGCAGGAGTCTTCTCCAGCACCATAGTTCAAAGGCCTCAATTCTTTGGTGCTCAGCCTTCCTTATCCTCCAAATTTCACAGCCATACATTGCAACTGGGAAAACCATGGCCTTGACTATACGTACTTTTGTTGGCAGGGTGATGTCTCTGCTTTTTAGTATGCTGTCTAAATTTGCCATAGCTTTCCTCCCCAGGAGCAAGCGTCTTTTAATTTCTTGGCTGCAGTCCCCATCTGCGGTGATCTTGGAGCCCAGGAAGATAAAATCTGTCACTACCTCCATTTCTTCCCAATCTATTTGCCAGGAATTGAGAGGGCCGGATGCCATAATCTTGGTTTTCTTAATGTTGAGTTTCAAGCCAACTTTTGCACTCTCCTTCTTCACCCGCATCAAGAGGCTCTTTAGTTCCTCTTCACTTTCTGCCATTAGAGTGGTATCATCTGCATATCTTAGGTTGTTGATATTTCTCCTGGCAATCTTAATTCCAACTTTTGATTCATCTAGCCCTGCCTTTCTCATGATGTGCTCTGCATATAAGTTAAATAGGCAGGGCGACAGAATACAGCCTTGCCGGACTCCTTTCCCAATTTTGAACCAATCAGTGGTTCCGTGTCCAGTTCTCACTGTTCCTTCTTGACCCACATATAGGTTTCTCAAGAGACAAATAAGATAGTCTGGTACTCCCATTTCTTTAAGAACTTGCCACAATTTGTTGTGATCCACAATTATCTGGGGCTTAATGGGGGGGGTAACTTGCTCTCTAAGGGGGAGTGGGAGTTTCTATACTTTTAATCTGTCCTTCTGGCCCCAAAAGGCCAGAGCTGGTTTCCAACTCGTTCAGTGCTGGGATTCTCTGCCCAAGAAAGTTTTGCATTTGGGAGTGGAATGTCTCCAGGGTGCTGGGATCTTCAGCTGGAACCATGACACATTGTTGTATAATTCCACCTTTTTAAACTGTGACTTAAATTTTAACCTTATCTTTATTCATAGGTTACGTTCTATCCTACACGACCCGGAGCCCCTCTTTGAGGGAGGGGGGCGGTTTAGAAGTATCACTCAATAGCGATAAGATACAAATGAATAAATTTCCTGGATCTGAGAGGAGAGAATATATATAAGGAGTGAATCTTTCTCCGGGAGAATCCTAATAAATGAAAGGAAGGGGGGGCGCGATTCCCTCCCGAACGCCCCCTCCTGGACTCACCTCTCCGGCCCACCACAGAATTGCGCTGTAAAACCCGGTAGTTGTACCGGCAGAAGGAATCCACGGAGTCCTTCTGGTACTGCAGGTAGGCCTTATCGCTGTTCCACTTGTCCACATTGGGCTGCCCCAACGGAGTGACGGCCACGAATTTCCCGAGGTCACTGTCGAAGTAGTCGATCTCCTGCCGGTCATAGATGTCCCAGTCCAGGTGTCGCACCCGTTGCGTCCCGTTGAGGAAGCGGCACTCGGCCTTCCACTGGAGCAAGAAATGGGCTGCAGGGAGAAGGAGGAGGAGGAGGAGAAGGGCCGTCAGGAGGGACTCCAGGGCCCATCGTCCCCAGCCGCTAGCAAAGGAGGGACCCATACGGGAAGCGGGAGGAGGGGGAGGCCTTCGTTAGAGACTGGCGGAAGTCGCCCCCTGGAGGAGAGAGGGGGAACTCTCTCAGTGCCAGCGGGAGGCGGACTTGCTGGGGGGGTTGTCTGGTGGGGGAGGAAAGAAAGAGGGGGAGGGGAGGAACTTCCTGCTGGACTCCTCCATCCTCCCCGGGTGGAAAAAGGCAGGCAGAAGCTCCACTGGTCGAGCAGATCTACTCTCTGCAGGGAACGTTGGATCTAAAGGGGGAGGAATTATGGAGGGAGGGGGCTGAAACTTTCTGGGGTGGAGGGAAAGTAATATCCATACCCCCCCACTCTCTCTCTTCCTTTGTGGGAGGGGAATATGGGAAGGGGGCACAATGAGGACATCCGGACTGATATTCCTGAGATCTCCCAGCCCCTCAACCCCCACCTTCCCTGGCTCCCCCCAACTTTTCTTCTCCCCCTAATCTTCACCCAACTACTTTCCTTTGGATGATTTTCGGGGATCACACCTGTTTCCTATCCCTCTCCCCCAAAAGACCCCCTTCAGTGCATCTCAAAGGGAGGATCTCCTGCCCCCTCCGACTCCGACCCAGCCATTCTGGGGGTGGGGGCGAGAGAGGGGCCCGGCTGCGACACCCCACCTCGACTACAATCGGGAAAGACGGGGTTCCTCTCCGCCCTCCTGGGCGGGAAGGGGGGAGGGAAGGGGGAGGAGACCACGCAGAGATTGAGGCTGTTGCCGGCTCCCGTCACTCTTACCGTCTGAAGACCCGGCAGCTTTCTTCCCCCCTCCCTCCACGAGTATGGGGGGTGCTTCCCAGATCCCTCCTCCCCCGCAAACCTCCTCCTCCCGCCGCCCAGCCCCCTCCTTACCGGGGTCTCCTTCCCCCCTTCGCTTCCGGGGATCCGGGCCAGCGCCCCCACCAGCAGTAGCATCAGGGGGAGCCCAGCGGAGCCCATGGATGCCGCCCCACAAGCGCCCCCAAAGAGAGGGGAGAAAGACGCGGAGGCTCCCAGCCCCAGAGGCGGAATCGGAGGGTCTGGATGGGGGTGGAGGGGGCATTTTCCTCGCACTACGGAATTGGGAGGGCCCAGAAAAGCGGAGGGACCAATGGGAAGTCTCTCTTCTGCACCATCATCGGTCTCCGGGCAGAGTCTCCTTGGATTTCACCCGATGGAGAACATAGTTCGGAGCAGAGAGAGAAGCGGAGAAAGTGGGAGGGGGATCCTTTCAGTCTTTGGGGGGGGGGACTGTAGCTTCGGGGGGGGTGTTTCATGCCAGCTCCGGAAGGGAGTGTGGATTTATTTTTGCGCCCCGCCGCATGATTCTCAACCAATCTTCCTTTCTCTGTGCGCTGGACTGGAGGAGCGGACTAGATGCCCTTTTAGTTACCACAGTGCCCCCCCCAAATATTTTGATTTTCTCTTGAGTTCTCTTTGCCACTCCCAGCCCTACACAAACACACACATACACAAACACACCTACTCACATCTAGCAACTCCTTTCTACAACTCCCCCGAACAGGCGCTCTAGTTTCGCTTCCTTCCCACCCCCGCCCCCCCAGCCTGAAGCGTTGGGCTCCTCCGAAGCGGAACCGAGAAACTGGCCCTGATCCAGCAGGCAACAAGCCTGGATTCTTCCCCAGGGCAGCACGGGGACTCTCCCACTCCACCCCATTGCTGAGTCTCCAGGTGTGGCAACCCCTGGGTCCTCTGTCCCCCCCACCGGAAGAGGCTGAGGGGGCCCTTCCCGACTCCCGGCCCCCCATTTTCCAGGGATCCCCCCAGATTCCTCTGACTTCGGGGGGGGGCTTTCCACTTTCAGGACCTCTCGGCTTCCTCCCCTTTCGGGTTGCTCTGGGCGGGGGTTTTGCCCCAAGGACACCCCCCTCTCTCTCTCCAGCCCCCCTTAGGAATCTGGTAGGGCCCCAGGGACCCTTTCCGTGGGGAGAGATGTTTCCATGCACCAGAGGAGGGGGCCCTGGGTTCAGGTGCTGCCTGCATTCCGCCAAGGGGGCTTCACTTGTTTGCGTGGCCCGGTTTCTGGCCATGCTGGGGCCCGGTGCTGGTCCAGGACCCAGGATTTGGGGAGCCCTCCGGAAGGGAACCTCATACACCTCCCCCCCAGCCCTGCACAGGGATTAAGAGATGCCAAAGGGGATCTGGTCCAGGGTGGAAGAGGCAGAACAGGCCTTCCTCTGCACCCAAGGGAGGCCCCGGGGCTAACCTGATGATGGGGACTTCCTCAGGGACCCTCCACTACCCCCATCATGGATGAGGACTAGAAGACCAGGTTTTGTGGGGGCAGTGAAGGGGCCGGGCTGGAAACCAAGAGTTCCCATCCTGCCTTAAGGCTGGAAGGCAGCCGAGGGATTTGTGGGCCCTCATGACACTCCTAGCCCCAAACAAGGTCACCATCCGAAGGATAATGAGGATATCACAACAGCAGAGCATCCAAAGAGCAGGGAAGAGTCTCTCTGCGCATGCCCAGGGCCTTTCCAGGAATCGCTCCATGAGCCTCGTAAACTTTTGATGGGTTTCTCTGCTTTTGGGGCCCCATCCTGTGACCCACTCAGGAGGCCAGAGACCCCTGCTGACCCCAGGAGAACCTCCAGCTCCAGAAGCTGCCCAGCCATGGAAGAGGCTCTCCAGGGGAAGCAGGAATGGAGGGTCTCCGAGGGGTTCCCTCCATCTGGCAGGGCTTGGAGAGATTGAGGAGGAGGGAGGGGTCCTGCCCCTTCCCCTCCCTGGGATCTGCCCACCCTCCTCCCGAACCGGTTCTGGCTTCGGTTCTGTCTGGAACGTGGCTCAAGATCCCAAAACAAACAAACTCAATTGGAATTCCAGCAAGAAAGTTTTATTTAAAAAGAAGCATTTGCAAAGGTTGGGTGAGCTGAAGCACACGTAGGAGTCCAGCCACACCTCAAAGATCTGTTTGACACATTTTTATATCCTACCCCCTACACAGATTCCCCCCTTCCCTATCGCACTCAACACCCCTTCCCTAATCATCCGATAAACTACTCCCGACCGCCTAAAACCACTATCCCCTCCCCATGCTCCAGGAAGCCCCTTTGTGCACATCCTATCTATCACCATCTAATTTTCTATTAACAAAGCTCAATTCTTATAATTATCTCTATAGTTATTTGCAGTTATACCTTTGCTACCTTAAGCTCTAAACTTTATCCTCAGTTTTTGTGTTTCCTCTACTTGCGGTTTCAGTTAGCTAGCAATGTCTGCTTTTCTTATTTGTATGTAATTCACTTGTCTGAATTTATGACTTTCAGGTGGCTTCTTCTATCGACCTTTAGACTCATTAGAAATTTCTGATTACTAATCTACTCCTTTCAGGCCTAAACTAGGTGGGATGGTCAATCCGGAGGCAGTGGAGGACTCAATCCGGGGAGGGGGAGGGGAGAAGGGGGGACTCTCCTGAGGGGCAGGAAAGAGGAAGAGGAAGAGGAAGGAAGGAGGAATTCCCGGGTTTTCCTACAATTTAAATTTTATTCTTTTATTGCAAAGGGAAGGGAAGGGATTCGGAGGAAGAGTAATGGAGATGAAGCTGCTGTGGGTTCAAAGCATAGAGAGATTTGGGTGTCTGGAGTGACAGGCAGGCCCGGAGTCCCTGGGGTCAGTCTAGATGGTCTCCATCCCTCTCTCCCAAGAAAGGGAGGCCCCGAAAGGAAAGCCAGAGGGGTCTCAGCAGGAGAAGCTCCAGGCTGCCATTCTCCTCCTCTCCCCAATCTAAAAGCTTGAGCCTCCATTTTTCAGAGGCTGCAAGAAAGACAGAAATTCATCAGCTACTGAAAAAAAAAAACATCCTTTCCCATCACGAATCAGGAAGGACGGCAGGATTAATTCATGAGTGCTGAAGAAAAAGAGATGAGGAAGAAGATTAGAATATAAACCTTCAGTGTAAATAACATATTATTCTTCCATCCCCAGGAAGACCCACACTGCAGGGGGGGGGGGGTTGATAGGCAGGGACACAATGAGGGAGAATCCCCCCTCCCCTTTCAGGGAGGAAAAAACTGGGAAGTACCAGCAATTCATCTTCTGGGGCTGATGGAATTTTCTCTAATTGATTTAATTAGGAAGTTAATCAAGAGGTGGCCTCCCCCCCCCAAACGTTTCATATTAATAAAGAGGGTGGGGCCAGGATGGGAAGTGGCAGCAAAGCCGGGTGTCACTTTGCCAGGAATTGTGTGAAATGTCGCAAGGAGATTTCCCTTCCCTTTTGCAATTTCCCCAAACTTGGAAACATCCTGGTCAAGATTTTAGTGTTTGTGGTGTGTGTGTGTGTTTGTTTGTTTGTTGCTAAAGAAACATCTATAACCTGAGCACACACTCACCTGCAGGAGGCTGGATGGGAGTTGCTGGAAGGAGAAAAAGAGCCAATCAGGACCCTTCATGGGCTGGAGGACTCAGGGGGTCCCCCTCCCCATCGATAGCCCATAATAGGTTGCACGATGCTCACTTATACAGTAGACTCTCAAAGAACAGAATTTCCCAAGCAAATCTCCAAGGGAACCTCCTTGCCATCTGCTAAGCTTGCTGAGAGGCCTCCCCTGGATGGTCCCCTCCCCACAACCTCTTATCCAGCCCCCCAGACTCACCTTTCTTGCTCTTTAGGTAGAGGGAGAGCCCCATTGCAAAGAAGATCACCCCGATCACAGCTGCCACGATCCCCGTCCAGAGTTTGCTCCTGGCAGAGTTGGAGGAACGGGGCTCTGGGGAAGGAGAAGGAGCCTCTCCTGAGCAGGAGGTTCAAGGCCAGCTTCCCCCCCCCACAGGATGGTCCATCCCGGCTCCCCCCCCCCACAGGGAGGGTCCATTCCCCCCTTCTCAGGGCAGGATGGGATCCCCAGAGCAGGAGGGGAGGGAGGGGAGGAGCTTACCCCAGTGGACGGTGATGGGGGCCTCCAGGCTGGCGTGCCCCACCTGGCAGGTGTAGACGTCCCCCCGCTGGGGCTGGGTCTCCAGCATCACCTGGAGCTGGTAGGTCCAGTCTCCGTTCTGGAGCTCCTCCCCGAAGGCCACGCCCTCCTCCTCCGGCCGCCCGTTCTTCAGCCACCGGATCTCAATCTCCACGGGGTAGAAGCCCCTCGCGGTGCAGAGGAGGATGGTGTGGGGGGAAGCTGGGTCCAGCTTGGTGGGGGAGATGGAGACGGTGGGCTTGGCTGGAGGGGGAGGAGGGACACGGGGGAGACACAACAGATAAATATTTCTATAGCAATAAAACTGGAATTCCCAATCAAGATAAAATTATAGTCAAAAGATGGGGAGGAGGGAACAGGATGCATGGAGGGGGGGAGGTGAGATTGCCTCTTAAGTCAATAACCACCCCCAGTGTGATTCTACCCCATGGGGGCTCCAGCTCAACTGGGAGAGTCGGGAATCTGAGTTTGTCTTCTGGAATGTTGGCTGTTCCTGCCAGCTTGGTCTCATCTGCAAATTTCATGAATTTCCCTTTCAATTCCCTCCTCTGAGTCATTGATGAAGATATTGGAGAGCTCACTGGGCCTAAGACGGAGCCTTGTGGTACCCAACTGCTCCCTTCCCTCCATGTGGATGCAGGACCATTGAGGGCTACTCTCTGAGTACCGATTCTCAGCCAGTTACAGATCCATCTGGGGGTGATGCTGTCTATCCCACTTTTTTCTAGCTTATCAAGAAATAGGTTGTGGTCTACTCTGTGGAATGCCTGGCTGAAATCTAAGTATGCTACTCTCAAGGCAAAGGAAACACTAGACCAGGATTCTGCGTGATTGGGGTTTACATCTTAGTTTAAAGCTTGAGTGATGATTATGAATTTTAAGTGGCTTCCTTTATTTGGTTGATGGATTTAAACCTACAAGTGACGCTGAATAAAGAATAAAAAGAACTAAAAAGGTGAACGGAAAGGGCACAGCAGATGAAAGGGCCTTCACTAATTCCCTTTTCCAGACTTTTGGAAGCTAATTTTTTATCCTAGGCACCAGAGGTGAAGGGAGCCCTCCCCCTCCTGGCCTTCCGGAAAGGGGTCAAAATGGGGCTCTGGGGCTTTGCTTGAGGATGCAGCTCTGGGGCTGGTCAGCATCCTGACTCCCCCCTTCTTTTAATTAATTTTTACCACTGGATTTTAATCATTCTTGCCTTTTAGATCTTAAATTTTAGACTATTTTTGTGGTGTGCTGTTTTATCTGTACAGCACCCAAAGTCCCTCAGTGAGAGAGAAGGGTGGTTTTAAAAGATAAATAAATAAATGATAAATACGTCTACATACTGGGCAAGGGGGAGAGACCTAGCTGGATTCCTCCTGCTTGCCCCCCCCCTGCAAAAAAATATAAAATTTGGAAGGATTTTCTGGAGGGAACTTTTTCTGGGCAGGAAAAACTTTGGACCTTGGGAAGAGAAGGAAGATTACGGGTCTGATGGGAAGGAGGGGAATCTATTTTTTCCCTGTTGATGTTTAATTGTCATTATTCTAGAATTTCAAACTTTTTAACGGTAATTTAATTTTCCACCTTCTTTTTAATACATTTTTTTCATTTATGGGTTATAATTTATAATTCCCTTTTGATGTTTAATTGACATTATGTCAAGCTTAAAAATTTCTTATTTTGGTGCAGCCCTCGTTATCTTGTCGCTTGCCAAGAGACGCAGGTGGGATGGCGGGGATCAATCCGATGTGTTTGGACCAGTTTAGTCTGGCAAGGAAGATCCTGCTAGATTGTTCCTAGCAGAGGAAGGATTTCTCTCAGAACAATTATCTGGGGCTTTTGTGTGTGTGTGTGTGTGTTTGTGTGTGTCTGTGTCTCTGTGTCTCTGTGTGTGTGACTTGCTCTGTCAGGGGGAGGGGGAGTTCCTATACTTTTAATCTGTCCTTCTGGCCCCAAAAGGCCAGAGCTGGTTTCCAACTCGTTCAGTGCCGGGATTCTCTGTCCAGGAAAGTTTTGCATTCAGGAGGGAAATGTCTCCAGGGTGCTTCCTTCCCTGTGATCTTCAGCCAGAACCATGACACATTGTTGTATAATTCCACCTTTTTTAACTGTGATTTAAATTGTAACCTTATCCTTATTTATTGGTTACGTTCTATGGTACACCACCCAGAGCCCCTCTTTGGGGGAGGGAGGGGGGCGGTTTAGAAGTATCAATCAATAGCGATAAGATACAAATGAATAAATTTCCTGGATCTGAGAGGAGAGAATATATATAAGGAGTGAATCTTTCTCCGGGAGAATCCTAGTAAATGAAAGGAAGGGGGGGGGGTCCCGAGATCCCCTCCCGAACTCCCCTTCCTGCACTCACCTCTCCGGCCGACCACAAAATTTCTCTGGAAAACCCCGTAGTTGTGCCGGCAGAAGGAATCCACTTCAGCCCTCTTGATCTGCATGACGACCTTATCGCTGTTCCACTTGTCCACATCGGGCTGCCCCAACGGAGTGACGGCCACGTAATTCCTGCGGTCGCTGTCGAAGTAGTCGATCTCCTGCCGGTCGTAGATGTCCCAGTCCAGGTATCGCACCCGCTGCGTCCCGTTGAGGAAGTGGCACTCGAGTTTCCACTGGACCAGGAAATGGGCTGCAGGGAGGAGGAGGAGGAAGAGGAGAAGGGCCGTCAGGAGGGACTCCAGGGCCCATCGTCCCCAGCCGCTAGCAAAGGAGGGACCCATACGCGAAGCGGGAGGAGGGGGAGGCCTTCCGCGAGAGACTGGCGGAAGACGCCCCCTGGAGGAGAGAGGGGGAACTTTCTCAGTGCCAGCGGGAGGCGGGCTTACTGGGGGGCGGGTCTGGTGGGGGGAGGAAAGAAAGAGGGGGAGGGGAGGAACTTCCTGCTGGACTCCTCCATCCTCCCCAGGTGGAAAAAGGCAGGCAGAAGCTCAACTGGTCGAGCAGATCTATCACTCTGCAGGGAGCGTTGGATCTAAAGGGGGAGGAATTATGGAGGGAGGGGGGCTGAAACTTTCTGGGGTGGATGGAAAGTAATATCCATACCCCCCACTCTCTCTCTTCCTTTGAGGGGCGGGGAATATGGGGAAGGGGGCACAATGAGGACATCATGACTGACACTCCTGCCCAGCCTTTCAACCGCCCACCTTCCCTTCTTCTTCTTCTTCTTGTGCCATATCCGTTATCGGACGTTGGCGATCATGTTGGCGATCCTGTTTTTATCAGCAGCCGCACGAAAAAGTGCTGCTGAGTTTTGTCCAAACCAGTCCCTTAGATTTTGAAGCCATGATATTCTTCTTCTCCTGACCTCGTTGCCTTCATCTTTCCCTGGGGATTAAATGGAGTATGCGTATTTTTCTGGGTGTCGCACACATGTCCGAAATATTCTAACTTTCGTTTTTTTTTAATTGTTTAATGGCTTTCCCAGGCGGCTTAAAACCTCCTCATTTCTGATCGGTCCACCCAGCTATACGTAACAGCCGCCTGTAAATCCACATTTCAATGCTTCTAGTCTCTTCAGGTGGCCTTCTGTCAGAGACCAACTCTCTACTCCATAGAGCAGGATAGAAAAAATATAGCATCTGACAAGCCTGATTTTCAGTCTTAGGCTTATGTCGTGACTGCAGAAGACCTTTTTCATTTTGAAGAATGCTGTTCGAGCTTTCTCTATCCTTGTCTTTACTTCAGCGGTTTACTTCAGCGGTCTTTACTCCAACTTGTCTTTTACCCCCTAATCTTCAGCCCAACTCCCTGCCTTGAGATGATTTTCGAGATTCATACTTGTTTCCTATCCCCCTCCCCCAAAAGGCCCCCTGCAGCCCTCCCAAGAGCATCTCAAAGGGAGGGTCTCCAGCCCCCATCACAATAGGGATTGTTTTGGGGAGCCATAGGGGAGCAATTCAGAGCCCCCCAAGTCCTCCTCTTTCACTTCCCCCCTCCCTCCAGATCCCGATAGAGCAGTGGGGGATTATGGGATTGGCCTCCTCCCCAAATTCAGAGCCTCCCCCAGAAGGGACCGAAGCTCAACTCTTGCCTGACTTTGAAAGCCTCAAATTTAAGATTTGGGAAGAAAAATTGAAGTCTTTGAAGAAGCAAAAATACTTTGGCCAAAATGCAGCTTTTCCCTTGTGTGGATTCAGGTCTGAAAATGCCTCAGTTTCCCTCTTTCGCTTTCGCTTTCTGTCCCCTTCCTCTTTCGATGCAGCCGACTCCGACTCCGAACCAGCCACTCTGGGGCGAGAGAGGGGCCCGGCTGCGACTCCCCATCTCGGCTACAATCGGGAAAGAGGGGGTCCCTCTCCGCCCTCCTGGGGGGGAAGTGGGGAGGGAAGAGATCGAGGCTGCTGCCGGTTCCCGTCACTCTTACCGTCTGAAGACCTAGCAGCTTTCTTCCCCCCCTCCCTCCACGAGTATCGGGGGTGCTTCCCAGCCCCCTCCTCCCCCCCAAACCTCCTCCGCCCCCCGCCCAGCCCCCTCCTTACCGGGGGTCTCCTTCCCCCCTTCGTTTCCGGGGATCCGGGCCAGCGCCCCCACCAGCAGCAGCATCAAGGGGAGCCCAGCGGAGCCCATGGATGCCGCCCCACAAGTGCCCCCAGAGAGACAAGAGACAGAGACGCGAAGGCTCCCAGCCCCAGAGGCGGAATCGGTGGGTCTGGACTGGGGGGGAGGAGGCGTTTTCCTCGGACTTCGGAATTGGGAGGGCCCAGATGAAGCAGAAGGACCAATCAAAATTCTCGCTTCTGCCGCGTCATCAACCTCCGGGCAGAGTCTCCCTTGACTTCACCCGATAGAGGAGATAGTTCGGGGCAGAGGCAGGCGGAGAAAGTGGAAGGGGGATCCTTTCAGTCTTGGGGGGGCTGCAGCGTCGGGAGGGGTTTTTTCATGCCAGCTCCGGAAGGGAGTGTGGATTTCCCTTTGCGTCTCCCTCCCACCCCACGATTCTCAACCAGTCCCCCTTTCTCTGTGAGCCTGGAGGGGTGGACTAGATGCCCTTTTAGTTCCCACAGGGCTCAGAGGGAGCCCAGGCTGGAGCTGCCGAGACTCCGGAAGGGAAAAATGGAGCCAGAGCTTGAGGGGTCCTTCTGGGCTCCCCCCCGCTCAGTATGGAAGGTGGAAGCCCCCAGCTTTGCGGGATGACAAGAGGGGAGGGGCAGCCCAGCAGCCAGCCAGGACTTGGGGGGTCATACAAACTCAGTCACACACCCAGACACACCCACACCCACACTCCACTCCGAAGGAAAACCCTCAGCTAAACCAGGAAGAGAGGAAGAGAATCTGCAGGGATTCCTCCTGGTCCAACCGGATCCTCTCCCCAACCCCCCCCCTTCACGGGGGAATATCTGCACGGATCTCTTGCTTTACCAGAGAAAACTACATCTTCCGTTGTTGAAACACGTGTCTCCCTTGCTCAGAACGTCTGTAAGAATCGGCCCCTTCAGATTTCCCTCCCCTCAGCCCCAAATGTGAAGGAATCTCCCTCTTTCTTTCTGGGGTTCAGGATCCCCCTTTTTCTTACAAAGCAGCCCCAAATGAAGATCCTGGAATAAAGTTTGGCCGTTTCTCCTCCGCTTGGGTAACTTCGACGTCTATGCCATAATTTCAAGGTACTGTTTTTCAGCAGAAAATATATATATATAAAGTAACATTCTGGAAGAAATTTTGCCACATAAAAATGCAGATATAGAGTTGAATCTGATGAGCTTTTCCCCCAGGAATTTGCACGTTTTGGCTGTGGAGCTGGAAGCGCTCCTAAAACAAAAGGCTCCTTTTTATTATTATTTATTAAGATTATCATGGCATAAGATAGAAAATAAAGGTAGTAGGGAAATGGGAAAGGGAAAGAAAGGGGAAGGAGAAGTGTAGGATAAAGGGTAGAAGGAAAAAAGAGGCAAAAAAGGGAAAAAAAGAGAAAATGGAAAAAAAAAATCCCAGCACAATAAAATACAAAGTGAAATTGCAGCCTCAGTTTTTATTTCTACTGTAGATTATTAGTAAATACTAACCATTTTTATAACAACTTAACTTAATCAGCGAATCCCAAAGTCCAGATTTCATTTTTTTCCTGCCTCAAACACAAAGTCCAGAAGTGGTTTCCAGGTAGAAACACAGCTGGATCTATTCTTTTCTCTGGCCAAAACAGTTTATTTTGCCATCTCTGCCAATTCCTCCACAACGGAGGTTTCTTTCCATTTTTCCATATAAAGAATTCTGGCTGCCCTCAGCATGTATTTCCAGTTTTTATTTCACATTCCTTGTCCAGTAATCCTAAAAGATAAACCTCTGCTTTTCAATAGACACAGAGAGATAAATCACATTTACACGCCACTCAAAAGAAACAATAAAAATCCTAGGACGGGAACAAAAAAGACACACCTCCGCTCCAGCAGCCAATAGATAAGCAGGGATCAGCACCAGACAAACAAGCAGGTAGAAAACAACATTCCATTCAAGGAATTATCCAGGATAGAACCACACCCACACTGGCAGGAGCAGGGCTTTTTTTTGTAAAAAAAAAAAAGAAAAAAAAGATCTCCCTTTGCTTCCTCTTTCAATGCAAGAAACTTTGGCGGCTCCGGATCCGGGTCTAATTCGGGGTCCGGAAGGTCCCATTCCCACCCAGCCACGGCGGTGGGGCAAGAGAGGGGCCGGCCGACTCTCCCCCCAGATCCGCTGCCTTCCCACGACCCCCGCCCCACCTCGGCCACAACCGAGGAAGACGGGGGTCCCTCTTCGACTACCGTCCTAAGGGAAATGCGGGGAGGGAGCGGGCGGAGACCACGCGGAGATCGAGACTCCTGCAGGCTCCCGCCTCTCTTGCCCTCCAACCCTTTTCCCACCACCAGGATCCCAGTCCCTTTCTCCCCCTCCTTCCCCCCAGGGGCACTGACAGTCCCTCCCCTCTCTTCCCCCCTCCCCCCTCCCCCCCGTCTCTCTGGCCTCCACCCCTTTCCCCACTACTGGGGTCCCAGCCCCTCTCCTCCCCCCGACGAGCCCCCTCCTTACCGGGGGTCTCCTTCCCCCCTTCGCTTCCGGGGATCCGGGCCAGCGGCCCCACCAGCAGTAGCAGCATCAGGGGGAGCCCAGCGGAGCCCATGGAGGCCGCCCCACAAGCGCCCCCAGAGAGCGGGGAGAGAGACGCGGAGGCTCCCAGCCCCAGAAGCGGAATCGGGGGGTGGGTGGGTCTGGATTGGGGGGAGGGGGTGTTTTCCTCGAACTTCGGAATTGGGAGGGCCCAGAAAAGCGGAGGGGCCAATGAGAATTCCCCGTTCAGCAGCGTCATCGGTCTCCGGGCAGAGTCTCCCTTGACTTCACCCGATAGAGGAGATAGTTCGGTAAAGAGAGAGAAGCGGAGAAAGGAGGGGGGGGAATCCCTTCCGTCGGGGGGGGGCGCAGCTCAAAAGGGGGTTTCAGACCCGCCCTGCAGGGGTGTCTGGACTTCCTTTTGCCCTCCCCCCCTTGGTCCTGCCTAGAAGGCCTGGGGGGCTGCAGTGGATGGCAGAAGGGGAGGCGCAGCTCCGCAGCCGGCGAGGACTTGGGGGTCTCTGAGGCGGCTGACTGGGTGCCTTCACACACAGAGACACGCGTTTCCTGGCCCCGTATGAAAAAGGAGGCCAAATCCCCGTCCTGGGTGGGACTGCCCCCCCTCCCGCCTGGGGTCAGTCCCCTCCCCACCCCTCCTGAAAGCCTTTGCTTGCACCCTTTTCGTTCCTGGCAAAGGGGCTGCCGGATGGGGTGAGGTTTTGCCCCCAGCGCTTTGGGGTTTTTTTACCCATTGAAATAGGTCGGATTTGGTTCAAAAATGGCTGTTGTTGATCTCAAGGGGGGCGGAATCAGAGGGGGGGAAACGAGAATCCTTCCTTCCTTCCTTCTCTCTCTCTCCCTCTCTCTCCCGGGTTCAGTTTGTGCTATGATTGGACCTGAATTGATTCCTCATTTTATGCTCCGTCGTGAGAACTGGCCGGGGGAAAAGGCCTCCCTGGCGCAGAGCTTTCCTTATCCGGTGGGAACATTTTTCCCAGTTGAGGGGAGACAAGAAATGGCGACCCCCCTTGGAAAGATGTCCCTGGGTAGAGCAGCTTCCGGGTGGCCCCGAGAGCCGGTGGGCTCCCCTGCATGGTGGGGGAGGTTTGTCACTGAAGGCTGGGCAGGTATCTTGGGGGTGGGAGCTTCAATCGGGATCCCTGCTCAGAGTGGTGGATGGGAGGGGGGGACTGGGACTCCGCAGCTGCCAGAGAGAATCCTTAGGATACTCAGACTACGTAAAACTAGATATTCCCCTAAGAAAAGCCCACCTCGGCTGCCTTCCCATTACCCTCTCCCCATCTCGGCCACAACCAGGAAAGAGTGGGGTGTGTGTGTGTGTCAGGAGGGAGGGGGAGGAGAAGCTGCGGAGAGCGAAGTTCCTGCACGCTCCCGCCTCTGTTGCCCTCGACCCCTTTCCCAAAGTCACGTCTGGGCCCCCGCCACTTTCTTCCTCCCCTCCCCCAGAAGCAATGAGGTTCCCTCCCAGCCCCTCACCTCCGCCCGCCCAGACCCTCCTCACCGGGGTTTTCCTTCCCTTCGCTTTCAGGGATCGGGCCCAGCGCCCCCACCCCCAGCAGCGGGGAGACCCCGGCAGAGCCCAGGGACGCCCCCAGCCCCAGAATCGGGGTGTGTGTGGATCTGGAGTGGGGGCGGGGGAGACTTTTTTTATCGGACTTTAGAACTGGAAATGCCCAGAAGAGGAAGAACCAATGGGAATTCTCCCTTCTGTAGCGTCATCGGTCTCCAGGCAGAGTCCTTTGTTACTTCACCCACCGGCAGACAAAGCGAAGACGATCCTGGACTGCCAGGAGGGACGTTTCCCCTCCATCCCCAGGGAGGCCGCCCTGCTCTCTGCCCTCCCCGGCCGGGGTACTTTTTTTTGGCGGGGGGGGAGATGGATGGGGGTGGGAATTCGTCTGGAGGGGAGTAGCTGGGGAGATCAGGGTCCAGGCAGAATCCTTTGGGAGGGAAAGTTCAGCGCAGAGAGAAAAGAGAAAATGGGAGGGGGGGTCCCTTCAATCTGGGGGGGGGGCTGCAGCTCAAGGGAGGGATGGTCTTTCAGGCTAACGAAAAGCCTTGTGAAGACCTCCGAGTTCTCACCGGTTCTGTTCTGAGCTTCCCGGGTCCGATTTATGTTGTGCCCGGATCTTCTCAGCTGCTCTGTCGTGGGAATCGGACAACCGGAGAGTCACCGGCGCAGGGCGGCTGTTTGATCCGAGTCCCTGGGAGGAAAACCTGCCACACCCTCACTCGGAAGAGGAGGAGGAGAGAACCCCCCCATTCCCGGGGGGGGGGGAAAGAAACTTTTCTTCCCAGCTGGAGGAAGCGCCAAAAATGCCGTTTCCCCCCTGGGAGAAGTCGCCCTGCGGGGAGAGCGGTCCCACGTGGAATTGGCAGCTCTGCCATTCTGCTCTCTCTCTCTCTCTCTCTCTCTCTCTCACACACACACACACACACACCAGTGCCCAATTGCAGCGCCTCTGGGAGGGCCCTTTGGCCAACCCCCTTTCTCCCACGGAGGGTACTCCAAAAGCTTTGCCTTGCACCCTGCAGCAAGGACCTTTTCTCCCAGTAGCGCAAAGGCACCCCAAAGCTGCCCCGTGCCAGATTCCTTTGCCTCCGAAGCTGCTGTGGGGTACCCCCCCGCAGGAGCCCGCCTGTAATGCGGGCGCATCCTGCAAGGTGCATGTTGAGGGCTGGGGGGGGGGAGTTGGGACCGCTGAGGGACCCCAGCATACAGAGGAGGGTCGAGACCCCCACAGGAAGCTCTGGGTGTGGGCGTAAGGTGGTGCCTGCCCCGAAGAGGCCAAGGCAAGCGATCCAAGGGTGCCCCCCCCAAATATAAGGGATGTTTTAGGGCCCTCGGCGAGGCTGCGTGAAGAAAAAACCCCTTTGCATAAACCGTTAAAGGACTGAAAGGCCCCTTGGAAATCTGAGGAGAAAACCAGGCTAGAGGAGACTGGATCTCCCAAGATCCAGAAGGCCTTCCTCCGGCACCCAAGGATGGTCCCGAGGCTAATCTGAAACTGGGGGCCTCCTCAGGAACTGTCCACTACCTCCCCATCATGGACGGGAACTAGAAGACCAGGTTTTTGCGGATGGGCAGTGAAGGGACTGGGCCGGAAACCAGGAGTTCCAATCCTGCCTTAAGCTTGGAAGTCGGCTGCGGGCTTTGGAGCAGTCATAACACTGATGGCCTAGCCCACCTCACAAGGTTCTTGTGATGGGGATAAACAGAAGAGGGAGCGTTATCTCCCTGTAGGAGCTGTGGTGGTGAAGTGGTTAGAATGCAGCATTGCAGGCTAATTCTGCCAACTGCCGGGAGTTCGATCCTGACCAGCTCAAGGTTGACTCAGCCTTCCAAGATCGGTAAAATGACGACCCAGATTGTTGGGGGCAACAGGCTGACTCTGTAAACCACTTAGAGAGGGCTGTAAAAGCACTGTGAAGCGGTATATAAGTCTAAGCACTATTGCTATCTCTGGAGTAGACCAAATGAAGGCGAGATACAAACCTCACAGGTTACTCATTCCCCAGACTGACTTTTCTAGCCTTGGCCACTTTTAAAGGGAAGGGACTTGAATGTTGGCTGGGGAATTCTGGGAATTGAAGGCCACACATCTTTAAAATGGCCACCGCCCAAGAAAAGGATTCAAGGGACAAGGAGCTGGCGGATGCAGGCAGGCTAACATCCAGGAACCACCACGTCGTTTTGGAGCTGGTGGGAAATCCACTGAGGTTCTTTTTTGCTCTCAGGGGTCTCCATTTCCTGCTATTCCCCCCCCTTTGATGTCAAGGATATTTGTCCTTCACACAACGTCTCTGGCTGTCCTTCAGGATTCCCACAGCAAAGATTTGAAAACAAAATCCCATTTGTTCCTTCTGAAAGAAATATCTGTCCTAAATTGGGCACCGGCCTCTAAAAGCCGTCTCCTAGTGGAAGACAGAGAAAGACCAGGCCCGGAGAACCACCGAGCCCATGTGCCTTTTCCTCTTAACCACCCCCCCCCCGCTCAAGAACTGGCATTTTCCGTCTTTTCCTTTTGCAGGACTGTGGGAGTAATGTCCCTGTAGCCCATGTGTAGGCTGCCATGCAGCTGAACCACATGGACGGAAACAGGACAAAGGAGAACTTTGAGCAATAATCCCATTGACAACTCCTCCCAGTCACAAACGGCTTGGAAATTGTGCTCTATATCACGTACTCATATGTAAATAGGCAATCCCTCCTACTTGCTTCCTGTACACACCCACATTTTGCTGAGCTAATAAAAGAGATTCCCTGACTTTTGTTCTGGGTCTCTCATCCCGAGGAAAAACTCTGCGTGGTGTTATTTCTTCACTGTTTCGGCTAAATTTCATGAGAGGCCCTCTGGAAGCGGAAAAACCGCAACTGGTGACCCCGACGTGATCACTAATAAAGTGATACGTTCCTTCGACCTCCTACTACTCATCGCCCGGACGAGGTTTAGTGCACTTCAGATATCGTTGGTAAAGACGGCTATCTTTTCGTGAGTAATGGGGGGGAAATTTTCTAAGACGCAGGCCGTGCATCTGCAAGAACTTAGAGAATTAACGAAGTCTACAAATTTTATTCTCAAAAACAGTGGTAAATTATTGCCTGTTTTGAGTAAATCTGATTTGGTTAATTTATTATGTTATATTTGGGAAAAATATCCGGCATATCCGGAAAAGGGCTCACTTAAAGTGACTACATGGAGTAAATTAGGTATCTCTTTCCATGAGCATCCCAGAGCTCCTGCAAAAATGCTATCATCATGGCGAATTGTTCTGGAATGCCTCAAAGTCCATGAACAAGGGCTCATGGAGACATTGGGCTCTGTGACCCCCCCACCGCCTTACAAGAGACAAATTTCACAAGGCAATGAGGCATTTCCTCTTACCTCCCCCTCCTCACCATCTCCTCCATCTCCCCCCCCCCTCAGTTCCTCTTTCTGCTGATCTTTCTATTGTTCCTCCTGCAGCTCCTCCCATGAGTGCTGTTGCTACTACCATGGCTGAAGTTCGAAGTCAGGGTTTGCTTGATATTGATGAATTGTCTGAGTGTTCTGCATTTCCTGTCTCTTTTGTTCACAATGCTGTGGGCGCTATAAAGGTCTTTTTGGTGCCCTAGGGACCTTCTGCTCTTCCTGGAGAGGCTAATTCTTTTGCTTCTCCACAGCCATTGTACACCCCCATAAGGCAAATTTTAGAGGAACAATTGGGATGTTTTGAAACTTCAAGTGGCTGTTAAGTTTAACCCTGTCAGACAATGTCTGGTGGTGCTTTGTGTTGATGTGTGTTTTGTTTTATATATGTTTAACTCCTAGAATGTTAAGCTTGGACTTGGAATGGTGAGAAAAATAGGAGATGGTTAAAGGGCCCTATAAAAACCACATGTTTGGTTGGAATCATCTCATGATTTTCTCGCTTCTTGCAGGACAAGCCATATGTCTAAATAAATGTTGTTTTAATGGTATTTGTGTATATATGTCTGTCTGTGTTGTTCTGTGTTATTTCCAAGACTTGGAAAAGGGTTAAAACCCTCTTTGATAACAACAAACAAAAAGGCCTTAATTAAAAATAAAAAGTGTGCTTGGAAAATGTATGAAATGAAATATTTGTATGTGAAATGGTGTAAGCAAACAGAATGGAAGTGAATGAGTTAATTTGCTGGTGTAAATGTGTGTGTGTTAGCCCTCACCCCTCCACCCATCCCATGCTGTGAAAGGAACAGTAAAACTGTAGTTTTTATTGTAGTAAAATGGGAACGCAATAGCAAGAGTTTCCATGAGAAAAGTTTTATGGAGGGTGGTGAGATTTTTGTAAAATTTCTTTTTCTTCCCCCCCCCCTCCTGACTCTTTTGTTTTTCGCTGGCTGTATTGCTTTAAGAGCGAAGGACAGGCAGACAGAGGAGGGGGGGCAGCTGTTCGTTTTAACTATTTTTTTTTTCTTCTTCCTCTGCCTAGAAGTCTGGGTTGAGGAAGGGGGGTGGATGTGAAATTTAATGCCCATTCTTGCAGTTTCAGCTTGCAATTTTTTTTTACTCGAAAGAGGTGACAGTAATTGTTGGGCAATTCTTTTGCAAATTTTTGAGTTTTAAATTGTTTAGTTAGACATATACATCCATCAACCAAAAGAAATGACTCTGAATTGTTTTGCTTAGATTTGTAAATGTTTTCCCTATTTAATGGAAATTTGTTTCATCTGAATGGAATTTGATTAAATTGGACCCCAAAAATACAACCTATGGGAGCACTGCAATGCGGCCTCCCAAACCCAAATTTAATTCCAAAAGATTTTGACTTAATGATAATTGACTTAAAGGATTGGTTTTTTTTTTTCATTCCTTTGCATCAACAGGATAAACATTTATTTGCTTTTACAGTGCCTGAGTTGAATAATTCTCAACCAACTCAGCGCTACCAATGGAAGGTTTTACCACAGGGCATGCTAAATAGCCCTACAATGTGTCAGTTTTTTGTTTTCCATGTTTTGCAACCATATCGGGACCTTCATCCCTCCTTTTTTGGTTTACCATTACATGGATGATATTTTGGTCGCAGCACCAGGCCCAAAGGGTACTGTTTTTGCAACTTTGCCAACCCTCACAACAATTTTGCAAAAAGGAGGTTTGCACATTGCTCCTGACAAGGTCCAAACCTCCCCTCCTTTTCAATATTTGGGCCATAAATTATTGGCCTCCCATGCTGCACCACTTTTTCCCTTATTAAAATTACCACACCAACCAACTTTACTTCAATTATAGCAATATTTAGGTGCTATTAATTGGATTCGACCTTATATAGGTCTCACCACTTTTCAATTATCACCTCTTTTTTCAGCCTTAACCAAAGGCAAACATCCTGCAGATGTTATTCCACTGCAGGACAGTCATTTAAAAGTGATTCAATTGGTCAACCAAGCCCTACAAATTCAGTGGGTTGACTGAATGACCCCAAACATTCCCTTTTCTCTTTTATTGTGTAATACTATTTCTTTACCTTCATGTGCTATTGTCCAAACTATTCCCTCCTTGCTGATTCTAGAATGGCTTCACCTCCCTCACACTCCTAGAAACACAATTAGTCAAAAACCTTTTCAATTTGCCTCTCTCATCTCTAAGGCTCGCCTTCGAGCAAAAGCCCTTGCAGGAATAGAACCTTCTGTCCTATATGTACCATGTTCTCTCACTACATGGGAAACCATCTATTCTAACTCTGAAGCCTTGCAGCTTGCTCTCACTGAGTGGCCTGGAAAGATATCCTGCCACCCTCCTGCTGATCCTCGCATTAAGCTCCTACAAAATATCCCTGTTTCATGGGATACCCAATTGCAACGCTTTCCAATCCCACATGCTGTCACACTCTTTGCAGATGGCAGTAAACAATTTGGTGCTTGTGCCTGGTATATTCATGACCAATGGCACACAAAAATAACGCCACCCCAACGGTCTGCTCAGCGTGCGGAACTAGCCGCTGCCATTCTAGCTTTTCAAACATTTTCCACTCAACTTATAAATCTCATTCTTGACAGTCTCTATGTCACTCAAATTGTCACCACTATTTTTCAATCATACCTCTCTCCATCCCTGGACCCTGATTTAACTTCTTTATTTTCCACCCTACAAACTGTAATATCCAACAGGAAACATCCTTACTTTGTAACACACATAAGAAGCCACCAGCCTTTTCCTGGCTTCTTGCAAAAAGGAAATGATATTGCAGACGCTGCAGCCTCTGCTACCTGCCTCATGTCTCTTTCTCCTGTCTCCCCTTGGGACAATCATGCTTATTTCCATCAAAATAAAAAAGCACTTGTGAAACAATTTGGAATAACCACTGCAGAAGCAACTGCTATTCTCCAGCAGTGTGCCACTTGCAGCAAGCAGGCTCACTCGCTGACAATGGGGGTTAACCCCAGAGGAACCGAGTGCTGCCAAATCTGGCAAATGGATGTTACACAATATGCCCCATTTGCCCCATGGAAATATCTTCATGTTTCCATAGACACCTTCTCTGGCTTCATCATTGCAACCCCTCAACGGGGTGAAGCCACTAAGCATGTCATTAATCATTGTATTCGTTCATTTGCAACGTTGGGATGCCCAAAAGAACTTAAAACAGACAATGGTCCTGCTTACACAGGAGCAGTTTTTGCTGCCTTTTGTAATCAGTGGTCAATTGTTCACAAATTTGGAATACCTTACAATTCCCAGGGCCAAGCTCTGGTTGAACGTGCCAACCAGACGTTAAAACATGCGCTGGAAAAATATAATCAGACACAGGGGAAAACTCCCCCTAGCCTCCCAGCTTTGCAAAACAGGCTTAACCTGTGTTTATACACCATTAACTTCCTGAACCTGACGGGCACTCCTACATCATCCGCAGCAACTCGTCACTTCTCTGCTTCTCCTGCTGCAGCAACATCCAAACCACTGGTGTACTTCAAACGACTTCCTGACCCCACCTGGAAAGGCCCTGCTGAACTCATCACCTGGGGACGAGGTTACGCCGCCATCCAAACCAACGGTGAGACTTTGTGGGTCCCTGGTCGACACATCCGTCCCTATCATTCCAAAACAAAAACAGAGGACCTTTCCCCATCTGACGTTAACAACTTGGGTTAACTGGTGAAACCATACCATGGCAAAACGAGTGATGTGCCTGGGTCTAGGACTGACACTGATAATGAAAGCCCTGATGTATAAGATGGATCTGAATCAAGGAATTCCTGAGCAGGGAGCATGGCAAGATAACACCTACATAAAAGACATTGGTCAACTGGCTGTGGCAATGAACAAGACAAATTGCTGGATGTGTATGCACATCCCACCACAAGGAACACAAGGTTTGATGGTGCAAGCAGTCCCTTTGAATAACACCAGCTGGCTAACCTATGACAACTCCACACAGCCCATTAAACGATTATCAAACAAGAAAGGGATGGTTCTAGCGATTGGTCATAGGTTGCAGGAAAAGGCAGAGATTTGTTTTGAATACAAACCTGGTGATAGTACAAACAGCATCAAATTAGGGGTTTATCCCTTTTGTAATAAAGTCATACAGATTACTTCCCAAATGACTCGTAACGGGACTAACCTCAATGGAACAGTAAAAATATTAAAGGAACAGATCCACAACTACACACAGTATCAATGTATATATCAGATGTATACTTGTAATACTGGAGTCCAATCTGAAGGAAGTTGCTCTCCACCATGCCCTGTTAACACCTCAGCCAATGACATGTTTCATAAGCAATGCGGACAATATAATGTTTCCAACAGCAAGGTCATGACATGTCGATGGATTTCCTCTATAGTCAAGTTGATTGAGTCATCAGATAACTCCACATTTCCTATAATTGATCATGGACTATGGTTTTTGTGTGGCCGACGAGCATATTCACATGTCCCACCAAGGTGGTCTGGCTGTTGTACCTTGGGATATGTATTACCATCTCTGCTGGTCTCTGACACCCTGCCTGTTGGACGTCTTCGCAATAGGAGGGAGGATATTAAGTCTCCATTAAATTTAAACTGGGGCGTTGCTATTGCTCGTGGGATGATACCACCACTAGGGATCGCTATGAACTATAGGGATCTGCATGCTTTAAATAATTGGACTGTTGTAATGTTTAATGATACCATTAATGCACTCAAATTAGTAACTAAGGAATTGACTGAGGTTAGAGAAGTAGTATTGCAAAATAGGTATGCCTTGGATTTTATGTTAGCTTCTAAAGGTGGCGTCTGTGCACTGATCCACTCCCATTGTTGTGTATACATCCATGACTATAAAATGAATATCACCCACACGATACTACACATGGAAGACATGATCAACAACAACCCCCTTCAGACCAACGGCCCAGATGCCCTGGACATATGGGGGGCATTGTGGTCCTGGTTACCGGACGGCTCTTGGCTGCGCTCTCTGATTCCTACAATAATAACCATAATCATTCTTCTGGTTATGTTGTGTTGTTGCATTCAATGTCTTCCTTCCCTACTGCAGACACGTAAAGGTCTTTTACTTTCCCAAAGAAAAGATAGGTTTATAGCCGAAAGACAATCACTTTTAAGCCTTGAAGGCCTACGTATTGAAAAAACAAAAACAGAGGAGATGTGGGAGTAATGTCCCTGTAGCCCATGTGT
Organism: Azemiops feae; assembly: GCA_023970755.1. NCBI lineage: Eukaryota > Metazoa > Chordata > Lepidosauria > Squamata > Viperidae > Azemiops > Azemiops feae. Next base: position 59,062 of record JALGBA010001536.1, on the reverse strand, counting down.
AGGCTGCCATGCAGCTGAACCACATGGACGGAAACAGGACAAAGGAGAACTTTGAGCAATAATCCCATTGACAACTCCTCCCAGTCACAAACGGCTTGGAAATTGTGCTCTATATCACGTACTCATATGTAAATAGGCAATCCCTCCTACTTGCTTCCTGTACACACCCACATTTTGCTGAGCTAATAAAAGAGATTCCCTGACTTTTGTTCTGGGTCTCTCATCCCGAGGAAAAACTGTGCGTGGTGTTATTTCTTCACTGTTTTGGCTAAATTTCATGAGAGGCCCTCTGGAAGCGGAAAAACCGCACAGGACCTGGCAAGATGTCTCGCTTTATTTTGAATCCTCTGGGTTGTTCTGAGGTCGACTTCCTGAGTCCGTTCCGACTATTGTCACCCAGCTGCACGGCAGGTTGTCCTCGACTTACAACCATTCATTTAGTGACTGTTTGAAATTACAGCAGCATTGGGAAAAGTGACATGGCAGAGGTCCTCACACTTAGGACCCTCTCAGCATCCCCGGTCACATGATCAACAATTGAGCACTGAGCAACTGGCCTCGCATTTACAACGGTTGCAGCTTCTTGTGATCACCCTTGGCAACCTTGCCAGTCGGCTTCTGAGAAGCAAAGTCAACGGGGGAAGATGGATTCACTTAGCGACTGTGTGACTCACTTAACGACGGCAGTGATTTGCTTAAGAACCATGACAACAAAGGTGGGAAAAATCAGACCTGACTTGTTTAACGACCGCCACGCTTGGTGATGGAAATTCTCTTCCCAATTGTGGCCGTAAGTCGAGGACCACCTGTGTTCCAGGATGACTGTTTCCCCCTCTCTGTCACGTATCTCCTTTTCCTGGAGCCCCCTCAGTTGCTCCTGCCTCGGCACCGACCGGATTCGTACTTTCCTCTCCCGACCCGGTTCGGAACACCCGCTGATCATCGTCAGTGGGACTGGAGGGACTGGTTCCCTCTGTCCGGAGGGGAGGAGCTAGCTACTTCTCCGCCTGAAGGAGGAGAGAGAGACCCCCAATTTTGCAATAGTGGCGCCTTTAGAGGGACCCCCCCAATTCGCGGTCTCTCACCCGCGGCTCTTCCTGTTCCTCCGCCGGGCTCGGCTCTCCGCTCTCGGCTGCCCCTGTCGGGGGCTTCCCAAGGAAGGGGAGGGGCCGTGAGACGGGGGAGGGGGGTTTTCAGGTGGGTCAGCCCCTCCAGCCCTTCCTCTCCCCTCCCCGGGGGTCCCACCCATCCCCTCCGGCGCTCCCGGGCGCGGCTGAGCAGGAACCCCTCGGCCAGGGCGACGGCCTGGGCGCTGCTCTCGGCCCGGCACTCGCGCACCCAGCGGGCCACCCGGGCGGGCAGCCGGTCCAGCAGCTGCTCCAGCGGCATCAGGTCTAGCATCTGCGCCTTGCTCCTCCGCTCCGGCTGCAGCCAGGCCCAGCACAGGCGGTGGAAGCGGCTGCTGCACAGCTCCCGCGGGCCCCGATCCGCCTCACCCGCCGACCAGCCCAGGAACCGCCGCCGCCGCCGCGCCTGCCTGGTTCTCAGCCCGCATCCTCGCCCGCCGCTCCAGCCGCGCAGGGGTTAAAAGCAGCGAGCGCCACCGCCTAGAGAGGACGGGCGGAGGCGTGTGGTGCAGGCGCCCTTCGGAGCTGAAGCCAAAGAGCCGCCAGGACTGAGCGCGGGCTTCGGGGCCGGGGAAAAGCGAGAGGGGGAGGAGCCCCAAGTGGGAGGGGGAGGAGCCTGAGAGAAGTAGGGGTGGAAGACAAGCGGTCCTGGCAGTTTCTAAGATTCCTTCTCTTCTTTTAGGCTGGGCAAGAGGGTCCTTTGGTTCGGGGGGGGGAGGAAAAGAGGCTTCTGCCCCTCTCAACATCCCCCCCCCCAAATAATGTCAGTCCTTTGAGGCTTTGAAAGCAATCAAGGAAAACAGGCCACTCCCACCAATCCAGGCTGGGGCAGCTACCGGATATAAAGCGTAAACCAAATCCCACTCCTCACTAGCCCTGATCATGTTACCTAGTTGGGTCACAAAAGGTCTGCAAGAAAAAAACCAAGCGCAGAGGGCACCGAAAATGCCACAGTCGTCGTCGTCCTCCTCCTCCTCTTCCTCCTCCTCCTCCTCCTCCTCCCCCCTGCAAACCCTCCTCCCTTCTAGCACTGATGATGTGACCTAGTTGGGTCACGAAAGGTCTGCAAGAAAAGAACCAAGTGCAGAGGGCACTGAAGATGCCACAGTCCTCCTCCTCCTCCTCCTCCTCCTCCTCCTCCTCCCCCCTGCAAACCCTCCTAGCACTGATGATGTGACCTAGTTGGGTCACAAAAGGTGTGCAAGAAAAGAACCAAGCGCAGAGGGCACCGAGGACTCCGACTCAATCTACAGATATTCTCCTCTGTTGGAATCCATTGTCTTTTGAATGCCTGCCCCAGGACTACAGATCCCATCCTCATCAGCTGATCCTGAGACTTCTCCATTTCCCGCAAGGTTCCCCCCTCCCCAGTTTGGGACAACCGGATCATGACAAGAATCTTCTCCTTCCGCCGGTCTGAACCCACATGAAAGTCTCATTTGAGGCCTTGAAAGCAGTAAAACATGCCCCTCTCTGGGGACCCTGAAGCATTTCTCCACCCCCTGAGAATTAAGAAACCAGACACAGACACACAGTCCTTGCCAACACTTCCTGGGACACCACACAACTCCAGACCACACCCAGTAGCCTTTCAGTCACCCTGCATGGACCTCACCAGAGGAACGTTTCCAGTCATCTTTGCAGCCCTTCCCAACAATTTTCTGGTTTTTCCACACCCTGAAAAGTTCAGGATCCTCAAATTGGTCCCTCTCCTTGCTGACCCCTCAATCCAAACCAGTTCAGAAATTGGGTCTCAGTCCAAATCCTTCAGGGGGCCCCTCCCGATCCCCAATTGAGGGAGTGGCCCCTTGGAGCCCCCTCTTCTCTCTATCAAGCAGTCCACCCAAGGAGGGGCCCTTCTACATGGAGCCCCTGCAGTGCAGCCCTCAATTCCCCCCTCCCCAAGTTTGGGAGAAGCCTCTGAACTGGGGGGGGAGGGGAGGAATCAGAGGCCCTGAACACCCCTTTTGTAGAGGGACAAACATCTCACCTTCGGCTGGTGGTTCAAATTTTTATGAGTTTATCAAAATATAAAATATAGAAATACAAAGAGGAATAAAACAATGGGAAAATAGGGGAGGAAAAGAGGAAGAGGGAAAGATACAGGGGAAAAGAAAAAGAAAAGCATTGACGTCTGACTCTTTGGCACAGTAAAATGAATAATAACATACAACCTCAATACAACAATATACTAGAATATACTAGAATATAATATAATATAATAATATAATATAATATAATATAATATAATATAATATAATAGAATAGAATAGAATAGAATAGAATAGAATAGAATAGAATAGAATAGAATAGAATAGAGGTGGAAGGGACCTTGGAGATCTTCTAGTCTAGCCCTCTGCTCATGCAGGAGAACCTATACCGTCTCAGACAGGTGAATGTCTAGTGACATCTCTTCTTAAAAATCTCCAGTGATGGACCGGCTTCTCTTCCCCCCCTTCGCTTCTGGGGATCCGGGCCAGCAGCAGCATCAGGTGGAGCCCAGCAGAGCTCATGGATGCCGCCCCACCAGCGCCCCCAAAGAGAGTGGAGAAAGCAGGGAAGGTATCCCAGCCCCAGAGGCGGAACCGGGAGGTCTGGATTGGGGGGGGAGGGGGCGTTTCCCTCGGACTTCGGAATTGGGAGGGACCAAAAGATGGATCGCTAACGTCCGATAACGGATATGGCAGAAAAAGGAGAAGGAGAAGGAGAAGAAGAAGAAGAAGAAGAAGAAGAAGAAGAAGAAGAAGAAGAAGAAGAAGAAGAAGAAGAAGAAGAAGAAGAAGAAGAAGAAGAAGAAGAAGAAGAAGAAGAAGGAGAAGGAGAAGGAGAAGGAGAAGGAGAAGAAGAAGAAGGACCAATGGGAATTCTCCCTTCTGCAGCGTCATCGGTCTCCGGGCAGAGAGCCTCCCTTGACTTCACCCTGTGGAGGAGAGAGTTCAACGCAGAGAGAGAAGCGGAGAAAGTGGGGTGGGGGAGGTGGGGTGGGGAGGATCTTCCTCCCTTGGAAAGACCCGGGGCTTCTGCTGGGTTCTGGCTCAGTGTTGAGGGGGGAGGGGAGGCCACCTGTGGGGCGATTAAGAAAGAAGTTCTCCCCCTCCCCTTCCGGAGATGAACCCCCCCCCCGGAACAGATCCGGGCAGATCACGGATGGGCCGGCTGTGTGCCGCAGCGGCCGAAAGAGCCAGCCCGATCTTGGGCTGCATCGGCAGAGGCCCAGTCGGAGAAGCCCAGGAAGGGCTGGCCCGCTCAGACTGCGCCAGGAACGGGGTGCCCAGTTCGGTCTCCCCAATGAAGGGAGGGGCTGGGAGGGGGCAGAGGAGGCCAGAACCTTACAAGGCAAGTTGGGGGGGGGATTTAGCCTCTTTCGCCTGAGGCAGGAGGAGGGGAAGAGAGGAGGGGAGGGGGAGGACACTCCTGAACCCCCACCTTCACTTGGTCCCCCCCCCAACTTTTCTTCTTCCCCCTAATCCTCAGCCCAACTACCTGCCTTTGGATGATTTGGGGGGATCACACCTGCTTCCTATCCCCCTCCCCCAAAAGACCCCCTGCAGCCCCCCCAAGAGCCTCTCCAAGGGAGGGTCTCCAGCCCCCTTCACTAAAGGGGGAGTTTTGGGGAGCCAGTTTCCGAGAAGGAATTCAGAGCCCCTCCCCCCCATCCTTCTCTCTGAGTTCCCCTCTGTGGCTCCCTTCTCTCCTCCTGTTTGAGCAATGGGAGAATAGGGGGGCGGGCTTTCTCAGTCTCCTCCCCAAATTCAGAATCTCCCGCAAGAAGGGACCGAAGCTCCACTCGTTGCCTCAAATTGGAGATTCAGAAGAAAAGGCAAAGTTTTTGAAGCTCCAAAAATCCTTCGGCCAAAATGCAGCTTTCCTTGTATTTTGTGTTACATATCTAGATTCAGGTGTGGAAATGCCTCCGTTTCCTTCTTTCCCTTTCCCTCTCCTTCCTCTCTCGAGGCAACCGACTTTGGGGGCTTCGGAGGAAGAATAGAATAGAATAACAGAGTTGGAAGGGGTCCTATAGGTCATCTAGTCCACCTCTCCTCCCAAGCAGGAGATCCTGCCTACACCAATTCTGACAGATGGCAGTCCAGTCTCTTTTTGAAAGCTTCCGGTGATAGCTCCCACAACCTCTGAAGGCAACTTGATTGTTCTCACTATCAGAAAATTTCTCCCTTTATTTCTAGGTTGAATCTCTCCTTGATCAGTTTCCATCCGTTATTCCTTGTCCGGCCTTCAGTTGCTTTGGAAAATAGGTGGACCCCCTCTTCTCTGTGACAGCCCCTCAAATATTGGAACACTGCTATCTTGTCTCCCCTGATCCTTCTCTCCACTAGACTAGACCTACCCAATTCCAGCAACCGTTCCTTATATGTTTTAGCCTCCAGTCCCCTAATCATCTTTGTTGCTCTTCTCTGCACTCTTTCTCTAGAGTCTCAACATCTTTTTTTATAGTGTGGAGACCAAGAGCGGTATTCATTACTTAATTTCGTGGTGAGTCACCCAAGGACAATAAAGATATTCTATTCTGTCAGTAGCTCACGCGATCTCGATGGGATCCCCTCTGCTAGAAACGTAGGGAAGGGCTGGCGCTGACGGATCGAACGGTTGACCATCAAGTGGATTTCGGCTCCTCGGCTGCCGTTTCCTGCCCGACGGAGTCCGGAGCGCGGAGATCAGCCTGGCCTGCCTGAAAGGAGCCGCTTCCCGGCTCTGCTCCCCGCACCCGTCGCCGCCCCCTCCCTCCCTCCCTCCGGCGGGGACCCTCGCGCTCCGTCCGGCTCCTAAGTTGCTCTGCAGGGCCGGCCCCGGAGGAGGAGCCAAGCCCGGCCGGGCGCTTCCTGCTCGGCCGCAGAAGAGGGGGCGGGGGTCCCTCGGCCGCGCGGGGGAGGCGGGGAGGGTCTGGAAGAGCTCCGGCCGAGACCCTCCCAGCCGCCCCGTCCGCCTGTTCCGCAGCCCGGACTGCCACTGCCGGAGCCCGACCCCGCAGGACCCCCGGCCCGGGAGGGAGGGAAGCGCCGCGGAAGGACGAGGCGGCGGGGAAGGCGGGGGTCGGCCCGCGCCCCCTCCCCATCGGCCGGCCGAGCGGAGGCCCGAGGGCGACGGAGGACTCCGGGAGGGGCGCGGAAAGCTTGGCCGCCTGCGGGGCGGGGGGAAGCGGGAGCGGCCGGGGAGCAGCTCAGCCGCCCCCCTCGCTTTCCGGGTGCTGGGAGGGGAAGCCCCTTCCCCGGCCAAGGGCCCGCCCCCGCTCGGCTTTGGGGCCCGCTGGGCTCCCGCCGTACAGCGACCCAGCAAGGAAGCGAAGCCCCCTCCCCACGACACGGCTGGCGACGTTGGCTGGATCGAGGTCTGCTTGCGGGAAGGGTCTCCAGGGTCAGGCGGAGGAAGGGACCCCTGCACCACTCTGGGATGGGGGCCCAGCACCCCAGTGAGGAGGAAGCGGACAGGGCCCCCTGGGCCCACCAGGGTGGGGGATTCTGGGAAAAAGGCCTCCGGAAAAAGAGCCTGGATGGCAAGACAAGCCACCCACGCATGGTGGATCACCGCTTAGGGGACCTCTGCCACCGGGAGGCCACGGGGCCACGGGAGCCGGGCAGCCGCCGTCTGCACATCCGGGCCCAGAGGTGGCAGCAGCCGGAGAGACACAGCAAGGCGCAGATGCTGGACCTGGTGCTGTTGGAGCAGGTGAGACCTGGTTTGGATCCTGGTTTGCTGAAGAAATGGCCCACTGTAACAAGGCCTAAAGTGTAGTTTAAGAGGAGCAAGGCTGCTCCCAGGTGAGATGGGGGACCAGCGTGACCTTTGACTTTCCCTGAACTACTCTTTTTCTTTCTTTCTTTCTTTCTTTCTTTCTTTCTTTCTTTCTTTCTTTCTTTCTTTCTTTCTTTCTTTCTTTCTTTCTTTCTTTCTTTCTTTCTTTCTTTCTTTCTTTCTTTCTTTCTTTCTTTCTTTTTCTTTCTTTCTTTCTTTTTCTTTCTTTCTCTTTCCTTCCTTCTTTAATTTCCTTGTTTCCTTCCTTCCTACCACTTTCTTTCTTTCTTTCTTTCTTTCTTTCTTTTTCTTTCTTTTTCTTTCTTTTTCTTTCTTTCTCTCTCTTTCCTTCTTTCCTTCCTTCTTCTTTAATTTCTTTCTTTCCTTCCTTCCTACCTTTTTCTTTCTCTTTCTTTCTCCTTCCTTCCTTCCTTTCTTTCTTTCTTTCTTTCTTTCTTTCTTTCTTTCTTTCTTTCTTTCTTTCTTTCTTTCTTTCTTTCTTTCTTTCTTTCAGGGCTCTGAGCCATTCTTGGAGGCTGCCACTGATTCCTCCCCCTTGGAGAAAAACCCCTCCCACCCCTGCAGGAAGCCTCTCTTGGTGGGCATCAAACATGAGGAACCTCTGCTGGACCCCCCATTGGGTAAGCAAAGGATCCTGAGCATGGAGAGCTGTGGGATACCACCCTCTTTCTGCTCCTCAGGGTGTTTCTTTGGGACTCCCTTGAGGGGCTCCTCTCCCCCACCTCTCCAAGGCCTGCCTGTTTCTCCCCCTTGTAGGGAACACAGCCATGGGCCTGGAACCATCTGAAATGTTTCCCCATCCAGAAGGGACAGAAACAGCAGCTGCACCTTCAGTTCAGGTAGGAGCAAAGGTCAGGGGGCACAGAGGCTTCTGGGCATGTTTTGGGGGCCCCGGAGCATCCTCTCTTCCTTCGCTGGGAGGCTTCTGGACAAAATCTCAAAATCTCCCTCTTGGGCGACTTGCTAGTTTGAGGCAGACTCAGGTTTAACGTTCTTTCCGTGTTTTTCCGGCCCTGCTTTTTTTTAGACTTCCCAAATATAAAATTTATTTATTTAAGAAAATTTATGACTGCCCAACTCATTCTTAGTGACTCCAGGCAGCTTTGATTAATCTACTGAGCAACCAAAGTAATGGAATAAATTAAACAATAAATAACGCATCAATAAAATCTCTTAAAATATAAAAATGGAAAGGGGGAGCTGGAATATGCTACTTCCGATGATCCGTGATGAAAGAAAACGCCAGCCAGGACTTTTGGGGTCACCTTGTGTGGGACCTTCCCCACAAACTGAAAGGACTCCCCCTCCCCTGTCATGATGTCACCTGGCCCGGCTTTCGATATCCACGGGATGGGGTGGGGGAGGGGCTAGTCATCCTCCCCCACCACCATTCTGGATCAAGTGGAATTTCTGGAGACAGATCCAGAGGAGATCCCATGGTGGTGGTACCCAAGCATCCTCAAAAGCCCCACAGGTGTGTAAAACAGATGATGATCCCCCCTTCCAACTCCAGGTGCTGCTTCTCAGCATCACCCACTTGCGAGGCCAAAGAGAACAGAGAACATGGAATACCAGGGCTGGAAGTGAGAAGGGCCTGGACAGCCTCACCCTTAAATCCCAGATGGCCTGTCCCGTAGGGAAGAGAAAACCCATCCCCGGGAGACCCCAACTGAGGCATCTCCTTTTTCCAGAGCCCCGTGTCCTTTGAGGAGGTGGCCGTGTATTTCACCAATGAGGAGTGGGCCCTCTTGGCCGCCGGCCAGAAAGCCCTCCACCGAGAAGTCATGCTGGAGAACTCGCACAACGTGGCGTCCTTGGGTAAGGCCTCTTCTCGGTTCGGGGCACCAGAATTTTGGGGGGTGGGAACCTGGATTGCAAGTCTTTAGCACCTCTTGTGCTTGAACCCCCAAGAGAGGCAGCAAATCTTCCAGCTAGAAATGTAGGTTCCGGCTGGGGGACACAAAATGTCTGTCCTGCCGAGACGCTTCCTGCATTTCGTGCTCCGTTCCTTCGTGGTTGGGGGTTCCAGGAGGCCTTCCGTCTGATCCAGGCTGACATTTTTAGGCCTCCTCGGGGTCTCCTTAGGCTGAGGTTGAGGGTCAAGGCAATCCCGACTCCATCTAGGAGAAATAGTGGCCTCTGAGGAACGTCTGTTTGTGCCCGGATGCAAATCCCGGATCCACCCTTCCATATTGGAGAACACAATTTTTCCTTCGTACCTAGGGAGTTTTCAGTTCCAAAACTGAGCCAAAAATTTCTGTTGCTAAGTGAGACATTTGTTAAGTGGGCTTTGCCCCATTTTACGACCTTTCCTGACACGGTTATTAAGTGAATAACTGCAGTTGTTAAATTAGTAACACAGTTGGTTGTTAAGTGAATCTGGCTTCCCCCCATGGACTTTGCTTGTCAGAAGGTCACAAAAGGGAACCACATGACCCCGGGATACTGCAATGGTCATAACTGTGAGTCAGTTGCCAAGTGCCTGCAATTTTAATCATGTGACCTGCAATTTGATCACGGATGCTGCAATGGTCGTAAGTGTGAAAAATGGTCATAAGTCCCGTTGTAACTTCAAATGGCCACTAAATGAACTGTTTTAAGTTGAGGACTCCTATATTTGTAAGAATTTTCCACAATAATCTCATAGGCCCGTGGTGGCGAACCTATGGCCCGCGTGCTCTGTGGGCACGCGCGCCGTCGCCCCAGTCCTAGGCTGGGTTTTATAAAACCTTTTCGCCTGAGGCCTCCACCGCTGTGTGCAAAAAAAAAAAAGGTTCAATCAATCAATCAATTTCAACTTCTCGTGGGGAAAAAAAAGATCTCGCAAAGTTGGAATTGATTGAACTTTTTAGTCCCACCCAGTCTGCCGTTACCATCGCAGCCACGCCCACCCAATTGGCCACACCCACACAATGGGCCACACCCACACAATGGGCCATGCCCACCCGGCACTCGACAATACATAAGTGGGTTTTGGGTTGCAGTTTGGGCACTTGGTCTCTGAAAGGTTCGCCATCACTGTCATAGGCTCCGACAGAAGAGAATCTTGGTAGCTCAGGGTTGAACCGTGGAGTCCTCGGTATACTACGTTGATGCCGTGTAGTTGTAACCGTCTGTTGGCTATTCCAGAGATACTTTTGACAGTGTTACTCTTTTCATAGCTAGTATTAGTTGTGCTGGGGAGGGTTGAGTGGGTGGGCACTTTGTGATAAAGTTGTATGGTTATATCCATTTTGCTGGGAAATGGCAGTCTGTGTCCTTTTTCTGGTGTTCTGGGTTGCTGCGGTGCATTTGTGATTATCTGAATAATATTTTAACATAGCAACTCCTGTGCGAGAATAGAATAGAAAGAGTTAGAAGGGACCTTGGAGGTCATTTAGTCCAACCCCCTGCTTAAGCAGGAAACCCTATACCATTTCAGACAAATGGTTGTCCAGTCTCTTCTTAAAAACTTCCAGTGTTGGAGGATTCACAACTTCTGGAGGCAGGTTGTTCCGCTGGTTAATTGTTCTCACTGTCAGGAAATTTCTCCTTAGTTCCAGGTTGCTTCTCTCCTTGATTAGCGTCCATCCGTTGCTTCTTGTCCTGCCTTCAGGGGCTTTGGAGAACAGCTTGACTCCCTCTTCTTTGTGGCAACCCCTGAGATATTGGAAGACTGCTATCATGTCAACCCTGGTCCTTCTCTTCATTAAACTAGACATACCCAATTCCAACAACCATTTTAGCCTCCAGCCCCCTGATCATCTTTGTCACTCTTCTCTGCACTCTTTCGAGGTTGGGTTGTTATTCTGTGTTGCTTTGTGCCTGGAAGAAGAAAGTTATGGTGTCATTGTAGTAGTCACATGAAGTGTATCACTTGTACACTATATGTAATCTGTGTCATTTGATTGAGGCAACTAGCCACAAATCATCGCTTGTCTGGGAGAGAAGCGGGCCACTGCGAGATCCGGATTCTCATCCCTCAAATGTGAAAAAGTCTGCAGGGACTCGGGGGGGGGAGGGCAGGGGAGAGGGTGCATTCAGGCTGCAGATGGCCCACCTCTGCTCTCCAGGGGGAAAAGATTTTTGATTCAAAACTCGCCTCTAGACAAGATGGCCGACAGACAGACAGACAGACAGGATGAATGAATGAATGAATGAATGAATGAATCTACATCAGAGGCAAGAAAAGGGCTGACGGCATAATCTGCCTGTCAGGGAATGGCACCCCATTTGGTGTCCAAATGAAGTCAGAGACACTGACACAAATTTGTAGTTTTATAGAAATAAACATATTTAATATCTACATTTACAGCAGACAAGATAGTCAGGCACATCCCTACATCGTGAGGTAAATCACAGAACAGCAGACAGAGCACACAGAAGAAAAAAAAGGCGGGAAAAAGGGAAACTCCCCCTTCTCACGTAGCAACCAATCATAGCACAAATTGCCTCAGGCAGGAGCCCACACTCTCCAACTAATCAACTACAACTGTGTGTCCTGGCCCTTTATCCACTTTACTGTTCCAGCTATTAAGTTAAATATCTTAACACTGCCCATTTCCAACTTCCAAACTGAGCCCCTCTTGTTTATGGATACATAGTCCTTGATTTGCAACCATTCATTTAGTGACCATTCAAAGTTACAACTGAAAAAAGGGGGCTTATGAGCGTTTTTCACACAACCGTTGCAGCATCCCCATGGTCACATTATCAAAATTTGGACGGACAACTGGCATGTATTTCTGACAGTTAGTGTCTCACATTCATGTGATACCCTTTTTGTGACCGTCTGACAAGCAAAGTCCATGGGGAAGTCTGATTCACTTAATAACCGTGTTACTAACTTCACAACTGCAGTGATTCACTTAATTGTGGCAAAAAAGGTCATAAAATGGAGCAAACCTCAACTCAACAACTGTCTTGCTTAGGAACAGAAATATTGGGCTCGGTTGTGGTCCTAAGTCGAGGACACGGGTGCTGCAGATAGAGGGAGGAATATGGAAGCAGGGCCAGAGAAACATGGCATTAACAGCTGATCTGAGATCTATTAGGTTTGCCTTCTGACCAGGTTTCTATTTCTATATTTCTATATTTCTATATTTCTATATTTCTATATTATTTCTATTTATATTTCTCTCACTTTCACTTTCACTTTCTATCCGCCAGCAGGAGATGGAGGGGAAGGGGGCAGCAGCAACAACAGCAATGTCAGCAGGTGCAGGATGTCACCGGTGATCCTCAGCCATCCTGGGATGAAGGAGTCGTGGAGAAGGCAGGAAGGAGCCAAGGAGCCGAGGGGAAGCCCAAACAAGAAGCCAAAGGAACCGCTTTCCCTGGGGGACAGTCCTCAGAAAGCATCAGTGCAGCAAAGAAATGGCGGGAAGAGTGTCCCCCACCGAGCGGAACTCTGGCCAGGACAGACAGAGCAGAAGCAGCACCGGTGCCCAGAGTGCGGGAAGAGCTTCCGTCAGAGCTCACACCTGTTGTCCCACCGGAGTATACACACGGGCGAGCGACCGCACCAGTGCCGGGAGTGTGGGAAGAGCTTCCGTCAGCTGGCCTACCTTGCCTCACACCGGAGGATCCACACAGGGGAGAAGCCCTTCCGCTGCCCCGAGTGCGGGAAGCGCTTCAACCGGAGCACCAACCTGACCTGCCACCGGAGGAAGCACACAGGTGAGAAGCCTTTCCTCTGCCCCATCTGCAGCAAGGGCTTCTGTGACAAGTCAGGCTTCAACCTCCACCAGCTGATCCACTCCAAGGACAAACCCCACAAGTGCCTGACCTGCGGCAAGACCTTCATCCGGCGCTCGCAGCTGACCTCTCATGAGGGGATCCACACAGGTGAGAGGCCCTTTTGCTGTCCTGAGTGCGGGAAGAGCTTCCATCGCAGCTCCAACCTCACCTCCCACCGGAGGATCCACGTGGGGGAGAAACCCCACGGCTGCTCCGAGTGCGGAAAGAGCTTTTACGACAAGCAGCACCTTCTGCGGCACCAGAGGAGGCACACGGCGGAAAAGCCCTTCTCTTGCGCTGAGTGCGGGAAGACCTTCAGCCAGAAGAGGAACCTGGTGAGACACCAAAAGCTCCATGGTGGACCAACACTGCCTCCGTCCTCGCAGTGGACAAAGAGGTTCTGTAACAAGCGGCAACCACGGAGGCATCCAGACACTCACGGGAAGGAACGAGGACCCTTCATGTCCTGGAGTGTTGAGGTGGCATCTGATGGAGTCCCGGTCCTGCTTCCCTGCCAAGAATTCGCACATGGAGATCAGTATGTCACAATTTCTCAGATCAAGTGACAGTTATTATTGCTCCATTACTCTTTGGTTCGACAATTTCTCCTTTTTAAAAATCTCTTGCCAGTTAGAGCAGGGGGTTGGACTAGAAGACCTCAAAGGTCCCTTCCAGCTCTATTCTGACTGACTGATCACTTGTGCCTTAATTCTGTGTTTACAGTCCTGGCACGCTTGGCTGACAGCAGTGCTGAGCATGGTTCTTTCAACTTAGCTGTAGACGTAAGAAGATTCATGCTGGAGAGATCAAGAACTCTCATATGTTCTAATTCCCTCCCTTTCTCACATGTACTGTGTATCTATATCACTCAGGGTGGTGTGCAACACTCACAATTGGTACCAATGCAATTATGAATACTAGAAAGGCCAAAAATGCAGTCTTAAAAAATAATGTGAAATGGCCAAAGGAAGTCACAAAAGCTGCAAGGCATGTTGACAACACAAGAGGTTGTACAATTGGGCACTTAACGACTGCCTTGCTTAGTAACGAAAATTCTGGTCCCAATTGTGGCTATAAGTCAAGGTCCGCCTGTACTTGGGTCAGATGATGGAGGTCATATCTCTGTTCTGGAGATCAACGAAGCCTCCAGTTGAGGGGAAAGGAAATTGCAAAGCTGGGCGGTTCAACCTTCCCATCTCACTCTGCAAGAGTCACAAGCACTACCAGGAAGTGCAAACACAGAGCAAGTACTTTGCCTCTCCAGACCAGGCCGCCATCTTCCATTCATGAGCAAAAGAGGCCGGTGTCTTCCCACTATGTGAACTAGGCAGATATTTTTTGGGACAGCACAATATGCAGATCCTGACACGATAGCCTCCATGCAAGGGCTGGCGTTCTGTCGAGCTTCTCGTCTTGGGGACAGCGCCACACCAGAGTCCCCCGGATGAGCTCAGGGAGAGACCAGGCCACCAGGTGGGAATCCATCTCCAGAGTTGGAGATCAGGAATATTCTTCCCTTTTTCCATGCTGGAATTCTCCATGGTGGAATTCACTGGGTGATCCTGGGTTTGAGTCTTCCTCTCCCAATTGAAGATCACGCTACAAAGCAGTACAGCTGCAGTTGCTCCTAATCATTCTGATTAGCCATTTTTTTTGGTAGTTTTTCCAGTCATAAACATTTTGTATAATAAAAAATTACATACGCAAAATGGGCATTTTCAGTTCTTTTTTTGTAATATTCTTCCAAATAGAACTGATCCTTTCTCACAACAACTCCATGCTGGTGGGGGTTTCCACTTCATATACAATATGGCCAAGTGTCAAAACCATGGACCCCCAAACCGAGTTAATTATGGTCGATTCTTGTTATTCGCAGTAGCGAACATTCCATAAAGTTGCCGCAAATGTGAGTTAGCAACTTCTGAGACCTCACTTGTGAACGTGGGCGTTGAGTGACGTAAATATTTTGCCACTCTGCATGTCCGCCAATCCCTGTGACGTCGCTGCAAGTATCAATTTTGCCATTACTGTAAAAAATAAATTTTAATGAGTGGGTAAATTCTCAAATACGGAATCTACAAATAGCAGAATTCAACCCTACCACGTTAAAATCACAGGTTCCACTATGGAGACCACGGGGCTGAGAGGCTGACTCACCTTTGCAGCCGTCTGTAGGGCGGAGAAAACCAGACCTACCAAAATGGAAACTCTGCCCTCCATTCCCCACCACCCTGTCTTTTGGGCATGAACAGGGTCAACCCTGGGTCCTCCCCTCCCCTAATCCCATCAGATCCCAATTGACACTCCCTACCCCAGAGAAAGCCCCCTGCCCTCCCCCTGAATAACAGAGTTGGAATGTCTATGGAGATTCTCAGTCATCCAGGTCATGGTTGTCCTAAAGCTGCTTTTTCACGAGACAACTGGACTTCCTTGTTTTTCTTTGAAGATGTTTCGCTTCTCCTCCAAGAAGAACTGAAGAAGCTTCTTGGAGGAGAAGCGAGATGTCTTCAAAAAAAACAAACCCCAAGAAAGTCCAGTTGCCTTGTAAACAAGGCATCTTTGGGATAACAGAGTTAGAAGGGACCGTGGAGGTCTTCCACTCCAACCCCTTGCTCAAGTGGCAGACCCTATACCACTGAAGAGATCCTTCCTCCCAGTGCAGTCCTGAGAAGGGGGGGAAACAGAGTGAGCAGCCCAGAAGCCCCATGGTTCCACCCTCCCCCGGGACAGGCCCCCCCATTGTCTGAAGGTTCCGCAGGGAGGGGCTTCCCTGCTCAGCTGCCCCATGAAGGGGCCAATCAGTTGCCAGCCCATCAAATGGCCAGGATTTCCCACCTTGTGGCCCTCAACACCTATAAAATCTGTTTCTCCATTGTTCAGGGTCCCTCTTTCTTTTCAAGAAGGCACCCTAACGATCTCAGCTTAGGATTGCACGCCATAACTTTTGAATTCTGCACGGGTGCCTTGACTGCTCAGCAGCAAAGGGACCAGCAGTCCCACTCCACAGAGCCCCCCCCCCGAGGCACAGCAGCCATGAAGGCCTCGGAGAAGACGCTCACACGCTGGGCTGTGTCTCTACCCACAAAGCTCAGAACCACATAAACTATTGTGTTCCCTGTGACCAGTTACGGAAGTGAAAGCGGGACTTTGAAGAAGCAGGAGAGGAAGAGGAGTGGCGCCTTTGAACTTTGGTGCAAAGTTCAATAAATAAGTAAAGAAATATATATTTTTTCTCTCTCCTCCAAATCCTTCTGGCTTCCACTATGACCTCCAATGCCTGCAAGATCTTTTCTTCTTTATCTTTTCCAGGATCTCCCCAACTCTATACAACAATCCCTCCCTCCCTCCCTCCCTCCCTCCCTCCCTTCCTTCCTTCCTTCCTTCCTTCCTTCCTTCCCTATTTTATTGAAGTCTATGGGAGGAAAACCTCTCTTAGCCTCACTCTGAAGTATAAACTATGACATAAGAAAAAAATAAAATAAAACTGCCCCACTGTTGTACATATGAACTGGACCAGCCCCCGATTCCTTCGTAACCTCCAAAAGGTTCTGTTTCTGCTTAAGGGGGGGTACACACACTAGTTTGTACCCATTTTAATGACTCAGATAACCTTTGAATGAGGCCCATTGCAGATAAGTCAGACAATATGACTGTTTCACACATCCAAACCAGGTTAATAACCTGCAAAGTCTAAGTTGACACCCCCCCAATGCCCCCTACCTCCTGCTCCCAGAAGCTGATTCCCATCTCCCCCAGATCCCAGGCCCTTTGCTTGCTGGGCCTCAGGAGAGAACCCTGATTGGCCCAGACATGCCCAAGATGGTCTCCCTGGCTTTTCCAGCAAGGACCATCCCCCTCTGGGATTGCGGGGGATCCGGACCCCAGGACTGCTGATTGGAGCATGCATAGGGACCCCCAAGTCCTTCATGGCTGTGGGCTGCACCTCCCCACCCATCATCCCCTGCACCCCCTCCAGGCTTCATCTAAGTGCTCCTCCTGGATGTTTCTTTGGAAGGGGGGGTTTCCTTTATAATCCCCTCCAGCAACCTCGGTGCCCCCCCCCCAGAGGTATTTTCCACACCCAAACTGAGCTAGAACCCAGCAGAAGCCCTGGGTCTCAGCAGCCCCAGTGTGGAGTTCTCCAGGGGCCTTAGGGAAAGCTTGAAAGGACATCTAGTCCACCCCGACAAGCACCCAGAGAAAGAGAGAGCCTGGCTGGGAATCGTGAAGACAGCCAAGGAAGGGATGGTCCCCTCTGGGGCTGGCAGGGGATGCCTATTTTAGCTGCAGCCCACCAGGACTGAAATATATCTGCCCCTCCCGCTTTCTCTGCTTTCTTTCTTGGCTGGGAACCATCTTCTGCAACAGGTGAAATCAAGAGAGACTCTGCCCAGAGACTGATGACGCCACAGAAGGGGGAATTCTCATTGGTCTTTTTTGTTTTTCTAGGCACTCCCAACTCCAAAGTCCGGAAAAACCGCTTCCTCCCCCCCAAGTGAGACTAACCGATTCCACCTCTGGGGCCGGAAGCATCGGGGTCTCCCTTCTTTTGCGGGGAGAGGTTTGGAGGGCAGCATCCATGTGCTCTGCTGGGGTCCCCTTGATGCTGCTGCTGCTGTTGTTCCGGAATTCTGGAAGCCAAGGGGGGAAGGAGACCCCCGGTAAGGAGAGGGCTGGGTGGGGAAGGGGGGTAGATAGCTCTGCAGCGCAGGCCCCGCTGAGCAGAGTAGAGAGGTGGGCTGGCCTACAACAGCCCTGCAGTGCAGTCTGGTGGGACCAGCCCTTCTGCCGAGTCTTTCTGCTGGGCCCCCTTCGCTTCCTCCACCCTCCAGAAAGAGGGCTCCCCAGCCGGGTTCACACAACATGCTAAAACCTGAACTAAGAGAGAGAGAGAAGCACTCACACCATGTGATGGAGAACTCGGTTTAGTGCGAATTGTGCCATGATGGCAGGTCACATTTAATGCGACTCAAAAGGGAGTTGCAGGTGAGGCCAACTCCTGCGCTGGGCAGATGACAGAGCGAGGCTTCAGGCGCGGCTGGTCCAGCCCGCACTTGTTCAACGTCACCTGTGCTGCTGCCGGCCGTGAGATAGGTGAGTTTTCAGGACGTGTTTTAAGATGCCCTCGGATAAAAACACCACGAGTGCAAAAAAGAGGAAACTGATTATGGACGGGACTGAATGAACTTTCCGTCCAGCTGCAACCAATTGTCACTTTTTCTTTCTTTCTTTTTCTCTTTCTTTCTTTCTTTTTCTCTTTCTTTCTTTCTTTCTTTCTTTCTTTCTCTTTCTTTCTTTCTCTTTCTTTCTTTCTTTCTTTCTCTTTCTTTTTTCTTTTTCTTTCTTTCTTTTTTCTTTTTCTTTTTTCTTTCTTTCTCTCTTTGTCTCTTTCTTTCTCTCTCTTTCTGTCTTTCTCTGCCTCTTTTTCTTTTTTCTCTTTCTTTTTCTTTCTTTCTTTCTTTTTCTCTTTCTTTCTTTCTTTCTTTCTTTCTTTCTTTCTTTCTTTCTTTCTTTCTTTCTTTCCTTCTTTCTTTCTTTCTCTTTTTCTGGTCTCTCTCTGTCTTTCTCTTTCTCTCTCTCTTTTCTCCCTCTTTCTTTTTCTTTCTTTGTCTTTGTGCCGGGCGGTGCGGAGGCCAGAGGGTGCCGGGTGGCGAGGTGGGAAGGTTTATGGATGTGGGATACGGATTGTTATTAGAGGAAATCCTTGTTAAGGTACGAGATAAAAGCTAATTTAATTCCTGGCTTCCAGCTGAACTCGGCTATTCCCCACCTTCCACCTCTTTGGGCCGCCTCAAGCAGATAATAATGCCTCATTTTTATCCCATTTAAAGTTACCTCATATGTGGCATATGTACTGTATATATAATGCCATATTATCTCGTCTGTATAAGGTTCCCTGCTGTTTTCTTTACCTCAGGTTACCTCAGCAATATAATAGAGATTACCTCAAACGGAGGCCCGAGGAGGGGAGGAAGAATAATATTGAATTCTTTCGTGAGGTAAAATTGGCCCGTAAATTGACCCAGGCACTCAGAAATAAAAAACGGGAGGGCGACTCGGGGTGAGGCAGGAACCATCTGGAGAAAGTTTTTATTGTAGTGTTGGAAGACTTACCCTGACAAAACTCCCATATTCTCATCCCCATTAGAAAAACATGCAGACACACTTTTTCTCTCTCTGTAAAAGCCCTTTTTTTCTGAAATCCTGGGCATACCACCAAGAACAATGGGAAAACTCAGATAGCAAAGCCATCAAGAATTGCCTGCCCTGCCCCTGAAGGGATTAACTCCCAAAACAGAATCAGGACAAAGGGAACATCCCTGAGGAGAACTACCTGCCCTGCCCCTGATAGGATTAAGCCCCCAAAAATAGAAACCGGACAAAGGAGATACCACTTAGGACAAGAAAAGAACATCAAGCAACCATTAAAAACACAAAAGAAAGAGCCAGCTCACCCACAGCCCCAGGGTAGAAAAAGCATATAAAAAGCCACACATGGGACCAGGGGGACACCTTGCAAGGCAGGAACGCTGAAGTCACTTCTCTGTCACTTTATTGCCTTCCTGTAATAAAGACCTGCTTTGCGGTAGCTGCTGTCCTCAAATTTCTTCATCGTTGGCTTTTCCCAGCTGGAAAACGAACCGGGAAATTCTTCTGACAGTAGGTTACCTCTTTGTTAGTCAGTTTCTGTGGCTGGGCCAAAATCTAAAAAGGTGCCATTTGAGTCATTATCTTGACTTTTTTAACCGCCGAGAGGTTCACCTGCTAGTTTTTACCTCAGCAATATAATAGTGAGAGATTACCTCAAACGGAGGCCCGAGAAGGGCAGTCAGAATAATATTGAACTCTTTCGTGAGGTAAAATTTTCCCGAAAATTGACCTAGGCGCCCAGGAGCGCGGAAGAAGCAAAGAGTCTGAATAATAATTTCAAATTATTACTTTTATTAGTTTGTTTCTCAGGCTGGGCTGAGATCAGGAAAGCCAAAATGGCGACTTGCGAGCCGCCATCTTGATTTTTTTGACCGCCGAGAGGGGTAGAAGATTCCCGCGTAGCCTTCATTGCGGGAAGGTGGGCATATGAGGATCCCGGCGCCGAGCACCGCGAGAGGCCCCTTATTCGCGTGTCGACGCTTTCCGAAGACTCGGGAAGCGGAGCGAGAAGACGTTGAATGGCTGACGGGGGAATTCTGGGAGTTGAAGTCCCAGAAAGCGGTTGTGTGGGAGGGGTTGGAAGCGGAAGGCAGCGCGCGGGCGTCGGCGGAGGGGCGGGACTTAAAGGCTGCTCCGTTCCGCCTTCCTCGTCGCCAGCGGGGTAGCCGCGCGCGCGCTCTCGTGGCCGGAGTTGGGAGCGGGCGCGCGCAACGGCGGCGGCGATGGCGGCTCCGGTGATGGCGGCAGCGGCGGAGGTTTCCACGGAGCGACTGGCGGAGGTGGAGGCCCTGCTGGCGCAGCGGGTGTCGGAGCCGGTGCGGGCGCGCTGGCGCTGGGAGGTCAATCTGGGCCAGCCCAACCTGCAGCGGTTCCGGGCGCAGCTGAGCGAGGCCCGGCGGGGCAGGGAGGCCCTGCTGGCCCGGGACGCGGCGCTCTCGGAGGCGGAGCAGCAGCGGCTCCAGGGCTTCCTGAGGCTGGAGATGGCGCTGCTCCGCTGGTTCCAGGCGCGCGGCGAGCGCGAGGCAGCCCGGCGGGCCCGGCGGAGGAAGCCCGGCGGCGGTGCGGAGAGAGCGGCCGCGTCTGCCGCGGGCGGCGAGGGATCTGCTGCGGCGCCGCCGGCCCGGGCGAAGGAGGAGGAGGCGCCGAGCGAGGACAAAGAGCCGCCGGGCCCGCCGCCGATGCCTTCCGAGCCAGCAGCCGCAGCCAGGACGACTTCGGTGGGGAAGGTGGCGGCTCTGCGGGAGGCGCTACTGAGCGTGGTGACCGAGCTGGAGGCGGCCGAGGGCCAGGGGCGGCCGGTGTGGGCGGCGCGGAAGCTGGAGGCGGCCCTGGCGGCGTTCCTGGACGACCGGCTGTGGGAGAGTCTGCGGGAGCTGGGCCGGGCCGTGCGGAAGGAAGGGCGCGCCCGGGTCCGGCAGCTGCTGACCCTGCGGGAGATGCTGGAGGAGGAAGGTTGGGCCGAGAGCGCGGAGGCGCTGCGGAGCGAGCTGGAGGGGCTGAGGACTGGCGTGCGGGAGGCGCCGCTGGAGGAGCTGCAGCCGCTGCTGGAGAAGGCGGAGGCGCTGCTGCGGAAGACCGACTGCTGGGAGGTGGCCTGCCTGGAGAAGGGCCTGTGGGCTGGCCCGTTGGAGGAGGCCGAGGCGGCCCGGAGAGAAGCCGAAGCCCTGCGCCAGACCCTCCGGCAGGTGCCCTTGGGACAGGGCGAGGCAGCCCTGCGGAAGGTTGGGCGGGAGGCGCCGGTGAAGGAGGCGCATCTCCTGTGGGAGAAGGCAGCGGCCCTGGAGACGCAGGTCCTGGCCTTCTGGTCGGACACACTGAAGTGGGCGGAGGAGATGCTGGACCAGGTGGATGCCCTTAGGAGCACCCTGCAGAACTCCTCCCTAAAGGAGGCCCTCTGGGAGAAGGTGGAGGAGCTGCGGGACGCCTTGCGGGAAACCACCAGGGAGAAGGTGGGCCCCCTGCCCTTGGACCTGTGGGGCAAGAGCCCGCGGGAGATGTGCAGCCGCCTCCACAAGCTCTGTCGGGATTGGCTGCAGCCAGAGAAGAAGACCAAGGCTGAGATGCTGGACCTGGTGATCCTGGAGCAGCTGCTGGCCGTGCTGCCTAAAGAGATGGCCAGCTGGGTGCAGGAGTGTGGAGCAGAGACCAGCGCCCAGGCAGTGGCCCTGGCTGAAGGCTTCCTGCTGAGCCAGGCGGAGAAGAAACAGCAGGAAGAGCTGCAGGTGAGGGGACATCCTCCGAAGCTATGCATTAATCGAGAGTATCTTTAAATTGAGCATTTTCTCCATCCCCCCCCCCGAATATGTATTTGGGGCACTTGCTCCATTGTTCCATCTTCATCAAGAGTCAACGGTTCTGCAAAGTTGAGAGATTTTATCTGAAACCTTATTTCTCTTTTCGATCCTCCTGGTATTTCAGGTGCAAAAGCCCTTTCTGGAGGCCATCCCCAGACATCCTAAAGGGAGGAAGGATCTGCCAGATGCCTCTCAAGAGCTGCCTTTCAGGGGCATCTCCCAAGAAGATCCAAGTTGGGACACTTCAGGAGGTAAAGGGAGCCTTTCCAAGGGACCTGACAGTCTCAAGAAATGTCTTGTTGGTCTCGTGGTGTCTGAGTCCTT
This sequence comes from Azemiops feae, assembly GCA_023970755.1. Classification (NCBI taxonomy): domain Eukaryota; kingdom Metazoa; phylum Chordata; class Lepidosauria; order Squamata; family Viperidae; genus Azemiops; species Azemiops feae. The sequence goes on along the minus strand of JALGBA010001536.1, from coordinate 37,179 downwards.
CACGTAAAGTCTGCTTTAGCTCTATGTAGGTCCCATACAGGAAATTAAATTATGCCCATGTTGTTTTTAGGATTGTCACCTTTTCCTGGTGGAAGTGAAAGAGTGGCTGAACCTCCAGTTCAGGTAGGAGAGAAACATTTAAGGGATCACTTGGAGTCCTCTTTCCTCTGGGGCTTGACAGCGTTACTGCTCTTTAAGCAGCCTGAAATGGAATGTGGCAGAATTGGTTAGGAGATCCCTTTCAAGTCATGCTCTTGTCAACTGGCACAGGGATCCAAGAGTAGTACATCACCCTGGAGGGTGGCTGTAGGATTTTCCCTCCTTTTTAATTCTTTAATCTTGTCTTTTTTGTATGGATTGCATAGTTTGTTATCTGTAAACTGCCCAGATTCACTTTAATAGTAAAGATGTATAATTTGGATTAATAAATAAATCATACCAGACAAAAAAAATCAGAAAACAATATTCTAATCCAGGAACTATCAAGGAGAAAACCACCCCCCTCCGCCATCTAACACTGGCAGGGCAAGCTACTGTATAAAAACAGAGAGAAAACCTCAGACTCACTTGTGTTGATGATGTTGTCTAGTCAGGTAATAAAATGTCTGCTAGCAAACCACCAAGCTCAGCTCAACACTGAGCTACATATATTCTTTTCTCTTAGATGATAATTTGTACGAAATCTTTGGGGAATTTGTTGAACAAAGGGTATGAGTTGCAAAGCCTTCCTGGACTATTAATGGAGAAAAGGTTTTTTTTTTCTTTCCCTTTTCCAGGGTCTTGTATCCTTTGAGGAGGTGGCTGTGTGTTTCTCCAAGGAAGAGTGGATTCAGTTGGATCCCTGTCAAAAAGCCCTCCATGGGGAAGTCATGAGGGAGAACTTGAGGAATGTGGCCTCTCTGGGTAAGGGCACAGACATGTAGAAAAGGCATTTTGTCGTCACATAAAACCAGCTCTTTGGCATAAACCCAACCACACTTTATATCTGGGAGAGGGAGAAGGTCCATTCTACAAAAATTTTCCTCTACTGGTTCCAAGACATCTTACACTGAAGCACAGAGTGGTTGAGGGACAGTGCTGGAGGCAGAAACGGGCCTATAAAGGGGTGTGGGGGCTACAGTGTCCCTTTGTTGACTAATTCAAATTAATCCTTGTGATTGGACAGAGCAAGCTGGATACAGCAAATTATATGCCTAGTGAAGTCAGATGTAACTATGAGGTTATGGGGCTGGATTATATAGACATAGTGTTTTTAATAGATCAAAGGGATACTTTCTTCCTAGGGGATTACTATTTTCTGCTATGCAGAGCTCTACTTGCCTCTCAGGATCTTTTCTTGGCTGATAAAACATTCCTTGGCCTTTTTGGTGTTTTATGGCTGAGTTGAAAGTTTTAGTTTTCCTAGGAAAGTGTTTTTTGTAATGAAAGTAAAATCCCCATAGTGACCAGTGCTTTGTTTGTCTTGTAAACATACATTGAGTTAGGGTTTTAGGGTTTTTTTTCTATTTGAAACCAAGAACTTGAATGTGTGGGAAAATGTATGTAGTGCAGAATAAAGAGAAAATCATGGATAGCAAGAGGCAAATATTATACTAATCCACTGTGCAGTATTGGTCTAGAACAGCGGCTCCCAACCTTTTCTGTACCCTGCACCCCTAGAACGCTTCTGATATATTCTCGCACCCCTTACAAAAGTTCGAAATAATGGCAATGAATTATGCATATATACTATAATTTTGAAAACTCAAGTTTTTGTACCCCCTGGAATATCGTCTTGCACCCCCAGGGGGTGCGAACACCCCTGGTTGGGAACCGCTGGTCTAGAATGAATGGCTTTTAAAATTGTTTTTACTACCCATAAAATACAAATTTCCATCCCATGCAATTTTATACAATATTATAAAATTGTCAGGAATCTGCATCAGGTCTCTAAATTTGATAAGCTTTAAGTCAGATTGTTTCATGTGGGTCAGAATAGCCTATCAAAATACTACAGAGGTTTTTGCAGTATTTGGGGGGGTTGGGATCCTCAAACATGTCATATGTTTTGGTGATTTATTTCCTTCTTTTAGTTTAAACATACACTTATTTTCTTTTTCTCTGAAGATGCTGTTGGGCAAGAGAATGTGGGCTATAGGCAAATACTAGAAGCTCTCAGACGCAAAGAAAGAAGAGACCAAACGGAACTAAAAAATCACGAGAGAAACCAGTCAAAGGATGGGAGCAGAAAGTATTCCACTTTTCAGTGCGATGAAATTCAAGATGGAGCAGCCCCGCACATCCCTAAAGGAAAAAGGACAAAGTGTTTTGGGAAAAGTGTGAAAGCATTTGGAGAAAATTTAGATTTAAAGGAACATGATCAAACCCACGCTAAAGAAGAGGAGGATCATGACAGGGAAGATGAAAAAAGTTACAGTTGGACTTTCATTCTTTCATTGCGTGATAGAATCAACATGGGGGAGAAACCCTACAAATGTAGAGAGTGTGGGAAGAACTTCAGGAGCAGCAGCCAGGTTACTTCCCATAGGAGGATCCACACGGGGGAGAAACCCTATAAATGCCTGGAGTGTGGGAAAAGCTTCAGCTGGAGCAATGACCTGACTTGCCATAAAAGGATCCACACGGGGGAAAAACTTTATAAGTGCTCTGAGTGTGGGAGGAGCTTCAGGAGGAACAGTCAGCTTGCTTACCATAAAAGACTCCATGCGGGAGAAAAACCATACAAATGCCTGGAGTGTGGAAAGAACTTCCTGTGGAGCTATCAGCTTACTTCCCACAAAATGATCCACACAGGGGAGAAACCCTATAAATGCCCTGAGTGTGGGAAGAGCTTCAGGAGGAGCAGTGAACTGACTTCCCACAGAAGGATCCACACCGGGGAGAAGCCTTATAAATGCATGGAGTGTGGGAGGGGTTTCAGAGGAAGCAGTGAACTGACCTCCCACAGGAGGGTCCATACGGGAGAAAAACCGTATAAATGCATAGAATGTGGGAGGACCTTCAGGAGGAACAGCCAGCTTGCTTACCATAAAAGACTCCACTCAGGAGAGAAACCGTACAAATGTATGGAATGTGGGAAGAACTTCTTCTGGAGCTATCAGCTCGCTTCACATAAAATGATCCACACAGGAGAGAAGCCATATAAATGCATAGAGTGTGGGAAGAGCTTCAGAGGCAGTCGTGAGCTTTCTTCCCATAAAAGGATCCACACATTGGAAGAATTGCACAAATGTTTGGAATGTGGAAAGGCCTTCAGGAGCAACAGTGAGCTCACTTCTCATAGGAAAATCCACCCAAGGGAGAGACCATACATATGTATGGAGTGTGGAAAAAGCTTCTCTTGGAGTTCTCAGCTTACTTCCCATAAAAGGACTCACTCGGGTGAGAATCCATATAAATGCGTAGATTGTGGGAAGAGTTTTGGGGAAAGTAGTGAACTTACTTCCCATAAAAAGATCCACTTGGGCGAGAGACCATATAAGTGTATGAAATGTGGAAAGAGCTTCAGAAGGAAAAGCCAGCTTTCCTGCCATAAGAGAATACACACAGGGGAAAAACCATTCAAGTGTGCGGAATGCGGAAAAAGCTTCCGTCAAAGCAGCCACCTCATTTCCCATAAAAACATCCATACAGGAGAGAAACCCTATCAATGCATGGAATGTGGGAAGGCCTTCAAGAGGAGCAGTGAACTCGCTTCCCATAAAAGGATCCACATGGGGGAGAAGCCATATGAATGAATGGATTTTCAGCAAGAGCAGCACCTTTGCTTCCTATGAAGGGTTCAGACAGAAGAAAAACTCTATAAATGTGTGGACTCCAGGGAGAGCTCCAGTGAAGCAGGCAGCTTCCCTAGACTAGTTCTTTTTATGCATACCTTGTCTTCTTGCTATGAACTAAAAAAACATACTCTGAGTCATGACTCCTTGCTGCCTTAAGCCCGATTTTTGCCAAGACCTGAAACCAACAGCCACAAGAAAGAATTAATTTACTGGGGAAGATTTCTAACAATAGGGGTAGGCAGTTTTACATAAGATGAATGGGCTTTTGTCATATTAATGTGCCAACACTGTTGCACCAAAAAGAATACTGTGCTTTAGTTTATGCTTTATGATGTTCACAGTCTCAGATGTTTTGACACCAACATATAGAATTCAAGTAATCCTCAATTTATGACCACAATTGTGATCAGAATTTCCATTGCCAAGCAAGGAAGTTGTTAAATGAGTTGTGCTCAATTTTACAACATTTTTTTTGCCACAGTTGTTAAGCTAGTCACTGCAGTTGTTGAGTGAAATGTGGTTTTTAAGTGAATCCGGCTTCCCCCATTGACTTTGCTTGTGGTAGCTGGTGAACTCATGACCCTAGAATACTGTAGCTATCATGAATACATGCTGGTTGCCAAGTGCCCAAATCTTGATTATGTGACTATGGGGATGCTGATGACTCTTAAGTATGAGGGCCAGTTGTAAATCACTGTTTTCAGTGCCCTTGTAACTTTAAAGTTTTAAACCATTGCTAAACATGATTATCAGTTAAGTACTATCTGTATGGGAAACAAGCAGGGTGAACAGAAGGGCAAATAAGTTTGTCACTGGCATCACTAAAACTTGGTGGAATGACAACTATGATTGGCATATAGCTTTGGAAGACAGCAACTTATTAAAAGGGAATAATGTCAGCAAAATGGAATCTAACGCTACATTGAAGGAATATGGCTGCGCACAGGTTCTCTGATCAAAGCATGAATTCTGTTAAGAGTGGGCAAAAGTAAAATCAAAGAAATGGAACTGATTGTAATTCTCAATAAACCATCTGGGAGGCAGAATATATGGCAAGGACTTTTGGTGTCAGGTGACCAAACTTTACCAGAGGCACATCGTAGTAATTACAATTTCAGCTACTCTGACAGCTACTGGAATTCTAATTCTGTTCAGAATTGGAAGATTCCTCCTCTCTTGTTGACGACTTAAGAGAAAGGATAAGGAGTCTGCTCTCAACCTAATGCTTTCCAATAGGGTGACAGCTAGAAGTGAAGACGGATGGATCCTGGGGGAAAGTGACCATATTATCCCTGAGTTCTCGATATTAAGGGAAGGAGGAACAGAAAAGAACCAGAGTTTTCGCGCTGGACTTCAGAAGAGTGGATCAGATCCAGGGTCATGAACAAGAGAAGGATAGGAAATTCTGCAGAAGAATATGTTGAAGGCACAACAACAGAAGGAGATATGGTAGACTTTCAAAGATGCTCTAGCATTCTATAAATGCTAGAAGGAAAAAGGGGGAGAGAGATCCATGTTCAAACAGAAGGAGTGGGGTGGTTCCTGTACATAAAGGTGTGTGCTCTGGAGGAGCACATAGGGTACGGGGTGGAAGAACAATTCTTAGGCAAGAAATCCATTATAAATTATTTTTTCTTATAACTTGTAAATGAACAATCACCAAGTAAACAAATGTTGGTAGGAATTACATTGGGTTGCTGTGGATGATGCTTGCGATAGGTCAGCAAGAACTGGCAAAAAGAATGAAGACCCCAAAATAGCCTTAAACTCCATTTGTATTGCTTAGATTTCAGGGGTGGCTGGCCTGTGCTGCATCTGTAAGATCAGGAGGAAGCCTCTGTCTCCACCATCCAGTGATAATCCAAAACCACGAGAAGAGGGACACTATATTGCCGGAGGAATGAATGGATGAAGATGGGTGACCTTTTGTAGCAGGCGCTACCAATGTGGGCACTTTGTCTCCTTAGAATAGGACAAAATAGCCTCTCTCTAGTAGTCTCTAACAAGGGCCTGCCACAAAAAAGAGGGAGTCAACCTATTTTCCAAAGCACCTGAAGGCAAGACAAGAAGCAACAAATAGAAACTTATCGAGAGCTAACCTAGAAATAAGAAATTTCCTGACAGAACTATCAGTGGAACGGCTTGCCTCAGAGGTTGTGGGTGCTCCATCACTGGAGGTTTTTAACAAACAATTGAAATGATACAGAGTCTCCTGCTTGGGCAAGGAGTTGGACTAGAAGACCAATTTCATACATTCCCCTTGGAAGACAGCGTTCAGGCACCTGGAGATTGGACAACAGGAAGGGTACCAATTGCAGAAAAAAATATCAGACTTCTAGAAAAAAAGAAGGCAAGTGTTGGTGATTGGCGATTCATTGCTCAGAGGAATCGAACTAACAAATTTGTAGAATGAACAATCAAACTAGAGTGATTAGGGTGTTTTCCGGGAGCAATTATCAAAGATGAGAGTAATGGGCTTATTAAAATAATTAGGTCCACAAATTATTATTCCTTTCTCCTCTTTCATGTGGGGATGAATGATACAAAGTCCCTGGAAACAATATCAAGAGATTATGAGCAACTAGGCATGAAAGCCAAAGAGATGGGGGCACAGGTGGTGTTCTCTTCCATACTCCCAATGAAAAGTAGGCATCCGATGAGAGAATGCAAAACCTTTCAAGTAAACCCCTGGTGCTGTTGAAAGAACTTTGGATTCTTGGACCATGGTCAACAATACCTACATGAGGAGCTTCTGGTCAGAGATGAGCTACACCTCACAGGAAAGGTCATCTTTGGAAACCAACTGCTTGCTTTATCCGAAGGGCTTTAAAATAAAACTGAAGGGGGAAGGAGATGAAGTTTTAGAAGCTAATTCCAAACTCAAATCTCAGGGCAATCAATCAAATAGAAAGAAGGGAAACTCAGACACAAAATGTAGGGTTAGTCAAAAAGGACTCAGAAGCCTATACACTAATGCTCAAAGTCTGATCAACAAACAGGGTGAATTTGATAGTATATGAGAGCAATTGTAACATTGTCATTACCGAAACTTGGTGTAATAAAGCCCATAACGAATGTACAGCTAGAGAAATTCAAACTCTTCAAAATAAACAGATCTAATAAAAGGAGTGGAGTTGCACTATATCTAAAAATTCACTACGGCTCTATAGAAATGCAACAAAACAAGGATGAAAACCTTGAATGCATTTGGATCAATATAAAAGGAAAAAAGAATTGACATTGCCATAGGTGTATATGCTACAAGCCACACAAATATAGGAAATAGATGGATTTTTTGCTAGTTAACTAAGGTATATAGGAAGCCCACCACAATAGTAATGGGGGATTTTAACCACCCTGACATCAAGTGGAAGACAAACTCTGCACCTAGTGGAAGATCAAACAGATTCCTGACATTTCTAGCAGACAAACTTTGTCTCCCCAAAAGCAGAGAACTAGAGAAGTCAACCATACTGGTTTAATTCTCACTAATGGAGATGAAATGATAGATGGGGCTGAAGTTACAGGAACTCTAGTGGAGAGTGACTATGCAATATAATGAATTTGTCATGGTTCTGATAGATGAAACCCATCAAAAGAACTTCAAGGGAAGAATTCTTCCTTAACATTTTATTCAGGAAACAAAGTATCGGCACTACATAGTTGAACCCAAAACTAAATTCCCTTCCCCCAGATACAAAGTAACAAATTGCAATTCCCACCCTCAATAAGCAGTCATAAATCACATTCTCCAATTAGCCTGAAACGTGGGCTTTCTCTCCAGCTCCTCAGCCTGCCAAAACGTTATCAGTTCGTCCTTGAGTTCCCACCGAGCAGCGTTATTATTATGGCTAGCTGAGTTCAAGCATTCATCCCAATCCCCCTTCTACACCTGATTTCTAAATGGAAGAAAAGCATGTTAAAAGCAAAGCAGAAATGGCTGCAATTTTCATTAGTTGTCAGAGCGGGAACATCCAATTTTTACAGCATTGACATCCGGCCCCCTTTACAAAAAGGATAAATCCTGCAAATCAAACAAAATCATAGGTTAGGGGTTGCCTCTCGGTTTATTAGGGTGCTTATCATAGAATTTACTAATGAGCCTGTCAGCTTTTACATCACTAGATTTTACCCAAGTGGCTTCAGACAATGGATATCCTTTCCACTGCACTAAGTACTGTAACTTTCCCTTGAAAAGTCTAGAGTCAAGAATACGCTTCACTTCATAATGGGTCTGTCCAGCTACCACCAGAGGGCCAGGTGCCTTCTTAGGGGGAGGTCATAAGGTAGAACCCCAAAAGGGTTTCAGTAGGCTACAGTGGAACACAGGGTGGACTTTCCCTAAGAGTCTGGGAAGCTTTAACTCCACTGTAACTAGGTTTATGATCCTTACCATGGGGAAGGGACCTAGATACTTCAGTCCCAACTTCGTACTAGGCAACTCCCCAACTTGGAATGACCTTTGGGGAGCCCTCTTTTTATCCGCTTGTTTTTTGTATGTCTCGGAAGCCTTTTTCAGAGCAAGTTTCTTTTTGTCCCAAACCTCCTCCCATCCCTTCACCCACTGGTCAAGCATTTGGGAAGCAGAGGGTACTTGAGGATATTCGGATATTGAGTTGAATTCTTTTCCTGTGGCAATTTTAAAAGGTGTAAACCCAGTGCTGCTGTGAACAGAGTTATTGTAAGCCACCTCTGTGAAAGGGAGGAGGTCAGTCCAGTTTGTTTGTTGATAATCCACATAGCATCTAAGGTATTGCTCCACTATTGAGTTCGCTTTTTCAGCCGCCCCATTCTAGAGGGGTGAAAAGCCGATGACAGTCCCTGCGATGAGCCAATTAACTTGAAGAAACCCCTCCAAAACGTGGCCATAAATTACACCCTTCTGTCTGAGATTATCCATTTTGGCGCACCGTGCAGTCTGTAAATGTGCTTAAGAAACATCTTAGTCTCTGGGCTGATGGGAATCCTCTGCAAGCAATGAAATGAGCCGGCTTCAAAAAAAGACCAATCACAGTCTAAATCACCATATTTCCTCTGCTTTCAAGTAACTCGACTATAAAATCCATAGCAATTTCTTCCCATGGCTGGGAAGGGCCTGCAACCGGTTGTAACAGTCCAGGGGGCTTTCCCGGGCAGGGGTGCTTTAGGACCGGCTCGACTGCAAATAGTCTTTTCAGATTCTCAAAAGCAGTTTGACAGTTCATAGTCCAAGTCAGCAGCTTGGCCCAGTTGCAGCTTTCCCCCATCTTTGCCGGTTTTTAACAAATCTGTTTACAGCATTGACAGAATTTAATATAATGCAAACACAAGTAATAGAATAGCCCTTAAGAGCTGACTGGGATCCAGGAGAGAGAAAAAGAAACCAAATTAAGTAGATACTTGACATTTTGCATTTACATTCATAATCCTCACACCAAACTTTTCCCTTGAGGGAACCTCCTTCAACTGAGCTAGAGAGTGCCTGGCTGGGCCTGGTCTTTTCCACGGAAGGGCCAGAGTCTTGGAAGCCCCACTTGGAGTCCCGGGGGATGGGGGGGCTTAAGAAAGTTTGAAAGGGCATCTAGTCCATTACTCCAGGCACTCAGAGAAAAGGAGGGTGAAAATCGTGAAGAGAGCAAAGGAAGGACTGGCCTTCTCTGGGACTGGCAAGGGACACCCCTTTGAGCTGCAGCCCCCCAGACTGTAAAGATTCCATCTTCTCCGCTTCTGCCTCTGCACCGAACTCTCTCCTCCATCGGGCGAAGTCACAAAGGACTCTGCCCGGAGACTGATGATGCTGCAGAAGGGAAAATTCTCATTGGTCCTACTGCTTTTTCTGGGCACTCCAAACGCTGACAGAGAAAAAAAATGCTTCCTCCCCACAATTCAGACGCACCGATTTCGCTTCTGGGGCTGGAAGCATCTGTGGGGGCGTTTGTAGAGCATTATCCATGGCCTCTGCTGGGGTCCCCCTAATGCTGCTGGTGGGGGTCCACTTTGATAGCAACCTCAGGAAGTTTGTGGCCATCACAGAGTTGGGGCAGGGGGATGCCGATGCTTGGAACTTGAGATATGGTATAGGTTTCCTGCCTGAGCAGGCGGCTGGACTAGAAGACCTCCAAGGTCCCTTCCAACTCTGTTATTCTATTCTATTCTATCCCTGGCGGTGTTGGTGTGATTCCATCCTTAATGGTTCTTTGTTTTCTACCTGCTTGTTTGTCTGGTGCTGATCCCTGCTTATCTATTGGCTGTTGGAGGGGAGGTGTGTCTTTTTTGTCCCCTTCCTAGGATTTTTATTGTTTCTTTTGAATGGTGTGTAAATGTGATTTATCTCTCTGTGTCTATTGAAAACCAGAGGTTTCTCTTTTAGGACTACTGGACAAGGAATGTGAAAGAAAAATTGGAAATTTGTTATTGTACATGCTGAGTGCAGCCAGAATTCTTTATATGGAAAAATGGAAAGAAACCTCCGTCCCCACGATGGAAGAAGGATGGATGGAAGTGGAAGAGTTGGCAGAGATGGCAAAATAAACTGTTTTGGCCAGAGAAAAGAATAGATCCAGATTTGTTTCTACCTGGAAACCACTTCTGGACTTTGTGTTTGAGGCAGGAAAAAAATGAAATCTGGACTTTGGGATTCGCTGATTAAGTTAAGTTGTTGTTATAGAAATGGTTAGTATTTACTAAGAATCTACAGTAGATATAAAAACCGAGGCTGCAATTTCACTTTGTATTTTATTGTGCTGGAAAAAAAGTTTTCCTTTTTCTCTTTTTTTCCATTTTTCCCTTTATCCTAGACTTCTCCTTCCCCTTTCTTTCCCTTTCCCATTTCTCTATTGCCTTTATTTTCTATCTTGTGCCATGATAATCTTAATAAATAATAATAAAAAGGAGCCTTTTGTTTTAGGAGCGCTTCCAGCTCCACAGCCAAAAACGTGCAAATTCCTGGGGGAAAAGCTCATCAGATTCAACTCTATATCTGCACTTTTATGTGGCAAAACTTCTTCCAGAATGTTACTTTATATATTTGTTTTTCTGCTGAAAAGGAGTACCTTGAAATTATGGCATAGACGTCGAAGTTATCCAAGCGGAGGAGAAACGGCCAAACTTTATTCCAGGATCTTCATTTGGGGCTGCTTTGCAAGAAAAAGGGGGATCCTGAACCCCAGAAAGAAAGAGGGAGATTCCTTCACATTTGGGGCTGAGGGACGGGAAATCAGAAGGGGCCGATTCTTACAGACGTTCTGAGCAAGGAAGACACGTGTTTCAACAACGGAAAATGTAGTTTTCTCTGGTAAAGCAAGAGATCCGTGCAGATATTCCCCCGTGAAGGGGGGGGGGGTTGGGGAGAGGATCCGGTTGGACCAGGAGGGATCCCTGCAGATTGTCTTCCTCTCTTCCTGGTTTAGCTGAGGGTTTTCCTTCGGATTGGAGTTTGTGTGTGTGTGTGTGTGTGTCTGGGTGACACCGCCCCCCAAGCCCTGGCTGGCTGCGGGGCTGCCCCTCCCCTCTTGTCATCTAATGCTGGGGGCTTCCTCCTTCCATACTGAGCGGGGGGGGGGAAGCCCAGAAGGACCCCTCAAGCTCTGGCTCCATTTTTCCCTTCCGGAGTCTCGGCAGCTCCAGCCTGGGTTCCCGCTGGGCCCTGTAGGAACCAAAAGGACATCTAGTCCACCCCTCCAGGCGCACAAAGAAAGGAAGACTGGGTGAGAATCGTGCGGTGGGGGGGGGGCGCGCGCAAAGGGAAACCCACACTCCCCTCCGGAGCTGGCATGGAACACCCCCCTTCCGACGCTGCAGTCCCCCAAGACTGAAAGGATCCCCCTCCCACTTTCTCCGCTTGTCTCTGCTCCGAACTATCTCCCCAATCGGGTGAAATCAAAGGAGACTCTGCCCGGAGATTGATGACGCTGCGGAAGGGAGAATTCCGACTGGTCCTTCTGCTTCTTCTGGGCCCTCCTAATTCCGAAGTTTGAGGAAAACGCCTCCTCCCCCAATCCCGACCCCCCGATTCCGCCTCTGGGGCTGGGAACCTTCGCGTCTCTGTCTCTTGTCTCTTTGGGGGCGCTTGTGGGGCGGCATCCATGGGCTCCGCTGCGCTCCCCCTGATGCTGCTGCTGGTGGGGGCGCTGGCCCGGATCCCCGAAAGCCAAGGGCGGAAAGAGACCCCCGGTAAGGAGGGGGCTGGGCGGGGGGAGGAGGAGTTTTGGGGAGGGGGCTGGGAAGCACCCCCGATACTTGTGGGGGGAGATGGGGAAGAAAGCTGCCAGGTCTTCAGACGGTAAGAGTGACGGGAGCCTGCAACAGCCTCGATCTCTGCGTGGTCTCCTCCCCCTTCCCTCCGCCCTTTCCCCCCAGGAGGGCGGAGAGGAACCCCGTCTTTCCCGATTGTAGTCGAGGTGGGGTGTCGCAGCCGGGCCCCTCTCTCGCCCCCCCCCAAATGGCTGGGTCGGAGTCGGAGTCGGCTGCATCAAAAAAGGAAGGGGACGGAAAGCGAAAGCGGGAAACTGAGGCATTTTCAGACCAGAATCCACACAAGGAAAAAGCTGCATTTTAGCAAAAGTATTTTTGCTTCTTCAGAAACTTCCGTTTTTCTTCCCGAATCCAAAATTTGAGGCTTTCAAAGTCAGGCAAGAGTTGAGCTTCGGTCCCTTCTGGAGGAGACTCCGAATTTGGGGAGGAGGCAAAGAATGCTCCACGCCCCATAACCCCCCATTGCTCAATCGGGACCTGGGGGGGAGGGGGGAACTGAAGAGGAGCATTTGGGGGGTCTGAATTGCTCCTCTGAAACTGGCTCCCCTTTTGTGAGGGGGGCTGGAGACCCTCCCTTTGAGACTCTCCTCGGGGCGGCTGTAGGGGGTCTTTTGTGGGAGGCGGATAGGAAACAGATGGGATCCTCAAAAATCATCCAAAGGCAGGTAGTTGGGCTGAAGATTAGGGGGAAGAAAAAAAGTTGGGGGGACCCAGAGATGGTGGGGGTTCTAGGGCTGGGAGACTTCAGGAGTGTCAATCCAGATGTCCTCATTGTGCCCCCTCCACATATTCCGCGCACCCCAAAAGAGGGAGAGAGGGAGGTATGGATATTACTTTCCCTCCAGCCCAGAAATTTCCCTCCCCACTCCCCCCACACTTCCTCCCCCTTTAGATCCAACGTTGCCTGCAGAGAGTTAATCGGATTGCTGGACCAGTTGAGCTTCTGCCTGATTTTTTCCAATCGGGGAGAGTGGAGGAGGTTCAACAGGAACTTCCCCCCTCCCCCTCTTTCTTTCCTCCCCCGCAGCAAGTTTGCCTACCGCTGGGGCCGAAAAAGTTCCCCTTCTCTCCTCCAGGGGGCGTCTTTCAGCAGATTCTGGAAGCAGGTCTCCCGCCCTTCCCCCTTCCCGCGTGGGTCCCTGTTTTCCTAGTGACTGGGAACGATGGACCCTGAAGTCCTTCCTGACGGCCCTCCTCCTCCCCTCCCCGCAGCCCATTTCCTGTACCAGGAGAAGTTCGAGTGCCGCTTCCTCCACGGAACGCGGCAGCTGCGCTACCTGTACCGGGGCATCTACGGCCCCGGCAGGAGATTTTCCACTTCGACAGCGACCGCGGGGAGTACGTGGCCGTGACGGCGCTGGGGCAGCTGGACGTGGACCGGTGGAACCGAGACCAGGTGGAGCTGCAGCTCCGGAAGGCCCGACTGGATGGCTTGTGCCGGCCCAACTACGAGCAGTGGAACTACAAGGCGGCCAATCCGGAGGAGAGGTGAGGGGGTGGGGTCTTCCCTGGGAGGGGGACGCCAGGACCCCCCTTTTCATTTCACTCATTCAGGAGTCTCCCGGATAAAGGTTTACGCCTTATTTCTTCTCCACTCTCAGATTTACAAAATCTTCCTTTTCTCCCCAAGGGTCCACACTCTCCTCCTGTCTGGAATCCGGGATCCCTTGGATCCCCTCCAGAAAAATCAACCCAAATATGATTTTGGGGGTGGGGTGGGGGCAGGGGAAGAGAATCCAGCCAGGTCTCTCTCTTTCTCTCTCTCCTGCCCAACATATACATATAATTTCTTTCTATCCCAGATTCATTTCTCCTGTTCAGGAACCGCCTGTCTCCCTCACAGAGGCTCTCCCCTCCCTCTTTCCAGCCAGAAGCCTGTTTCTCCCTTTCTGGGACCCAGAAATGCTGCCTTTTGGGCCTGTTAGGATAAAAACTGGGTGGTTGGTTTGTTTGTTTTTACTCAAAATAGAAAAAGAATTAGTGGACGCTCTTTTGCCTGTCGTCCCCTTTATATGGATCTTTTGCTTCTTTTCATTCTTTCTTCAGAGTCATTTGCTCTCCGGCAGCTTTTAAGCCCAACAAACAAACAAACAAATGAATAAAGGAAGCAGGCTAGAATTTGTAATCATCATTTAATGCTTAAATCTAGATGTAAAAATCCCCATCACACAGAATCCTGGTCTGGTGTTTCTTCTGCCTTGAGAAGAAGCTGATTCAAAGGCTGAGAAATTTTGTTCAGCCAATTTTGGGGCTCTGGGAGAAAAGGCCCCCTTGAAACCCCCTTGTTGGCAACAGACTCAGCTTCACCTGCAGCCAAATCGCTTCCCCCTTCACACCTGGGAAGGTTCCTGATTTGGGGGAAGGAGCCCCAAAACACCCACAAACATTAAAACTGAATTTTGGGTCATAAGAAACACATCCCGCCTTCATTCAACCCCGAAGCCATGGATGGTTGAATTCTCTGTTCCAGGTTCCTTGCAAATTGCCTACGTTTGTTTTTCTCATTTTATTTCTTTGTGTAATATCAAACTTATTTATTTCTATCAACTGTTAAGGTTTCAGAGACCAAGCCTTGGGCAAAACAAGGATTTTAGCTGCACTTCTCCCCATTTGGCCTTTGCAGGGAAACCATAATCCTTTATTAGAATCCGAAAAGTCTTTAATGCGTCGCTACTTCAGAATCGGTTAAGTTTAGTATTCCCATTGTTAGATGAGGTTTTCCAAAAATAATCTGCTAAATAAGATGCTTCTTCCACAAGAGGAAAACCTCCACATCCTCAGAGAAAAAAAGCCTTTTACGGGGAGATCCTGGGCATTTGCTCCTTTCGAAAATCATGGAATTACTGAGGGGATACAACAGAGATTTTGTTCTCCACAGATTCACTCTGGAGGCAAAACTCAATTTCACTCCTAAATTCTTCCCTGCAAACCCAGGAGGATTTTCACGTATGGGGCCACACAGAGGAATTGGGCTCGGTGCTCTCTGTCCACCCCTTTCTAACCTCTGCATGAAGCCGCTGGGCGAGATCTCCAGGGGTGGAGGGATCTTCAGTATGCTGACGACACCCAATATTATATTCCCCCCCTCCCCGTGACCCAGGTGATGCTGGGTCTGCCCTCTCGAGGGGCCTGGAGGCTCTGGGGGGGGGGGCTGGATGAGGAACAAGGGGCTTCGGCTGAGCCCTGGCAAGACCAGAGGGCTTTGGGTGCAGGGAGTCCCAAGATGGGGGACTTTAGCCGACTTCGTTCTGCAAGGAGTTGCCTTGTCCCAGACAGACCCAGTTGGCGATTTTGGAGTTTTCCCGGACTTGTGACTCCCATTGAAAGAGCAGGTGGAGGGCGTTTGCACAACTTTGCCTTAGTTGTACAACTTTGGCAAATAAAATATAAAATGAATGAATGAATGAATGAATGAGTGAATGAGTGAATTTATGTTCTGGTAATAGTTATCTAATTAATAAAATGTGGCGGCATTTTGCATAAGATCTCTAAAATTATCTGAATTGTGCTGTGTATTGCTTTCCTAATCTTCGGGGGGGGGGGGGTTTCCCGCCAGATCTGGCTTTGGAAGATGAGTCAAAACACAGAATATTTTCAGGAGTGAAAAGGGATCTTGGCTGAACTAACCAACTTGGTCTCCTGTTCTGGGCCCTCCTGTGTCTCCCCCGTGTCCCTCCTCCCCCTCCTCCCTCCCTTCCAGCCAAGCCCACCGTCTCCATCTCCTCCACCAAGCTGGATCCAGCTTCCC
Source organism: Azemiops feae (assembly GCA_023970755.1). Taxonomy (NCBI): domain Eukaryota; kingdom Metazoa; phylum Chordata; class Lepidosauria; order Squamata; family Viperidae; genus Azemiops; species Azemiops feae. The sequence goes on along the minus strand of JALGBA010001536.1, from coordinate 21,420 downwards.
CCCACACCATCCTCCTCTGCACCGCGAGGGGCTTCTACCCTGTGGAGATCGAGATCTGGTGGCTGAAGAACGGGCGGCCGGAGGAGGAGGGCGTGGCCTTCGGGGAGGAGCTCCAGAACGGAGACTGGACCTACCAGCTGCAGGTGATGCTGGAGACCCAGCCCAAGTTGGGGGATGTCTATGCCTGCCAGGTGAGGCACGCTAGCCTGGAGGCCCCCATCACCGTCCAGTGGGGTGAGCCCCTCCCCTCCCTCCCCTCCTGCTCTGGGGATCCCATCCTGCCCTGAGAAGGGGGGAGAGACCCTCCCTGTGGGGGGAGCTGGGCTGGACCTTCCTGGGGGGGGAAGCTGGCCTTGATCCTCCTGCTCAGGGGAGGCTCCTTCTCCTTCCCCAGAGCCCCGATCCTCCAACTCTGCCAGGAGCAAATGCTGGACGGGGATTATGGGGGCCGTGATAGGTGTGATCTTCTTTGCAATGGGGCTCTCCCTCCACCTGAAGAGCAAGAAAGGTAAGTCTGGGGGGCTGGATGAGAGGTTGTGGGGAGGGGACCATCTATGGGAGGCATCTCGTGAGGGTCCCCTTGACCTCCCCCCGAAATCCCAAGGCCGATGGTCCCCGTGAGAAATTTGGGAATTTCTGTTCTTCGCGGGGTTGTTAAGGGAAGATCGTGGAACCTATTATGAGCTATTATTGATGTGGAGGGGGACCCCCTGAGTCCTCCAGCCCATGAAGGGTTCTGATTGGGTCTTTTTCTCCTTCTAGGAACTCCCATCCAGCCCCCTGCAGGTGAGTTTCTCCTCCTCCTCTCCCCTGAATCTCAAAGTTATTTTGGGTTTTTTAAATTCATGACTTTAAAAAAAAAAAGTGCCCGAACAAAATCTCCTTGCTGTGGACACAGGAAATTTTTGAAATTTTGGGCAACTTTTTCCTTACGACACCTGAAAATACAGTGCAATCAGAAACAAACACACACACAAATACTAAAATCAGGCCCAGGATTTTTGCAAGTTTTGGCAAATTACAAAAGGGAAAGGAATGAGGGGGATTTGGGGAGGGAGCACCCCAAGTTTGTGGGCTTTTCTTCCTGACCCTCCCCCTTCTCCTTGAGACATTTCACCCAGGTTCTGACAACGTGACCCCAGGCTCCTGCCCTCCATCGTAGCCCCATCTTCTTTGTTAATAGGAAACATCTGCAGGGAGGGAGGGAAGTCCCCTCTCTTGATTAACCCCCTAATTAAGTTAATTAGGGAGAGTTTCATCTTCTCAAGGTCACTCTGGAGCCCCCCTTTGCACCCCTTAGCTGAACTTTGACCCCCTTTGAGTCCCAGGAGAGGAGATGGGGAGGAATTCCTTGGTCCCTCCCAGCCTCTTCCTCCCTGGAGGGGGCGGAGCCTCCCTCTGTCCTGTCTGCCCATCAACCACCTCCCTGCAGTGTGGGCCGGGAGGAGGGATAGAAAGCGAGGTGGAAGGATTCATTTACACTGAAGATTGTATTTTATATTCTAATTTTCTTTCCCATCTCTTTTCCCCCAGCCCTCATGCGTTGATCCTGCCGTTCTTCCTGCTTTCCGATGGGAAAGATTCTTTTTAGGAACACCTGGTGAATTTCTGCCTTTGAAGGTTGGGGGTTCAAGGTTGGAGATTGGGGACGGGAGGAGAATGGCAGCCTGGACCTTCTCCTGCTGAGACCCCCCCCCAGCTTTCTTTCAGGGGCCCTCTTTCTTTTAAGGAGGGGGGACAGGAAGGGGGTGGAGACCATCTAATCTCTTGGCCTGCCTGTCCCTCCAGACTCCCCCCCCAATCTTTCCTGCTCAGCCGAGTCCCCCATTCAGAGCAACAGCTGCAACCATCCACTTGAGAGCTGCTCTACCCAAAATCCACCTGGAGTTTTTAGCCAAGACTGGAGGCCACCAGATCCAGAAAGATCCCAGATGCTCTGCCTGCTGAGATCCCCCATTCCTGAGAAGCGATCACAGGGATCAACTGCTCTCTGCCCGGCAGAGCCTCAAACATTTCCCCCTTCCGTCGATCCCCACTGGATTCTCCCTCTTTTCTCCCTGCTTTGAATCCACAGCAGCTTCATCGATATTTCTGTCCTCTGAGTCAGTTTCTTCTGCTTTTATTTGCATAAAACAATAAAATTTAGACTGTAGAAAAAACTCTGAAATGAGGTGAGTCGAAATTGTCAGCATCCCAGGTCAAGCCCAGTCCAAAAATGCCAGAGAATCCTCGGAGGTCTGGCGCTGAGACAAACTGGCCATCGACAGGCACACAGAGATCAAGAACAACTACACATCACTCAAAAGAGACAATCAAAAAGCCCCAAAGGAAAAAAAAAAAGACCACAACGCCTCCTCACCAGCAATCAACCCCCAGATGAGCAGAGATGAACACCAAGTTTGGACCAGCAATCAAGTGAACAACACTCCAGTCAAGGAATTAGCGACACAAACAAGCTAAGAGTCAACAACGGGCTAATCGGAACCGCCAAGGAGGCTCCCGCCAGCACTGCCAGGGAAAAGCCTCGAGCATACAGAAATCAGGGCAAACCCCTCCCTCTTCCGGCCCTGATGATATAACCTAGTTGGGTAATGAAACGTCTGCAGGGAAACCGCCCAGCTCAGGGAGCACCAGGGACCCCCCAGTTGTTCCCCATCGGCGTTTCTGGTCCTTCTGGTGAAATCCCCCTTTGGCCTCTGGCTGAGCCCGTCTTCTGGTCCGGTGGCCACAGAACTCTCGGCCTCCTCTGTCCACGAGTCCCAATCCGGACTTCGGTTTCATGAGAAACTCGAGTCTCGCCCTGGTGTTCTTTGTGGACAGGTGAGACTTCCTCCAGGCACACCTGCCAAGTGGGAGCTCACCTGGGTGGCTTCTTTCTAAGGATGGTAACTGGTGCCCTTTGACCTGCACAGTGGGAGGAGCTTCCTGGTGGTCACAGGAGGGAATTCTGGCTTCTGGGAGACTCTCTGGACATCGAAGGGGCTGGCCCAGCCTGGCCTGGACAAGTACCTTGAGCCCCCCCCCCGGGAGAAGATCTGCCAGCTCTCCTCTCTTTTGCGGGGGAGGAAGAGGAGCTGCCCAACCCCCACTGACCCCCACCTGAAGAAGGGAAGGAGGGGAAGGAACAACGGGCGAAGGAGCCACTTCCCCCCCCTCTTTTCCCAGCTTTGCCGGCTGATTCATTCCCAGAGGCAGAGGCTCCATCACTGGGCAAAACAGACGCAGGATAAGAGAATCAGAGAGTTGGAAGGGACCTTGGAGGTCTTCTAGTCCAACCCCCTCCTCAAGCAGGGGACCCTGGGGGAACGGGGTTCCTGGCCGGAAAGAGGGGCGGGGGGCCTTCTTTTCCCCTTAAAGGAGAAGAGAGATTTTGCAACTGAGAGGGTCCAATAAATCAGGAACTCTAAAGAACGGCAGAATCTTCATCTGTGAAATGAAGGGGGGAGAGGGGGAGGGGTGTCCCGGCCAGGTGCTTCCGGTCCCAGAGAAGGAATGGGGGGAGGGGTCTGAATTGGAGGTAAAAAGCCTTTTTCTGAGACTGTTGAGTTGGAAGGAGCCGGAACGATCGGAAGCACCAATGGGAATTCTCCCTGCTTGAGCGTCATCGGTCTCCGGGCAGAGTCCTTTGTGACTTCACCCACTGGAGGGGAAAGTTCGAGGCACAGACGGGGGGGAGGGGGAAAGACGGGGATCCTTTCAGTCTTGGGGGGCTATGGCACCAGAGGGTGTTTCATGGCAGCCCCAGGAGGGACCCTCCACTTTCTTTGCTCCACCCGGGATTTTCAGCCAGACTTTCCTTCGTGTGCCTGAAGGGGGTGGACTGGATGCCCTTTTAGGTTCTCAAACGCTCCCAGGGGGAGTCCAGGCTGGGGCTGCTGAGGCTCGGAGGGGCACTTGGTCTTTCCCGGAAAGGGCAAAGCGGAGCCAGAACTCCGGGGCCCCTCTGGGCTCCCCTTAGGTCAATTTGGGGGAGGTGAGGGGTCCCTCGCGGGGGTGATGAGGGAGGAGAAGCCCCCTCCCCCTTGCCAATCAGAGGGACGGGACCTCCGTTGAGAGGGGGGGGGGCTTCCCGGGGCTTCTCCCTCCACAACCAGCCGGGGGAGAAAAGCTATTTCCCAGCCAGCCAGCCCTGAGGAGCTCCGCCCGCCGATGCTCCATTCCAGAAACCGAAAAAGGAGCCGGACCGACAGCTCCCCCCCCCCGGGAAACGCGGTTGGTTAGACGGCTCGGGTGGAGCTGCAGCCTCCGGGCCAGACGGCAGATTCTCCGCGCTTCACTTTCTTCCCCGGGAATTTGGGGGGGGGGAGGCTGTGGGAAAAACGCTGAGGATCTGCAGGCAGACGAGCCCGCGTGGAGGGCAAAAGGAAGCCCACACTCCCCTCCGGAGCTCGCCTGAATCCTCTCCGTTGAGTTGCGCCCCCCCCCCAAGACTGAAGGGATTCCCCCCCACTTTCTCCGCTTGTCTCTGCGCCGAACTATCTCCTCCATCGGGTGAAATCAAAGGAGATTCTGCCTGGAGACCGATGACGCTGCAGAAGGGAGAATTCCCATTGGTCCATCCGCTTTTCTGGGAAGTCCCAACTTCAAAGTTGAAAAAAAAACGCTTCACCCCCCCCCAATCCAGACCCCCGATTCCGCCTCTGGGGTTGGGAGCCTCCGCGTCTTTCTCTCCTCTCTCTGGGGGCGCTTGTGGGGTAGCATCCATGGGCTCTGCTGGGCTCCCCCTGATGCTGCTGCTGGTGGGGGCGCTGGCCCGGATCCCCGGAAGCGAAGCGGGGAAGGAGACCCCCGGTAAGGAGGGGGCTGGGAGGGGGAAGAAGAGGGGCTGGGAGGGACCCTCAGTGCTCCTGGGGGAAGGGGCGGGAGAAATGGGCTGGGACCCCAGTAGTAGGGAAAGGGATCGAGGGCAAGAGAGGCAGAAACCTGCAGGAGCCTCGATCTCCGCGTGGTCTCCGCCCCCTCCCTCCCCGCATTACCCCCACCCCCCGTAGGATGAAGAGGGAGCCCCCCACTTCTCCAGTTGTGACCGGGGTGGGCGAGGGTCGCGGGAAGGCAACCAGTGTGGGATAAGAGGCAGGCAGGGCCCCTCTCTTGCCCCCCCCCCGTGGCTGGGGAAGGAGACGGAAAGCGAAAGCGAAAGAGGGAAACTGAGGCATTTTTAGACCTGAATCCACAAATGCCACCAAAAGTATAAGAAAAAGACAATTTTTGGCAAAAGTGCTTTTCCAGCTTCAGTTTTTCTCCTGAATCTCCATTTTTTTTAAGGTGAAGGAAGAGTTGAGCTTGGATTCCTTCTTGGGGGAGACTCTGAATTTGGGGAGGAGACCCAGAACCCCCCACCCCATATTCCCCCATTGCTGAATCAGGACCTGGAGGGGAGGGGTGAACTGAGGAAGAAGGATATGGGGGGGGGAGTCTGAATTGCTCCCCTATGGCTCCCCAAACTATCCCTTTGGTGAGGGAGGCTGGAGATCCTCTCTTTGAGATGGTCTTGGGGGCTGCATGGGGGTCTATTTGGGAGGCAGCCAGTGGGGCTGATGATGGGAGGGGTGGTGAGGAAAAGGGAAGGTGGAGGTTGAAGGGCTGAGAGAGCCCAAGAGTATTGATGTGGGTATCCTTATTATGACCCCCTTCCCCTATCCCCCCCCAAAGGAACAGAAGTATGGATCTTACTTTCCCTCCAGCCCAGAGAGTTCCCAGGGGTCTCTTTCCTCCCCCTATGTTTCCTGCTGTCTGGGAGCAAAGAAGCCCCACTGGGAGAGTTCGGCAGTCTGCCGGACCATTTGAACTTCTGCCTGCCTTTTTCCACCTTGGGAAGATGGAGGAGGTCTCTCAGGAAGCTCTTTCCCCTTCCTCATTTTCCTCCCCCCGCAGACCCCCTCTAAGCATGGATCCTGCTGAGACTGAGAGTTCCCCATACGTCCTCCAGGTGGCGCCTTCCAGCAGTCTCTCACTGCAGGTTTCCTGCCCCTCCTCTGACCAGTGTGGCTCCCTCCTCTAGGAGAGGCTGGGAATGATGGGTCCTGGACTACCCACTGACAGCCCTCCTCCTCCTCCCCCATTCAGCCCATTTCCTGGTCCAGTGGAAGGCCGAGTGCCGCTTCCTCCACGGGACACGGTGGGTCCAGTTCCTGGAGCGGTTCTTCTATGACCAGCAGGAGTTCCTCCACTTTGACAATGACCGCAGGGACTTTGTGGCCATCACTCCATTGGGGCAGAGCGAGGCTGACTGGTTGAACCGCTATAAGAACCACCTGTGGTTCATGAAGGCCCAGTTGGATGCTGTCTGCCAATCAACTAAGAGAACTTAGTGACCGGCTGGAGAGGTGAGTCAGGGGTGGGGGGGGCAGGGCTTTTCAGGGGGAATGCCGGGACCCCGCTTCATGTCATTGATCAGGATTCTCCCCAATAAATATCTGCCTCTTATATATTCTGTGCTCTCAGATCTAAGAAATGTATTCATTAGTATCTACTACTATTTACTGATACTTCTAAACCGCCCGTGTGTCATGGTTCTGATAGATGTGACAAACTAAAACAGAACTCTAAGGCTTGAGGTTTCCTCTAAGAACATGTTTATTGGCTACAAAGTATTGGCACTGTCAAAATTGAAACCAAGACTAAAGTTCCCTCCAAAAAGTTAACAGTATACAAAGTTAAACTTCCTACCCCAGTACTATGCAATCAACTACATTTTCCAATAGAATAGTTTGGCAGGCTTTCTAACAGAAGGCTCAGCCCTGCAGTCTAACAAACAGAAATGACCTTGGTTCCCACGGGACAGAGAATTGTTTAAGCTAGAGAAAAATTCCACCCCTCCCATTCTGGTGGCAACCGAAAATGAGCCAAATGGCTTCATTCAGGTTTGTCACAGAGTTGACAGTCAGACCCCTCCTAAAGAGAAAACAGTTCCTGTAGAGAAATAAACTGAGAAGTTAGGAATCTCCCCAAGGTTTCTGAGGATGCTTATTGTAAAACCTTTTTATCAACCAATCTGCCTTGATGTCTGTACTTTTCACCCATGTTGCCTCTGACAATGGATATCCCTTCCACTGTACTAAGTACTGTAATCTCCCCTTGTATAACCTAGAGTCAAGGATTCGTTTAATTTCATAATGACCAAAAGGGGACCAGGTGTTTTCTTAGGAATTGGACTTAATGACAACTCTCTGAGAGGTTTTAGCAAACTACAATGGAAAACAGGGTGAATTTTTCCCAACAAGCGAGGAAGTTTTAACTCCATTGTCACAGATTTTATAATTCTAACTATAGGAAAAGGACCAAGAAATTTTGGTTCCAATTTCTTGCTAGATAATTTGAGTCTTAAATATTTAGTTGAAAGATAGACTTTCTCCCCCACCCGAAATGGTCTCTGAGGGAATCGCTCCTTATCAGCTTGTTCTTTGTATGTTTTTGCACCTTAGAGCTTTTTTTACATTAGTCCAAACAGTCTGCCATAATGTCACCCACTGATCTGAAGTTGTGAGGCAGGTGGTTCTTGGGGGTATTCAGGCATAGGAACGAACTCTCTGCCGGTGTCTATTTTAAATTGTATAAGGTTTCCTGCCTGAGCAGGGGGTTGGACTCGATGACCTCCAAGGTCCCTTCCAACTTTATTATTATTATTATTATTATTATTATTATTATTATTATTATTATTATTATTATTATTATTATTATTATTATTATTATTATTATTATTATTATTATTATTATTATTATTATTATTATTATTATTATTATTATTAAATGGAGTAAGCCCAGTACTGCTGTGCACAGCATTATTGTAAGCCACTTCAGCATAAGGCAGGAGATCAGCTCAGTCAGTCTGTTGGTAATCATTGTAGCATCTGATGTATTGTTCTACCATTGCATTAGCTCGTTCAGCCAATCCATTCGTGCTCAGATGAAAAGCTGACAAAAATCCTTGAGTGGACCCAATTAGCTTGAAAAAGTCTCTCCAAAACCTCGCAGTAAATTGAACTCCCTTGCCTGATATAATCCTCTTTGGAGCACTGTGGAGGCAGTATATATGTTTCAGAAACATCTTGGCTAATTTCTTTGCAGAGGGGAGCCCTAAGCAGGCTATAAAATGAGCCTGCTTTGAAAAGAGATCAATGACAGTCCTATAAAAGTTTCCTAACCCCAGAAAGCTTTGAAGCTGCTTGCAGGTTTGTGGGGGCTGCCATTCCAGCACTGCTTTGCCTTTGGCTGGGTCCATTTCCACCCCTTCACTGGATATTCTGTACCCATGATAGTCGAGGCACATTTGATGGAATTCACATTTGGAAAGTTTAGCATAAAGTTTTGCTTTCAATCATTTTTTGAGCACTTTGCGTACTAATCTGAGGTTCTCCACCATAGTCTCTGTGTAAATAAGGATGTTGTCGAGATAGACTAGGACGCCTTTATACAGGTGATCATGCAGCACTTGATTGATCAATTGCATGAACACAGCAGGGGCCCCTTGGAGGCCAAAGGGCATAACTTTGAACTGAAAGGTTCCTGGAGGGCTGTTGAAAGCTGTTTTCTATTCATCCCCCTCTTTAATATTATTAATTTTCTAGTTTTACAATCAAATACTTAATAGACAATGTGTTGTCTGGATCCATTAGTAATTCAGTGGTATATATTAACTTCTTCGATCTAGATCCAATATTACACCATCAAATGTTTCCTCTCTTCTTCCAGTAGTACCTGTTTTCCCACACTAGGCAAATACAATTCTTATTGTTATTAATAAATATACAATTGAATATCAACATCTTTGTTACACTTTTCTCATAATATCAATAATGTCAGTTTTAGATAACTTTTCTCATCAAAACATATCTTAATTGCATTTGCACTTATTATCCATATGTCAATCAGTGTCCTGTTTTCGCTTTTTTTCCCCCCACTTCCCATCAGTGTTCAAAATGTCTCTATTTTTTATAATTTCAAAGTAAATTATATTTGGGTAACCAAAAGTTTCCCTTATTCAAGCTTCTTAGCATTTTCCTGTTTCCCTTCTCATACCAAAATCTAATATTCTAATTACAAATCTTATCTTTCTAGTTATGATAATACTTCTATTCCTTCCAATTATCTATTCTCTACCATCTTCAAACATCTAGTTAATAATATAATATCCCATCTAATGGATCAAAACCTCTATTTTCTTCAGTCTTACTCTAGCTTTCTTCCTTTGCCAACTAACTTTCCAAGTCAATGCATTTGAATCATCAAGTAATTTTTCCTCTTTTTTTGTATAACATTGATATTCATTAAACAGCTTTCCTCCTTCTCCAATTCCCCACAGTTCTTCTAACAGCTCTATCTTCCATTCAATCGGTTCTTCTTCCTTTTCCTCAAATGTGTTCTGAGATCTTGATTGGTAAGACATCTTTTCCATTTCCGATATTATCGCTATGTCTTCTAGTTCTTGAATTGTTTGAGTCTGTTTGTTAGTTCCTTTATCCTGTTTCCACGGTCATGTGCATCTTACTTCCGTGTAGACAGGTAGCAGTTTACTCGAATGAACAGATCAAAGAAGAATACTTTATTCACAGAGATATTCAACAACTCACAATTAAGATGAAATACGTCTGGAATGCAATATTAATCTGGATCCATATCATTAGGTTAAAAGACAGTGGTATCCTCCGTCCTGTATATAAATCACATGTTGAATAATTGCTGTGTCTGAGCCATGAGGCTGGATCCCAATGTGAAGAGAATCAAACAATGGCACAGAGCCAGGAAGTACAGTCATAAACCTTTGAACTCCTCCCACTGACTAGATAGACTGACTGCTGAAACTACAATACCCATAAGCCATTTCTTAAGGAAACAGCATTTAACCCTATAAATGCTAAACATCCTAACATACAGTTCTCAGCTGCTGGTTGGTCCAGAACACTCCCCGCTTGGAAATATAAATTTCCACTACTAACTAACTAAAATAAGCAAAAACGTAACATCAAACATGCAATTTCACGGATGGCTGACTAGAATAAGCAAAATATAACATTAAGGCATGCAATTATCATTACTAACTGACTATTTAACTAAAATAGGCAAAACATGGTATCAAGACATGTAAACATGCATAACTGTAAGGTATATACAAACATGCACAACTAAAACAGAGATAAACAAGGTGTTACATCAAACAATGCAATTATGAGGTAAACACAATATACATGGCTTGAGGCTTAATCTTCCAGTTCAGTCTTCTTTTGCAGCAGGACCAGGTCGGTGATTAGCCTGGTGTAAAGCCTTTTCACGAGAGTCTTTGAGTCACAATCTGACTCACGTGGCTTCACGATCTGGACCTCAGCTTGGCGAACTAGTCCAGCAAAACTAGGTGGGGCCCGACGCAGAAGTTCCGTGGGCCAATATTTCTGGAACGTGACCTTGTCTCTCAGCAAGACAAGGTCTCCTGCCTGTAGGAGAAACTGGAACCAAAGGGATTTCTGGGTCAGGAAAACTGAAACCCAAAAATTCTTAGGAATAAAGGCACCTGGATCCACAGGATTCACAGGAACAAAGGAAGCTGGCACCACAGGGAACTCAGGAACATCAGAAGCTGGATCCACAGGGAACTCAGGAACCAAAGGATCTGGAACCACTGGATACTCAGGAACCGAAGAAGCTGAAACCACAGGATTCTCAGGAACAGAAGAAGTTAGTGCCACAGGATTCACAGGAACAAAAGAATCAGGAACCAGAAGATGCTCTGGAACAAAAGAAGCTGAGATCACAGGATTCTCGGGAACAGAAGAGACTGGAACCACTGGATCAGCGCTGATGATGGCTGCTTCTTCTGCCATGCAGGTAGTGAGAACCTCATGTGTCAACGTGGGCATTTTTGTCACCATAGATTCTATGATTGTGCGGGGTCTGCCAATCATGCACTCCCACGTTTCTCCCATGTGGGATGCATGGGGAAGATAATTTTTGGCCTTCAAGTATTTGTCACAAATACCTTCAATAGTCTGTAAGTCCTTGCAGGCTTCTACAAAGTTAGTTCCTTGGATGCTAAGACAAGTGATCAGGACGATCAATAATATGCCCAATCTGATGGGTCTTCGTTTGGAGGGGCGTTCGAAGCGGGCTGGTGATAGGAAATGTTTAGAAGGCGGTTTCCCTGTCTCTTTGCCCATTGAGACAAGCAGATGGTCTGGGCGGATGTTTTCTCGTCCTGTCTGAGAAATTTGTTGGGTACCTGAGGTTGAATATCGGCATCTTGATCTGGAGCTAGAAGCATATAGCGTTTTGGTCTCTGTGACATCAGGCTGTCTGGACGAGCTAAGAACTCAGGACCTTTTAGCCAGATCAATTTTGTCAACTGTGCTGCAAAGGTGGACCACTTAGCTTGGTCCACAAGGTTCTTATCTGTCAGCATATGTTGCCATTGCTCAGAACTTGAAGATGTTTCAATCTTTTCTACTCTGTTGCCTACATAGAGGTAGAAGTGTCTGCTTTGGTAGCAGTTGTAGCTTGGCATCACCTTGCTATTTGTGTAGAAGATGTTGGTTTGTAGCTCAAGACCTATCGTTTATGTTATCAGGATGGTGAATTTTACTGCTAATATGGTGCCACAGAGTTCTAACCTTGGTATGTTGTGGCCTTGTTGTGTTGTTAGTATCACCTTTCCAATAATGAGAACGATGTGGATGTGGCTCTCCCCGCTGTAGACTCTCTCCCCGCTGTAGACTGTGATGTATCCTATGGTTGCGATCACCTTTGTTGACACATCTGAGAGAGCGTACCTTTCTTTCTTTTGTACGGTGGTGGGTGAACTGGCGATATACATACGTTGCATGTGTATGCTTTGGAGACATTTTAGGAGTGTGCTCAACGACTCCCAGTCTTGCTTCTCTTCTGGCGGACGTGGCCCGTCCCAGTGTATGGTGCTCTGGGAGAACGCGCGTAGCTGCAGAAAGTTTTTGTCCTCTATGGACAAGGCTAAGTCATTGTGACTTTTACTAGTCTGGAACACTGTTGCTTCCAAAACGGGGTTGGTTGTCACAAGTGTGAAGTGTTCTTGGTGTGGTTTTAGGTGAGGTGCTCTTCCATTACTAAGAATGGAGGTTGTTGAGTTATTCTCCTGGGTTGGAGTTTGCAGTTGGTCAACACAGACCGTTCCTGGGATGACCCATTCAGGTTCCATCTTAATGGCAGTTGGAGGACTTGTTGGGCCTCTGACCATGCCGTGGTAGGCAAAGGTGACAGGGGCGTCTACTCTCAACGGAGCCAAGAGTTCAGCTTCAGGATTTAGGAACCGTAAGGCAATTGGGGGCAGCTGGTCAATAAAGAATGTTCCTGGGATGACCAATCCAGGATTTAGGGACCGTGAACTCCCATCTGCTGGCTGGATGTGGAGTCCAGTGACTTTCCTCCCGGCCGTGCTCTGTGACACAGAGCACGTTGTGAAAGACGTTTCTTTGCTTGGGGGTCCACTGGGGAATGGTGGGTCGCTACACACTAATGTGCAGTTGACCTTGGTGGGTGCCTCTGGGCGCACTTTGGAGCCGTGCTGTGGCTCCTTGGCAGGGAAATGTGGTACAGATGGCTGGCGTTTTTCTCCAGAAAACTTCTTGTTGGGGGTAACTTCCAGTCTACTTGGTCTTGGGGGGCTTGTGGATAACTGCGGCGCTCCTGCCTGCTCACGCCGTGGCATGTTCTGGTCATCCATGTGGGCCTTGACACGACTATCAAGCTTTTTCTGTAAAGCTGCTACCTTTGCGGCTGCTTCTGCTGCCTTCTGCTCGAACCGTGAAAACTCAAGGTTGGCCAGAGTCTTTGCCTCTGCTGCCTCCCGTTCGCGCTGTTGAAACTCGATCCTGGCCTGAGCTATGGCCGTTTCTTCCTTTTGTCTAACCACATGTAGAGTTGCTATGGCCACTTCTTCCGTTCCCAGTTGCTCTGCTCTTGCCATACATAGGGCTGCTTCGGCCTCCTGTTTGGCCATTCTTTCCTTATGCAGCTGCTTTGTCTTTGCTATACGTAGATGTATGTCGGCCAATACTATCTTTTCCTGTCGCTCTTCTCTAGCTTTTCTGCTTTGGAGTAGTTTCTCATATTCTTTGTTTAACATCTTAAGTCATTGCATTTTCTCTTTGATCGTTGGGTCTCCCAGTTGCAACTGTATGTCTATGAGATGCCGTTCGTATGCAGTGCATCTTAGGAAAAGCCTGTCCATATCTTCTGTCAAAGAAAGTATGCGTCTTTGGGGTTGTTGCAGAGTCTCTGCAGGAATTCCCAGGATTCCCTATGACGATCATAGAATTCATTCCACTTCTCCAGCAGGCTTGACCGTCTTTGTTGCCTCAGGTCGTAAGGTTCCTGAGACGTTTCGGTCATTTCCCAGTTTTGTACGTCAGGATCTTCGTATGAATCGAGGTTAATTGGTTGGACCAGCTTTTCTGGTCCAATAGGCCACTTTGCCATGACTAGGGAAGACTCAGAGGTTTTCCTAGACAATTTGAATGAGTTTAGTGAACTTCATTCTTTGACCACTAGGGGTCACTGTTTGCAGATCAGCCGCCGGGGTACTGTCTGACAGTAGAGGCACCACTGGGGAGCGGTCTCTTGCGTGCGTGGGTGCTTCAACGAAATTCACCCTTTGACCACTAGGTCACTGCTTGCGTGAGTGAATACTTGAGCGAAGTTCACTCTTTGACCACTAAGGGTCTCTCTATCTGGGTAGCCACTTCAGGGAAATTCCTTCTTTGACCACTAAGGGGTCGCTTCTTGCTTGAGTGATTGCTTCACGTGACGTTCCCTCTTTCACCACCAGGGTGCCTTATCTGAGTAGTCTTATCAGGGAGATTCTCTCCCCTGCGATCAGGTGACACTTGCTGCATGGTTGGGGGCAAGCCTGCTGTATTGAGTAGTCACCACTCAGTGTTGTTCCTTGGTATCGCTTTGAGAAAAGCCAGCCAAATTGTGTCTTCTTAAACCACCTTACAAGCTGTGGACCTCTGAAGAATACTGAGCTCTCTCTGGCTCCCTGTATGTCTCCACCTGGGTCATATAGCTTTGCGGAATAAGCAAGGTTAATTTGCTGCTTGTTTCTCCTTGAACTGTGCTAAGTAGGTGCACCACTAGGGGCGTTGCTTGCTTGCTTGGGTACTTCAGTGAAGTTCACTCTTTACCCTCTAGGGCAGGGGTAGGCAACCCAAAACACTCAAAGAGCCACTTCGACCCGTTTCCCACCAAAAACAAAACACTGGGAGCCACAAAACCCTTTTGATATCTAAAATGAAGATAACACTGCATATATCCTTTTACCTTTATTATAGGTATATATATATGTGTGTGTCTCTCTGTGTGTGTATATGTATATATGTATATATGTTTTCGTAGATTTTCACGGGTACAGGTACTGTATGCAGGTCTTGGCGTATTCGGGTCTTTTCCCATGTAAGATTGAGAGTATCTTGGCGATGTTTCGACGAGGTCCCACTCGCCATCTTCAGGCTGGTTTCTTCGGCTTCGTGCTTGTGCGAGCAAAGCGTGATCGGAGCTGCCGTCCTTCTATAAATGCTGGAGGGGTGTGTGTGGCGTGTTGGTTTTGTAGCTGTAAGCGGGTTGGTTGGCTGTGTTGTTACATCTTGATTGGAAGATGGAATTGATGTAAGCAAATTAGTTGATGTAGCTGTAAGCGGGTTGGTTGGCTGTGTTGTTACATCTTGATTGGAAGATGGAATTGATGTAAGCAAATTAGCTGATGTAGCTGCAAGCGGGTTGGTTGGCTGTGTTGTTACATCTTGATTGGTAGATGGAATTGATGTAAGCAAATTAGTCAGTTGTTTGGTAGCATCCTGTGTGGCTGAGGTGCTGGCTATGTGCCCATTGTTCTTTTGTACCTGGGTAATGGGCTGTGTGGTAACATTCTGAGCTCTATTGTAGTGATATCCTGAGTCCTGTGCTGCCACATCATGGGAGGTAGGCTGCTTTGTAACATACTGAGCCTTTGCGATGTAACCTCCTGAGTTCTGTGATGTAATGTCCTGAGTAGATGGCTGTGATGTAGCATCACGGGCTTTGGTTTGGCTCCGAGTTTGCGGTCTGGCCATGTGTTTATGGCATGTGTCAGTTTGCTTTGTGTGGGGGTTGGTGGGGGGTGCAGCAGTTGGTGATGTCGCCGTGGTGTGGATTCTGGATGATGGTTGCATTTCGTCTATGGGATGGGTTTGGGTTTGAGTCTGGTGAGGGAGATTGGTGGTGGTGTCCTGTGTTGTTCTGGGTCCGGTGTCGGTTTTTGTGGTTGGGACTCATTTGTTGACTAGGGCTAGTTTCCAGATGTCTGGTAGGCAGGAGGTATCGTCACGTTTATTCATGTTGTGGGGGTGTTTCTCTATTTCGATGGCTTCCATAATTATTCTCTTGTTGAAGTGTTCAGTTTTGGAGATTAATTTGGTACCTTCAAAATCAATTTCATGTCCTGTTGCTTTAAGGTGCTGGAAAAGGGAGGAAGTTTTTTCTTCTTTTCTGACTGCGTTCTTGTGTTCTGCGATGCGTGCATTTATTCTCCTATTAGTTTGTCCAATGTATGTGGCTGGGCAGATTTTGCATGGTATTTCATAGACTCCTTGGTTTTCTAGCTGGATCTTGTCTTTGGGGTTTCTTAAGATGTTGGCTATTTTTTGGTCAGTGCCGAAGGCTGTCTTGATATTGTGTTTGTGGAGAATTTTGCTGATTTTATCTGTGGTGCCTTTGATGTAAGGGAGGAGGGCGATGCCGTTGTCCTGTTCTGTGTCTTGGTTTTTTTGGGGTGTCTCCTTTTGGATTAGGTTGGTAATAGTGTTTCTTTGGAATCTGTTGGAAATTAATATGTTTGTGAGAGTGTGTAATTCAGTTTTCAGGTGGTCTGTCGGCTAGGCGTTTGGTTCTGGAGATGAGGGTCTTGGCTACAGAGTTGATCTGTGCAGGATGGTGATGGGATTGTGCGTTTAAGTAGCGGTTGGTGTGTGTTTTGTTTCCTCCAAGCCAAGCCAAACTATCCAACCTACTCCAAGACCCCGCTTACAAACCTCTAAACACAGACCCCACCACCTACCTGGAAAAAACCACCAAATCCAAAATAAAAGCCTCTCTCATCAGCGAAGAGATCCAGCAAAGAATCACCCCCAGAGAGAAATCTTCCAGATGCCCCAAGCTCTACGGCCTCCCCAAGATACACAAAGAAGGAACACCACTAAGACCCATAGTCAGCTTCATAGGCTCACCTCTACAGAATCTTGCCAAATTTCTTGCCAAACAACTTCAGTCCTACACAGAATCCATCACCTCACACGTACAGAACTCACTCCACTTCATAGAAACAATAAAGAAACAAAACCTACAACCAGCGATCTACTCGTGAGCTTCGATGTCATATCCCTCTTCACCCAAGTGCCTATTAAAGAAGCCTTGACAGCTATCCAAAACAAATACAACCCCCCCAAACACATCCTAGATCTGACCAACCACTGCCTAACCAACACATACTTCATCCACAATGGACAAAGATACAAACAGATAGAAAGAGCACCTATGGGATCACCCCTCTCACCCGTCATCGCCAACCTATACATGGAACATTTTGAAATCAAACCTTAGATAAATCTGAACACAAACCCAAACTCTGGCTTAAATATGTAGATGACACTTTCGTAATTTGGCCACACGGGAAGAAAAAACTGGACAACTTCCTCACACATCTCAACAGCCTACACCCCAAAATACAATTTACTATGGAAACAGAAGCTAACAACCAACTTCCCTTTCTGGACATCCTAATCTACAAAAAACCCAATGGCTTCCTAGGACACACCATCTACCGGAAAAAAACATCGCCTCCATGATGGATAGCCAGCCAGGGATTTTCATATAATGTTTTTTCCTTATATCATCCCAGGTTCGTAACAATGCATCTCTTATTTTATGTCTATAGAAATATGAGTGTGTCCTGTTCCCTTTATCCCACATGAAGGCATGCCACCCCTTTTGTAAATCGTGCCCTTCCAGTATTAAGATTCTTCTGTTATTTAGGTTAACCCAATCTTTTATCCAGACCAGAGTTGCTGCCTTGTGATAGAATTCCCACGCCGGGAGTCCAAAGCCACCCCTACTTCTGCTGTCTTGGAGAGAGAGTAATTTTATCCTCGCCTTCTTTCCTAACCAAACAAATTTTGTAGTAATTTTATTGAGTTCTCCAAAAAACTTCTTGTCTAATGATAGGGGGATTGTCTGAAATAAGTATAATAATTTGGGTAGAATATTCATCTTAATAGTCACGATCCTACCTAAAAGCGATAGTTGTAGCCTCCCCCATTTTTCCAAATCCTTCTTTATTTGTTGGACTAATACCATATAGTTATCCTCCTTTAGGGACGAACATCTCGCAGTCAGCCATATCTCTAAGTATTTAATTTTTTTAACAATTTGTAAATCCATTTCCTTTTCTAATTCTTTTTTCTGATTTGTTGTTAAGTTTTTAACTATCATTTTGGTTTTTCTTTTGTTAATTTTAAGTCCAGATATTTCCCCATATTTTTCTATTTCTCGTATTAGAATGGGACCGGATTCCAAAGGTTCTTCAATGATAAATACCATATCGTCCGGGAAGGCCTGTGATTTGTACTCTTCTCTTTTAATTTTCATTCCCTTTATTTCTCGGTTTGCTCTGATTCTATTTAGTAATATTTCTAATGTTAGAATAAAGAGAAGTGGGGACAGTGGGCATCCCTGACGTACCCCCTTGGATATTTGAAATGTATTGGTGGTGTCCCCATTTACTATTACCCTAGCCTTCTGCATCTTATATATTGCCTCTATCATATTTTCGAATTTAGTTCCCAATTCCATATGTCTAATTTGTCTAATCATGAATTGCCAATTTAAATTATCAAAAGCCTTTTGAGCACCCAGAAAAACAAGGGCCGCTTGTTTCTCTGGGTGGGCTTCATAATATTCCAGTATGTCTACTATTATTCTTGTGTTATCTCTTATTTGTCTATTTGGAAGGAAGCCATTTTGATCCGGGTGTATTATCTCATTCAATACTCTTTTCAGCCTGTCTGCTATTATATTCATAAATATTTTGTAGTCTGCATTTAAGAGGGATATTGGTCTGTAGTTACTGACTTGATTTTTATCTGTACCTTCTTTCGAGATTAAGGTGATGTATGCCTCCCTCCACGATTCCGGTATTTTCGCTTCGTGTAGTGCTTCGTTACATATTTCCAACAATATTGGTTCCGTAATCTCACTCATTTTTTTGTAAATTTCCCATGGAAGGCCGTCCGGTCCTGGTGTCTTGTTGTTCTTAAGTTTTAAAATTGCCCCTCTCAATTCTTCTGGCGTTATTTCTCTATTTAGCATTGCCCTTTCCCCCTCCTCTAGTGGTATGATCCCTTCTTCCAACAAATAATTATCAATTTTATCCATTGCTATTTCTTTTTGTTTATAAAGGTTCACATAATAATTTTGTACAATTTTCTTTTTCTCTTCTTCATTATTTTGTAAGGTCCCCATCTCATCATATAATTGTTGGATAATCTGTCCTTCTTTTTCCTTCTTCAGTTTGTAAGCCAGCCATCTTCCAGTCTTATTAGCAAGTTCAAAAAAGAATTGTTTAGAAAATTTTAAATTTCTTGCAATCTCCGCTTGCTCTAATATGTTTAATTTATGTCTATCAAGCGTCAAAGTTTCTTTAACTAATTCATCTCCTGGTTTTGTTTGGAGTTGATTCTCCAATTCTCCAATTTCTTCCTTTAGAATATTATGCTGCTTCCATTTTTCCTTTTTTGTCTTTGCCATATAAGCTACTGTTATCCCCCTTATACAAGCTTTCATAGTGTCCCATAAGTTTGTTAATGAAGTATGTTGTTTTTTATTTTCTTTAAAGAATAATATCAATTCCTTCGTTATCCTTTCAATATATTCCTTTTCCTTTAAGATTTGGGGGTTTAGTGTCCATCTTTTGATTTTTTTCTTTTGGCCTCTCCATTTTATCTCAAGGGGATTATGATCTGCCCACGTATTTGGGGAGATCTCAATCTTTTCTATTTCTATAGCTAATTCCTTATTCGTCCATAGCATATCAATTCTAGACTAAGATGCATGGGGGTTAGAGTAAAATGTATATTTATTTTCTTTTGGATATAGGGTTCTCCACATATCTATCAAATTTAATTCATCTATCATTCTATAAAATGTTTTTGGTAATATATTTCTTTTATTTTTGTTAGTTTTATCGCTAACATAATCTTTTTGGATATCAACTATCCCATTATAATCACCTACAATGCATATATTCCTATGACCTGTTGCAATTATCTTTTCATGCAATTTCTTATAATACTCCCCCTGGTTTTTATTAGGTGCATAGATAACTACCAACAAGATTTGAGTATGCCCTCGTTTTATTTCCATCATTAGGGTTCTTCCTTTTGGGTCTGCATAAATTTGATTAGCCTTTATCACTTCCTTAATATATACCACCACCCCTTTCTTCTTCTTCTCTGCCAGTGCTGTATAAAGTGTCCCTAACGTTTTGTACTCTAAATATTTTTCATCTTGTTTTCAGATATGTACCTCCTGGAGGTATACTATGTCTGTCTTATGTTTACTTAGCTTTGTTAATATTTGTCTCCTTTTTACCACTGCGTTTAGTCCATTAATGTTTATTGATATTAATTTCAAATCTTCCATTCCGTTGTCTGTCTACCAGATATTAGTCTCTGTTTGCCCTTGTAAATTGTTCTTTTATCTCCTTTGTGTTATTTCTGGTCTCATCGCAGGCTAAGGCAATTGTCTCTTGTATTGATTTCAACATGGAGAGAATTTCTTTCTGAGCGTCATCAGTATTTTCTTGGTGGTATGTCAAGCTGAAGACTTTGGGGACAGGTGTTAGATATGTTTTTTTACTATTTAAAGCTGAGCATGGGACATCCATTTTATTTTTTGTAGGTGGACTTTATAGTAAAAGTTGTTCATCAGTCAAAGATTTATAATCCAAAATATTCCATCATCTCAAGCAATGATGTGTGTTTCTCCTGCAGGAAAATAGTTCCACAACACAGCTCTGAAAGTTAATATTTATATTCATAGTTCAGGCAGGCCAGTTTCAAAGTAGTTTATTGTCTCTGCCACACAGATAAGCAGCCTAAGAGGGTTTTTTCCCCTTTTCCCAGCTGCAATCTTCAAAAGTGAAAGTTTCCAAGGACAGCCAGACTCTTATCTGAATCTGGGCTTCAAGCCAAGTTTCCTTTAGTCATAACAAATTGTAGTGCCATAATTCACCACTAGATATTATTAGCGCCATTTTCCAGCTTTTTAAATCTCAACTTATAATGTAAGCTTTTTAAATCTCTTTTTTTTAAAAAAAAGTCTCAAAAGCACTTTTAGTCCCCAAATTTAAAGCCATAAATGTATATTAATTCCAAATTAATCTTGTAATTTTCTCTGTTTCTCCCAAGTAATTAATTCGCCGCTTTTCTTTTCCTGAGGGAATGCGGTGGAAATTCCTCTTCTCTCCTTATTGGGGAGGGTGCTTTGGGCAGTTTTTGCAGAAAGAGGTGTTAAAGTCATAAAGAGAGGATAGGGTCTCACCCAGTTTCATCCGTGTTGCTGTAAAGTTGCTTGTTAGTGCTTATTGTCTTCTGTTGTTAGCAGCTTCTGACTGGCTACACGAATGTAGCCAGTCTTTCCCCTGCTGGTTTGGAGGGCTTCCTCAGATCAAATGGAAGGGCCACCACCCTCCCATGATCAATGAAAGTCCCCTCCTTGCTTGTCGCCTCTACGGGGCGACTTTCAACCCTTTCCAAGGTCCCCAGCAGGGCAAAACCGAAAACGAAAGACAGAGCCCCGTCTTCCTGCGTCCGTTTTACTGTGACATCAAAACCGGAATGTAATATTGTAATTTTCTAATGTGCATAATAAAAGTTCTGTATCTGCGAGTGTCTGTCATTGATAACCAAACAGAGGTTTATTTCCGAATTTCCCTCGTATATTGTCCTGAGCTTTTTTTTTTGCCAATTGGGCCTGCAATACTTGCTGATGCCATCAATCCATCTTGTTTTAGGTCTCTTTGGTGGACGCTTTTTATCAAGTGGGATCCATTTTATGACTGCCTTGGTCCACCTGCCATCGATTCTTCTTGCTATGTGACTGGCCCATTTCCATTTCAATACTTTTATAATAATAATAATAATAATAATAATAAAGTTGGAAGGGACCTTGGAGGTCATCGAGTCCAACCCCCTGCTCAGGCAGGAAACCCTATACCGTTTCAGACAAATGGCTGTCCAGTCTCTTCTTAAAAACTTCCAGTGTTGGAGCATTCACCGCTTCTGGAGGCAGGTTGTTCCACTGGTTAATTGTTCTAACTGTCAGAAAGTTTCTCCTTAGTTCTAGGTTGCTTCTCTCTTTGGTAAGTTTCCA
>JALGBA010001535.1:65000-168847 GCA_023970755.1 Azemiops feae | reverse complement strand
CCACAACTTCTGGTGGCAAGCCGTTCCACTGGTTAATTGTTCTCACTGTCAGGAAATTCCTCCTTAATTCCAGGCTGCTTCTCTCCTTGATTAGTTTCCATCCATTCTTTCTTGTCCTGCCTTCTGGTGCTTTGGGAAAGAGGTTGACCCCCTCTTCTTTGTGGCAGCCCCCCAAATACTGGAAGACTGCTGTCACATCACCCCTCGTCCTTATTTTTATGGCACAAGAATCCCATTTCAGTCCTCACTTCTAAACAAGGTGTAAAGAATTTGCCTGCTCTTATTCAGGAGGCATACCCAATTTTAATTTTAATTTTAATTTTGCGGCTAAATAAAGTGCCTTCGGATTTTTGAGCTGAAGGGAAGTGCGGATTTTTCCAGGAATGAACGAGTGAGCGGACGAATGAACCATTACTTAAAATATTGGGCAACTAGCATGGGCCAAGACGCCGACGTAGACAATACGTCCAATGCAATTTGCAGAACTTTGCTTCCATACAATCCTTTCCATTTAACTGCTCAAAGTTCTGGAACCCTGTTTTGTGATTTCCTAATTTACCCAACAAACGGATCGATACCTCTTTCGTCCCTGCACAACCCAGGCATGGCACCCACCTGCGTACACCACAATCCCGACAACAGCTTCGGTGTTTCTGACAATACAGCCGCGCATCAGGAGGTTGTGCTTATTCAGGCCCACTCGCTCCTGATCCACATTCTCACTGTAACATACGGAAATCTAAGGTTAATTCTTACTGGTACAGATAGTCCGTTGATGCAAACCACAATTCAGCCCCAAGTGTTAAGTGAGACCTTTGTTCAGTGAGTTTTGCCCCATTTTACGACCTTTCTTGCCACCGTCGCTAAGTGAATTGCTGCAGTTTTAAGTTAGTCACACGGTCGTTAAGCCAACCTGGCTTCTTCCCCCATGGCTTCGCTTGTCAGAAGGTCGCAAAAAGGGGATCACGTGACTCCGGGAGACGCTGCGACCGTCGTAAATAGGAGTCCACCTTCTCGGTTTTAATACGACGTGCTATTTCGGTACGATATACTTAGATTTTTAATAGTCTATTATTTAGGCGTCTTAGAAAATTGAATATGGTTAAGAGGAAAATGGGAAATTCTAGCAATATTAATCAGAGTTATGGATGTGAGCCGGGGACACTGCGACCGTCATAAGTAGGAGTCAGTTACCAAGCTTCGGGATTTTGCCGCAACGGTCCCAAATATGAAAAAACGGTCCTAACTCGTGTTTATCGGTGCCGTCGCAACTTTGGCCACTAAATGAACTGTTGTAAACTGAGGACTTATCTATAGTCCTGCTTAGAAAAGGAGCACTCCACGTTTTGTTTTTCCTCAAACGGAAGCAAGGATGTTTTAAGAGCATCTTCAAAACTACTTACATGAAGCCCCGGAAGGAGTTAAGGTCATTGTTAGGACTCTCACATTCTATTCTGCATATAATGTCTTCTGGATTAATTTCATTGCCCTGCAAAAGAGGAAGATCCAAAAAAAAAAAGAACGTTATAATTTCTAGAAATAATGAGATTTCTATCCATGCTAGCCGACATGAGGACATGGGTGCGTTTGCTCTTCCTAAATTTCCATCCTCGGGGAAGGCACCGGACACAAATATTTAGGTAATGGTTAGCTGTGGGGGAAATATATGCAATAAAAGGGAAGAACGGGAAACGGTCCCAAGTCACTTTTCCCAGTACCGTCGTAACTTCGGTCACTAAATGAACCGTTGTAAGTTTTGAGGATTACTCGTCTTTCCTCAATACCTGCTCGGCAAAGCCTTTGGCCACCTGCCTCTGCTTCAGGTTGGTCTCCCCGTCCAGGCTCGAGGTCTCCAGGTGGCAGATTCCATCCCCGTCGCTGGAATAGATCAGGATCATGTCCGCCGGAATCTCCTCGTTACACGACAGTCGGATAAAGTCACCCACGGCGACGTCGCTCCAAAACTTATCCACGTAGTCCCTCGCTTTTCTGGAAAAGAAGGGGAAAGGCAGGCGGGGAGCTCAAAAAAGCTGCGTTAAGTCAGCGGAAAACAAGAGCAGGCCGTGGTTTGAAACAGGCCAGTCCTCTACTTACAACCGTTTACGACATCACTGAAAAAAGGGACGCGGGACCGTTTTTCACACTTACGGCGGTCGCAGCAGCCGTGTGATCAAAATTCAGACGCTTGGCAATCGACTCATATTTACGACCGTTGCAGCGTCCTTGTGGTCACGTGATCAAAATCCAGACGCTTGGCAATTGACTCATATTTACGACAGTCGCAGCATCCCGGATGTCACGTGATCCTCTTTTGTGACCTCCCGGGGAAGCCGGATTCACTTAACAACCGGGTTACTTAGTCCGTTAAATGGGCATCTGTTAAACTGAGGTCTTACTATGTTGCATATGCCGCGTTACATACCTACAATACGCTCTGGTGATGAAATTGTTTATCTTCTTGTCGAGTTTGTACTTTGTGTAATCCTCCAAGCCGTCTTTCACTGCAATAATGGTGAGAACCACACACAGTGGGATCATGGTGATTTCCTTTCTAAAGGCCTCCACCGCTGGAACCCAGTTAAGCAGCACTATAAATAGGAAGTACAGATTGGCAACTCTGAAATAGAACAAAATAACACACACAGGTAAACACACGAGACACAGTGTGTCTGATCAAAACATTACGTATTCACAAACTGTAGGTGTTTATCCTACGCATTCTCAAATATTCAGATTTTTGTCTTTTTTTTTTTACTTAAATATTCCGTTTAAATAGTTCAGCTTTGGTTACCGCAACGTAAAAAACATGTTGAGACTCTAGAATAGAAATGGAATAGAACAGAACATAGAATATAGAATTAGAATATGGAATGGAACGCAACGGAACGGAATAGAACAGAACAGAAAATAATGGAATGGAATAGAATAGAATAATATTAGAATATTATAGAATAGAATGGAATGGAATTCTTTATTGGCCAAGGGTGATTGGACACACAAGGAATTTGTCTCCAGTGCATAAGCTCTCTGTGTACATACAAGCAACAAGTGATAAATAATGATCATAATCATAAAATACAATCTTCATAAATGATAAGATATAACACTCAGTCTGACAGATACTAAATAAAAGCAATCAACACATATCATAAGAAACCAACAACACAGTTATAGTCATGAGATGCTAAAGGAATAGATAATAGGAAAGATGAGAAGGATAATAGTAAAACAGCTGTGCTAGGTGGTTTGACACCCCCCAGGGCATAAGAGAGTGTCTTGGGAATGAGTTGTTTAGCAGAGTGATGGCACGGGGGAAAAAACTGTCTTTGTGTCTAGTTGAAATATGAATTATGGTGAAGTTATGGTGAACAACTCAAATAAAACAAGTAAACAAATGAATCACCTATGAAACTGTTCAAAGAGATTCCTAGGTATAAAGGACCAAAACCGGTATTTTGTCGTCCGTATTTTGTTGTTCACATAAAGGTTGGTTACTTTTTTATGCTCTTCTTTAAAATGGGTCGACCAAGGAATAACTACTCTGTGTTTCTTTGATTTTTCAGGCAACAGTAAGGTGTCGCAACTCGGAGCGTTGGGTTTAATTTTGTTCTGCCTGCCGAAGATGGATTTCAGCCACCGGCGACAATATCGCACTCTCCACAGCCTCTCCCCCATCTTCTGAGAAGGACAACCCGACAAACCTGGAAGAAAAAGTAACAGAATATATTTAGTTGAGTGACTGTTGCAAACCCAAATCCCCACCCTGGTCCTTTTTGCTTTTCAGCTTCTTATTCAATCCTCTTAATTTTAATAGTTTTGTGCAGTGCCTTTTGATGTGGATACACGGATACTGTACATTTTTGCATGACTGGACTAGAAGACCTCCAAGGTCCCTTCCAACTCTGTTATTCTGTATGAAAGTGTCTCCTGCTTGAGCAGGGGGCTGGACTAGAAGACCTCCAAGGTCCCTTCCAACTCTGTTATTCTGTATGAAAGTGTCTCCTGCTTGAGCAGGGGGCTGGACTAGAAGACCTCCAAGGTCCCTTCCAACTCTGTTATTCTGTATGAAAGTGTCTCCTGCTTGATCAGGGGGCTGGACTAGAAGACCTCCAGGTCCCTTCCAACTTCTGTCATTCTGTATGAAAGTTTCTCCTGCTTGACAGGGGGCCATGGACTAAAGAAATCCAAGGTCCCTTCCAACTCTGTTATTCTGTATTGAAATTGTCTCCGCTTTTGAGCAGGGGGCTGGACTAAAGAACTCCAGGTCCCTTCCAACTCTGTTATTCTGTATGAAAGTTCTCCTGCGTGAGCGGGGGGTCTGGCCTATGACCTCCAGGTCCCTTCCAACTTTGTTATTCTGTATTTGAAAATTGTCGTCTCCCTGCTTGATCAGGGCGACTAGAGACCTCCAAGGTCCCTTCCAACTCTGTTATTCTGTATGAGGTGTACTCCTGCTTTGAGCAGGGGGCTGGACTAGAAGACCTCCAAGTCCCTTCCAATTTGTTATTCTGTATTGAAAGTGTCTCCTGCCTTGACAGGGGCTGGCTAGAAGACCTCCAAGGTCCTTCCAACTCTGTTATTCGGTACGAAAGTTCTCCTGCTTGAGCAGGGGCTGGACTAGAGACCTCCAGGTCCCTTCCACTCTGTTATTCTGTATGGCAGTGGTCTCCTGCTTGAGCAGGGGGCTGGACTAGAAGACCTCCAAGGTCCCTTCCAACTCTGTTATTCTGTATGAAAGTGTCTCCTGCTTGAGCAGGGGGCTGGACTAGAAGACCTCCAAGGTCCCTTCCAACTTTGTTATTCTGTATTGAAAGTGTCTCCTGCTTGAGCAGGGGGCTGGACTAGAAGACCTCCAAGGTCCCTTCCAACTCTGTTATTCTGTATGAAAGTGTCTCCTGCTTGAGCAGGGGGCTGGACTAGAAGACCTCCAAGGTCCCTTCCAACTTTGTTATTCTGTATTGAAAGTGTCTCCTGCTTGAGCAGGGGGCTGGACTAGAAGACCTCCAAGGTCCCTTCCAACTCTGTTATTCTGTATGAAAGTGTCTCCTGCTTGAGCAGGGAGCTGGACTAGAAGACCTCCAAGGTCCCTTCCAACTCTGTCATTCTGTATGAAAGTGTCTCCTGCTTGAGCAGGGGGCTGGACTAGAAGACCTCCAACGTCCCTTCCAACTCTGTTATATGTTATTGAAAGTGTCTCACCTGATTGAGGCAGGTGGGCTGGGAATAGAAAGACTCAAGGTCCCTTCCAACTGTATGAAAGTGTCTCCTGCTTGAGCAGGGGGCTGGACTAGAAGACCTCCAAGGTCCCTTCCAACTCTGTTATTCTGTATGAAAGTGTCTCCTGCTTGAGCAGGGGGCTGGACTAGAAGACCTCCAAGGTCCCTTCCAACTCTGTTATTCTGTATTGAAAGTGTCTCCTGCTTGAGCAGGGGGCTGGACTAGAAGACCTCCAAGGTCCCTTCCAACTCTGTCATTCTGTATGAAAGTGTCTCCTGCTTGAGCAGGGGGCTGGACTAGAAGACCTCCAAGGTCCCTGCCAACTCTGTCATTCTGTTACCTTATCCAGGGTAGGGTTTTTGCCCACATCTTACCCCATAGAAAAAGACATCACTAATGGTAGCTGAACAAAGCAGGCAATTAATAAAAACAACAACAACACACTACAGGAACTTACTTGTTTGGACTCTACGTCCAATCACAGTTTTCAAAGAAGGGAACGGAGCAGCTTCCTTAAGCCATCGTGGCTTAAAACCTTTGCAGGTGGCACCTAAGCTAGCCCGGGTGCCAAGCTTGGAGAAACTTTGGAACCAGTAACTGAAGTCCATTGTTATGAACGTTCTAGAAGTCAAGGCAAAGAATTGTTGCAGCCCCGAGACGGCTCTCCTGGGTTCCGCAGGTTGAAACGTGTCCTCCCACTTGCAAATACAGGTACAACCACAACTCACGACCACAACGGAGCCGAAAGCTCCTGTCGCTAAGCGAGACAGTTGTTAAGTGAGACAGTTGTGAGTTTTGCTCCATTTTACGACCTTTCCTAAGTGAATTTGCTAAGTGAATCACTGCAGTTGTTAAGTGAGGCAAACGGTTGTTAAGTGAGTCTGGCTTTCCCCTTGCCTTGGCCGGTCAGGAGGAGGCAAAAAGCAACAACTGGCACGGCTACACTAGGAGAGGCGGAATACACGTGACAAAGCAAGAGCTTTGGGGTTAGAAAACTACAATTCCCGGGATGGAATGCTCCTCACGTGACCAGCAGCAAGGCTGCGCCTGCGCAGAACAGACCAGGAAACCACGCCTGCGCGCAACGCCCTTTTAAAAAAAAAAAAAAAAGCGAGCCAGGCAGACCCGCCGGGACTCTTGCGCCTGCGCAGGAGAAGATGAAGCTCTTGGAGAAATTGCCGGAGGCCGAGGCGGCGAAGGTAAGCAGGGAAAGAAGGGACGAGCTTTATTATGGGTCGGACGGCTTCTGCCCCACCGGAGCACCTTCTTTCCCTTCATTTCCCCTCGGTTCGGGCACCGAACGCTCGACACTAGCTGCCCATGCGCAGAACGGATCTCAAAATCTATGCGTGTTATGTGTGTGCGCATGCGCGTGTTCGTGGGGTTTTGTTGTTGGTTTTTTTGCACATGCGTAGTAGGGCGTTTTACTTAGTCTCTTCCTGTAGCATCCTTGCTGTGTTGAATAGCAGAGTTGGAAAGGGGTCTTGGAGGTCGTCTAGTCCAGCCCCCTGCTCATGCAGGAGATACTTTCACACAGAATAACAATAGCAGAGCTGGGAGGGACCTTGAAGGTCTTCTAGTCCAGCCCCCTGCTCAATCAGGAGATACTTTCACACAGAATAACAATAGCAGTGTTGGAAAGGGACCTTAGAGGTCTTCTAGTCCAGCCCCCTGCTCAATCAAGAGACACTTTCATACAGAATAACAATAGCAGAGTTGGAAGGGACCTTGGAGATCATCTAGTCCAGCCCCTTATCTGTTGCATTTGCATTTCCCTTTTCCTTTTGGAGAGATGCAACTGCAACCGTCATAAATACGAATCAATTGCCCAGTGCCTGAATTTTGAGCATGGGGGAATGCTGTGAAAAACAGTCATAAGTCCCTTTTTTCAGTGATGTCATAACTTTGGACGGTCACTAAACGAACTGTTGTAAGTCGGGGAATACCTATACTTCCGCCAAGTCGTGGCACTTAAGAAATCATGCCGTGAAAGTCTTGTTTATGCCAATTTTTCTCGCAGTTCCTTCACCAAGTCGTCGATGGGCTGTGTGGCTACTCTTTCCCTCGGCACCACGACTACAAAGCCATTTGGGACTTAACAGAATGGATGGAGGCTCTAGAACAAACGGCCTCGTACTTCAGGAAAACCGTTGGAGAAGATCTTTCTGATGAAGAGGTATGTATAGAAAAGAGAGGCTTAATTCTGCGGGTTAAGTCAAAATTATTTCACACAAAAAAAAGAACATTATAAGCCAAGCTTTACTTGTGGAGACCGTGGTTGTGGGTTTTTCTATTCAGATTTACAGGTAAAATTTGCTTACGGATCCACCGGTGCATGTTTCAAACTGACTTCCCCCCCCCCCTCCATTGTGTTAGTAACTACTAGAGGATTAGCTGTATTTGCAACAAGGCACGGGCGCCTTCAGGCAGCGGGAGCAGTCCTAGACAAAAAACAACACACCTGGACTGTCACAAGTGCCTTAGGATAGTTTAGTTTTTATTGGATAAGAACTGTACTGGTTTAAATCGTTGCTCTTTTACCACTAATTATTTCTTTTCTTTGTAGGCTGCTCGGCCGTTGGCTGAGTTAAATCCCGACACTCAAAGAGCAATGCTGGCTTGTTTGAAAGGCAGGAAACCTGATATCAGGCAAGCCCTGATTGGAAAAACAAATGCTATTTGTTCCTCCCAGCTCCTGAATTTTGACTGGCAGCTCAAGGTTAGATTAACCTTCTCGTTTCTTGTCTGCATAATATTCTAGGAATCCCAAAGTCTGAGGACGACGGGAGATCCGTGAAGGACTGGCACGTGAAAGCCTCTGAAGCAAAAGTTGGGCAAAAGCAAATGAAAGATCCTTTATTTATTTCTTTTCATGGATTCTGATTTTTTTAAAAAACAACAACAACCAGGCCTTAATTGTGTTGCGTTTGCTTTCTTTTACAGCTTGCGCTTTCTAGCGATAAGTTGTCCATGCTCCAGATGCCGCTTTTGAACCTGGATCTGGATTTGTCTAGAAATGGTGACCTCAAATATATCTCAGTTGAAATGAATAAAGAAGAATTACAGGCTCTGATAAATGCCTTGGAAGCGGCAAACAAGGTGGGCCTTTCTGCTTAACTCGCTTAACAAATGTTTCACTTAGCAACATAAATTTGGGGCTGCGTTGTGACTGTATTGATAGTGGGAAACGCCCAACTTAGCAGATACCGAATGCTTATTTCACCCAAAATTTGAGTGATAATTCTATTTTTAATTGGAATTACTTTTCTGGTCCTTTGTATCTCCCATTTTTACTCTTATACTTATCTTTGGGGGAAATCATTTTGTTTCATAAAGCCAATGAAAACTGACTCTTTTTCTCATGGAAGAAATTTGGTAGCTGGTCCATAGATGTTGGAAACTGTTGGGATTTTCATATAAATGGAGACTTCATTATCCAGGCCAACAGTATCTAAAAAGGTTTAAATCATGGCCAAGTGGACCAAAGTTTTATTAAAACGGAGATGTTTTGTTATTTTCATTTCGACTGAAGAAGCTACTTAGATGAGTAATGAAATTAATAAACTTTAATAAACTTTGCTCCAGTTCCCGTGATTTAACCTTTATAGATACCTATGTTGGGGTTTTCATGGTTGGGGATTGACTGAGAAGATATGGGGGCAATCGGGTCTACACAATAAAGTTTAAAATATTATAATATAGTTGAATAATGTTATTTAATGGTTTCTATCTTTTTCATTCTTTGAAGGTTGTTTTGCAACTGAAATGATTCCGATCTCGGAATTTCCCGGTGATATTTATTCTAAAATGCAAAAGGATCCCCCCCCCCCCGAGCTACAAAATTCAGCACATAAACAAAGATGGAGAATTTTAATGGCAAGCTTAACAAGACTCAAACTGCTAATGGGCAGTAGATCAAAATCAGTTAAGTACATTTAGGCTAACTGGCCAAAATGTGCCATAGAGCAAAGCTTGGGTTGTTGCAGTATATCTGAAAAGTTTTGAAGGTGCTGAAAATTCACCGGAACTCATAGGAACATCAGCAAACGTTGTGTCAAATTATTCAGTGCAAAAGAAAAAGAATTTTTTTTTTTCCAATTTGCTTCGGATTTGTTAAAATAATTACATATTTTGACTACCATCTATCTGACTGTCAAACTTGAAAGCAAAATAATTCATTTCTAACTTGCCTAAGAACCATGTTTTCTAGTGGAACCTAGAGCATCTCCACTTAATTAAGTACATCAGTTTAAAAGTGACACTAGGAACACTCCCATTCATGTCAAGTGGACTTGCAACATTAAATACTTGTAGGTGGGGGGGGGGAAATCAATAAATGTTTGTAAAACTGAGTATATGTGGAATGGATGAAACATAAGCTGTCAAGTATGTTGCAGAATTAATAACAGTGTTGAATCTTATGGGTCTAGGACAACTTGCTGCAGGAGAAGAGTTACAGTAATATCAAAGAAACGGTGGAATAGAATCATTAAAGAAAGGGGGGACAAAATGAAATGTGAAAGACAAAAACAAAAAATATTTTAAATAATTAAATTGAATTGTTGAATTCTCCCATGGCTAGTTGCCCTGCAGTGAGTTTAAAAAAAAAAAAAAAAAAAAAGAATAGAGCTGGAAGGGACCTTGGAGGTCTTCTAGTCCAGCCCCCTGCTCAAACAGGAGAACCTATACCATCTCAAACAAGTGACTGTCTAGCCTCTTCTTGAAAATCTCCAGTGATGGAGCACCCACGATTTCTGGTGGCAAGCTGTTCCACTGGTTGATTGTCCTCACTGTCAGGATGTTTCTCCTTAATTCCAGGTTGCTTCTCTCTTTGGTCAGTTTCCAACCGTTGTTTCTCGTCCTGCCCTCTGGTGCTTTGGTGAACAACCTGGCCCCCTCTTCTTTGTGGCAGCCCCTCAGATATTGGAATACTGCTATCATGTCTCCCCTGTTTCTTCTTTTCTTTAGACTGGCCAAACCCATATTCATCTTAGTTGCTCTTCTCTGAATTTTTTCCAAACTCTCAACATCTTTCTTGAGATATGGTGACCAAAATTGGCTGCAGTATTTGAGGTGTGGTCTTACTAGGGCTTTATAAAGCGGTACTAATACTTCGTGTGATCTTGATTGACCATAGCTAGTTAGCCGTGGTGAATTGTCCCAGTCTGGATTCTTGAACAAAACAGAAGAGAAGAGAAGATATAGGATAAAATTATTAGAATTAGAATAGAGTAATAGTACAGAATAGAATAGAATAGAATAGAACAACAACAGAAAATAATAGTAGTAGTAGAGTTGGAAGGGACCTTGGAGGTCTTCTAGTCCAACCCCCTACTTGAGCAGGAGATTCTAGACCATTTCAGACAAATGGTTCTTCGGTCTCTTTTGGAAAGCCTACAGTGATGGAGCATCCACAACTTATGAAAGATTAGTAACAATCGTGTTACTAATTTAACAAGTGCTATTTTGACAAGTTCTGTTATTCTGATATGATGGCAGTATCCCCATATTTGGGGGGCTGTCCCAGAGAAGAGGGGGGTCAACCAAAGCACCCGAAGGCAGGACAAGAAACAACGGTTGGAAACTCATCAAGGAGAGAGCAAGCCTACGTCGAACTAAGGAGAAATTTGTCTGAAATGATATAATTTTTCCTGCCTGAGCAGGGGGGGGGGGGTTAGACTAGAAGACCTCCAAGGTCTCTTCCAACGCTTGTTATTCTGTTAATTGGAAGTCCCGTGAGGTCTACACCAAGTTGCATTTAGGAGGGCTTGAACGTTGTCCCAGGAAAGTTCATCTTCCTTCATGAGTTCTTGTGAACCAGAGGTTCAGCTTGATTGTAAGAGCTGCGTTTGGATGGGGAGGACCCCGGTTTGGGGTTCATTAACCAGCGTTTAACCAGCTTTTCCTAAATCTGGGCCACTGGGTTCTCTGCATTTCAGGAAGAAGATTAATTCTTGGTTTAAATTTGGCCTCACAAGCCTCTGATAAACTCGCTGACGTCGTGCACAATCCTGTGGGCTGAGGTAAACGACAGGATGCGATAGTCAAAGAATATGAGAATGGCGTGCACGCCGTTCTCTATATGGCTCCAGGTGACCGGCACACGGTTGTCCGTCAGCCGCTTTATGTACAGCAGCCCGTCATCGCGAAGGACATCAAACTCGCAGGTCAACAGGAAGGTCCGCGGGAGCTTGGAGATCACCACATCGTCCGCTAACAAGGGCGAGCAAGTCACGGTGAGCAGCGCTTTCATTTCTTCGTGGAGCTGAGGGCTGAAATTCGCCCCGGAAGGCTCTTGCGGCGTGTAGCCTCTGACCTTGAATTCCCCGGGGATATGGCTGCCGTCAACCCACTTCTGGTACTTCAGCCGGGTGGCCTCGGGGACATGGCTGCTCTTCAGAAGATTGTTCACGAAGGAAGTTGGCTTGTTGAAGTATCGGCAGCAGACGAAGGCCACCAGCTTGCGCCACAAGAAGGGACTTCTGTGGTTCTGCTGGTAGGACGGCAAGGTCAAATCCAGAGCCTGAAGCACTGGATAGATCAAGGCTTGGGCGTGGACCTTGGGAAGGTCACTCCGGTCCACCAGTGACTGGCAAACGTGGGCGGCTAACGCACCCCCGAAACTGTCTCCAGAAATGATGACACGGGAGCTGTCCACCCCGTAATCTTCGGCGTGTTTCAGGAGGAAGATGGTAGCCTTCAGACATTCAGCATGCTGGTTTGGGTAAGGGTTTTCCGGCCCAAGTCTATACCTGAAAGAAGCGGGAAATGGCTTATTGTGGGTTCCTGATCCAATGTGGTACATTGGCGAGTTCGGTCCTGGCCTCCTTTTGTAATACGGTCTTTTAAAAAATTAATCAGAAGAGAGCTGGAGGGGACCTTGGAGGTCTTGTAGTCCAACCCCCTGCTTGAGCAGGAGACTCTAGACCAGGGGTAGGCAACCTTGGCTCTTTTATGACTCGTGGACTTCAACTCCCAGAATTCCTGAGCCAGCATGGGGGAACTATGGCCCCCTCATGACTCGTGGACTTCAACTCCCAGAATTCCTCAGCCAGCATGGGGGAACTATGGCCCCTTCATGACTGGTGGACTTCAACTCCCAGAATTCCTCAGCTAGCATGGCTCAGCTTGGAAACCTCTCCCTTTCCCCTCAGCATGGCTGGCTCAGGAATTCTGGGAGTTGAAGTCCACGAGTCATAAAAGAGCCAAGGTTGCCCACCCCTGCTCTAGACCATTTCAATCAATCAATCAATGGGAATAGAGCTGGAAGGGACCTTGGAGATCATCTAGCCCAACCCCCTGCTCAAGCAGGAAGCCCTAGACCATTTCAATCAAATCAATCTGAATAGAGCTGGAAGGGACCTTGGAGATCATCTAGCCCAACCCCCTGCTCAAGCAGGAAGCCCTAGACCATTTCATTCATTCAATCAATGAGAATAGAGCTGGAAGGGACCTTGGAGGTCTTCTAGCCCAGCCCCCTGCTCAAGCAGGAGTCCCTATATCATTTCAGACAAGTGGCTGTCCAGTCTCTTCTTGAAAACCTCCAGTGATGGAGCACCCACAACGTCTGACGGCAAACCGTTCCACTGGTTAATTGTCCTCCCTGTCAGGAAGTTCCTCCTTAATTCCATATATAATTTATTATTGGCCGTGGCGAGTTGTCCCCCAGCCAGCTGACCTTGGTGAATTGCCCACAGACCCCCTGCCTGTTAAAGAGGCCAGGAGGTAAAACACTCACCCGACCGCGACGACCGTTGAATCCCCTTCTTTGGCGACGTGACACAGGAATCTTTCGTAGGTATCTGAAAGAAGCAACGATGAGTTACAACGGATGAGGGTTCATTCCGGGAAACCGCTTTCCCTGGTTTAAACAACGTAATCTGTCCTGTTTGCTTTTGGAATAGTTTTTCTCTCTCTCCAGTTATGGGATCATGTCAAAAATGCCGTGGCAATGTTGAAAATGGATGAAGCTGTGGGTGCAGCTAGAATGTCTAAAATACAGATGTGGCTCGGTTAAGGTATGTAGAGCAAATGGCTCCCACATTTAGCAAGAGAAATATAATCCTCTCTCTTAATCTCTCTCAGCATCTATGGATATCTGCCTGTCCACCCTTCTCTTGCTTCAGCTTCTTGCGCAAAGCTAGTTGGGCTAGAATAATTCTTGACGCGAACATTATTGGCCTAGTCAACTCTTCAATAAATCATTTAGACGAGGGAATAGAAAGGAGAACTCATCAAATTTGCAGATGACACTAAATTGGTAGGAATGGACAACACCCCAGAAGGTAGAAGATCTTGACAGGGTTGAACAATAGGCCTTATCCAACAACATGGAATTTAAGGTGGAGAAAAGCATGGTTTGATACCTAGGCAGGGGAAAAAAACAACACCAAAAGCAGAAGTACAGAGTAGGTGAAACCTGGCTCAAAAACAGTAACTGGGAGAGAATCCCAGTGGACAATCACTTAAATATGATCCAACCGTGTGCGGCAGCAGCCAAAAAAGCCAACACAATCCTTGGTTGGGTAAACAGGCATAGAATCAAAATCACGTGAAGTATTAGTATCGCTATATAAAGCCTTAGTAAGGCCACACCTGGAATCCTGCATCCAGTTTGGGTCCCCACATTACCAAAAAAAAGATGCTGAGACTTTGGAAAAAGTGCAGAGAAGAGCAACTAAGAGGATTAAAGGCCTGGAGACGAAAACAGGAAGAACGGTTGCAGGAATGGGGGATGGCCAGTCTAGAGAAAAGAAGGACTAGGGGGGACATGATAGAAGTATTTCAGTATTTGAGGGGCTGCCCCAAAGAAGGGGGGGGGGTCAACCTATTCTCCAAAGCACCTGAAAGCAGGACAGGAAACGATGGATGGAAACTAATCAAGGAGAGAAGCAACCTGCAATTAAGGTGTGAGGACAGTGAGGACAATTAACTGGTGGAACAACCTGCCTCCAGAAATTGTGGGTGCTCCAACACTGGAGGTTTTTAAGAAGAGACTGGACAACCATTTGTCTAGAATGGTATAAGGTCTCCTGCTTGAGCAGGGGGATGGACTAGAAGACCTCCAAGGTCCTTTCCAGCTCTATTCTAATTCATTGAGAGCTGCCTGTGTGTGTGTGTGTGTATGTGAGAGAGAGAGAGAGAGCAGTGGAATGCCAAACAACTTCACGAACGTGTTTTAGTAACCAACCGTCCGGAAGTGTTTTGCTGTTATCCGGGATGGTTTTCAGACTTCCAGCTTATCGCCCTGAATATTCCCCAACTATCTCGGTTTAGCAATCCATGGTTAGCTTGGACTACGCCTCTCTCCCCCCTTACTGAAGCTTCCGAAAATGCCACAGCCTCCATGGAAGTAAAGCATCGCTTTTCTTTTCGTAGTTGGCGCTGTTTTGGATGAGTAGATCCTCACTGGCACCCCGTCAAATTTCTGGTCCCGAATGACGAAGGCCGGATCCCTGCACACCGGGATTCCGTTAGTGAATATCCGTAAGATTTCAGGGACACTGCTCAAACCCAGCTCCTCCAGCACAATTCCCTGTTGGCCAAAGGACAAAAGAGGAGAAGTTAATTTGGGGAGATTATCTTAATCGGCTTACAACGGTTCCTCTAGTAGTGACTGTTTTTAGGAATCAAATCGGGGGGGGGGGGAGTTTTTGTGGCTCCAACTAAAAAAAATTTGGAAGTTCACAAATGAACATCGTAAGAACTATGTGAAATAATCCAGAATAAAGTCTAAATTGTTAGAAACCCAGTTCCAAGAATATTAGATACTCAGCTCCAAGAATATATCGTTGGTTCTCAACTTAACAACACTTTTTTTTTAGTGACCGTTCAAAGTAACAACGGCACTGAAAATAAGTGACTTAGGACCTGTTTTTCACACGACCGTTGCAGCCTCCCCGTGGTCACGGGTTCAAAATTCAGACGCTTGGCAACTGACTCGTATTTATGACGGCCGCAGTGTCCCGCGGTCATGTGATCCCCTTTTGCCACCTTCTGATAAGCGAAAGTGGGGAAGCCGGATCAAATTGAAGGGAGTTGAGTGGGAGTGGCAGGACGTGACATTTTAACTTAACTTTTACTTAAACTTGACAACTTAACTTTTACTTAAACTTTAACTTAACTTTTACTTAAACTTCAACTTAACTTTTACTTAAACCTTTACTTAAACATAGTGAGGGATAATTCTCCCAAGTTAAGATTTTTCTCTCTTTTTTTAAATCCTTTTTTTTTTTTAAAAAAAAGACTTTCACACCATTTTTTTTTTCCCCGGTTCCCACTTATGAAAAAATTCTTTGGATTTTGCTACCTGGTCTGAACCAAAGCACATCCCCAGGCTTCTGGGGATGGGTCCAACTCTGCCCAGTTGGGACATGCCCAGTTACCACCCAGCCGTGAGATCCAGGAAAAAGAAAACGAAAGAAGCCCCTCCTATTTCAGCCCTTCCAATCTGGACAGGCAGGTTGATCCGGTCAGTTTCACTGCTTTCTTGCTCGAGAAAGCCAAGACACGCTTTGATGGCGGCGACGCCGATGAACTCAGGCTAATTCTAACCCGGTAAGAAAAGAATAAAGTCGTGCTATTCTTCTCCCCTCCGTTCGTGAGGGAAAAGAAGGAAGGAAAGACCGGCCTTACTAAAACGATGCCCGAGATGAAGAACGTCTGGCAGAAACGGAGCTTCCATCGTTGATCGATCCCAGGAGGAAGCGACGTTTGGGCATACTGGATGACGCCCGAGACCAGGAAGATGGCTGGGTAGATGGTGGTCCCAACAAGAAGGCAGACCAGGTGCTTCCAGAGGGACCTCATGGTGCCTGGTATGGGGCAGAAAGGTGCTCTTCTCCTCTCCTCCTCCTCCTCCTCCTCCGAGCTGTCCACAGAGGCTGTGAAGAGTACAGTGGCTGATCCAGGGAAAAATAGATGGGATTGATAAGGGGAGGCCGGCCTTCACTTCCCCACCCACCTACAAAGAGGACAAGGCAGGGACACAAGGTGACATTGGATCCTCGCCTTCTAAAACAGGTTTATGTCCACGTGGGAAATACAGGTCTCTAAGTAGGCCTCTTAGTGTGTTTACTCTGGCGCACATGTTTACTCTGTGGGCCAACCTCTTCTCGGTTCTCCTTCCATCAGCCGGACGCCAAAAGACTTCCCGGTCTACTGCATTATTAAGTCTTACTATATTATTAAGGGTTTAATCACCAACGTTGTGCAGCATTTTCAGCTCCCTTATTTCCTGATGTGGCAATGGTGCCACTTTGGAAAGAGTCGCCCGATTGTGGTTCCTATATGGAGCTATCCTGTGGCCGTGAGCCACGACCATCCTACCCCTACCTAAGGGATGTGTATGTGTAGGGGTAGGTGTGTGTGTGTCGTGGTGGCGCAGTGGTTAGCATGCAGCATTGCCAGCAGTTCGATCCTGACTGGCTCAAGGTTGACTCGGCCTTCCGTCCTTCCGAGGTCGGTAAAGTGAGGACCCAGATTTGTTGGGGGCCAAAGGCTGACTCTGTAAACCGCTTAGAGAGGGCTGTGAAGCACCGTGAAGCGGTCTATAAGTCTAAGACGGGCTGTTGCTATAATTCTCCATTTTATTCCAATCAGAGCTTGCTAGGAAGGGGCAGCGTGATGGCATGGCTGTCATCCCAACATCTCATTTTAGATCGTTGCAAAGGACCTGGGTCTCGACTGGATTCCCTGTTTGTGTTCCTTGCCTTTTAGCCAGGCTCCATGTTCTTAATATGGGTTAACCATAAAATAGTGTTTTTAATGCATCTGTTCTGTCCCAGCCTACGTGAGTCCTGGTTAAGCTCACGAGGAGAAACCCCTCTTCCCACAAGCAGGCTGGAACCGCAGGAAAAAAACAATCCCCTTTTATTATTCCCAGACCTGAGTCAATGTCCAAGCCAAACAAAACACATTTCACAGAAACTCGATCTTTAGCACAAAGGTTGCCTTCGGCCACCAGCACCTCCCACACCTTCCGTTTTATTATTCAGCCAAGGCGTGGCTTCCTAAGGCCTTCTCCTTTGCCTTTGGAGCCGCCCCATTGCATTCCTCTGTCCTACTCTCTTTTCTTGCCGGCGTTTACGTGCATCCTGGATAGCTCCCAGCTGTGAGTCATCACTGTCCAACTCGGGCTCCCAGCACAGCTGTGTCTCAGCCTGAGCGCGAGTAGAGGGGCCGGGCTCCTCGTCCGACCGTAGGTCTTGGAGCTCCTCAGAGCCTTCCTCTGACTCTGATGTCACTCCAGGCCCCTCCTCCTCCTCTGATTCCTCAGCTGCCGGATCCACTGGCTGGCGAGGAATCACAACAGCATCTTGGGATGTGTGAGTCTCACTCTTACGAATTTGGACTGGGCAGGTTGCAACAATGCAAACTGGAACCACCACGAAGGAGCTAAGAGAGGACCTTAACACGGATAACGTGTGTCCCTTTTGAGTGCAAGACTCGTGACAGCCGTGGGTCTACGGTGGGCCCCACGTTTGCCCTATAAGTAAGTCTGGAGTTGAAGCTCAAAGATACGTATAAGTACGTACCCATTCTCTCGAGGTCCATGTATTTGCCACTTGGGTAATTGCCTATGAGGTACAAACATTAGAATTTGATTTGATTTGATTTGATAATTTACTTCAAGTTTGCTCCTTTCAGGGGAAAAGAAAGCCAATAAGCTCCTCATTCCCATTGAGGAGACTGACAAAATTACTCCATTTTCTGCCAATAATAATAATAATAATAATAATAATAATAATAATAATAATAATAATAAAGTTGGAAGGGACCTTGGAGGTCATCGAGTCCAACCCCCTGCTCAGGCAGGAAACCCTACACCATTTCGGATCAATGGCTGTCCCAGTCTCTTCTTAAAAACTTCCAGTGTTGGAGCATTCACCGCTTCTGGTGGCAGGTTGTTCCACTGGTTAATTGTTCTCACTGTCAGGAAGTTTCTCCTTAGTTCTAGGTTGCTTCTCTCCTTGATTAGTTTCCATCCGTTGCTTCCTGTCCTGCCTTCAGGCGCCTTGACTCCCTCTTCTTTGTGGGCAACCCCTGAGATATTGGAAGACTGCTATCATGTCACCCTAGTAAGGCTGGTATTTCACAGTCTGCTAACATTGGAAAGAGTAATCCTGGCTTAGAAGATGAGAGTTATTGAACCGATGTGCAGATCTCTGTAAATAATCAAAATCTGATTGTCTTTTTAAGATTTGCAACGTATGTATTTGACTCAAACAAAGACACAAGCCCAAGAGACGGCATCTGGACACATCAACTTTCCACTTCAATCAGTCAATCAATCAATCAGAACAGAGCTGGAAGGGACCTTGGAGGTCTTCTAGTCCAACCCCCTGCTCAAGCAGGAGACCCTAGGCCATTCCAGACAAGTGTCCGTCCAGTCTCTTCTTAAAAACCTGGGTTCTAAAGATCTTGGGCCTTGTCATCTAAAGGCTTTCAAGAAGAGATTGGACGTCCCTCCCAATTCATCCAAGACAGGCACGGTCTTCGTAGGACTGTGTCGGAAAACTCACTTCTAATGAAAAGCAAAAGTGGCTTTACTTTTATTGAGCAACACCCCCCCAAAAAAACAAATACACCTAGCTCCCCCAAAGGAACACCTCCAGTATTTTGTTGGCCTAGACCCCTGTAGAGGCTTCATCCAATCTTCAGGAAGATCTCAAGCTGGATGGATCATGTAGGCGGAAGGTTGGCCATTTCTCCAGAGAGGAGAGATCAGAACGTGTAGGCGTTACGTTTTGCCCCACCTATGCAACCCATTTTACAACCTGCCCGAGGGATGGAATTACAAAATCAAGGAGATTGCAAGAGAAAGCGGAGAAAGACTGCTGACAGAGACAGATTCGCAGCTGGCCAACGGGGGAATTTCACAAACCATAAAATCACAGAAGGCCGAAGGAAATAAAAGTACAAGAACACGAGGCTGTCGGACATCTAGAAGCGTTCTAGGAACTGAAGGACCCTTTGGAGGCTCCCCCTGGTCCCGGGGAACTCCATTGGCCCAAAGCCTATCAGTAAGGAGATCCCGTGGAATCCATCCTCCAGGTGATGCCAGGTGACCGCCACCCCGTTCTCCTCCAGCCGTTTCTTGTAGAGCAGGCCGTCGTCTCGGAAAACGTCGTATTCGCAAGTCAGAAGGAAAGTCTCTGGAAACTGCCGGATGGCGGCATCTTCGGCCAGGAGTGGAGAAAACCTGGGTTCAAAAGTTCTCTCGTATAGTTTGAAAAGGTCTTCTGAAAACGTACTGGGCACAAACGGCACGTAACCCCGGACTTTAAACTCCTGGGGAATATGGTCCGGGCTGATCCATTTCTGGTACTTGGCCCTGGACTCCTGGGACAAGTGGGCGTTGGCCATAACGCCATCCACGCCGGTGTGACTTCCAGTGAGATAAAGCATGCCGAAAGTGACGGCGTGTCTCTTGAATAACAGGGGCACCGAGTGGTTTTGCTGGTAAGAAGGCAGGTTGAAATCCAGGGCTTGGCAGTAAGGGTAGAGGAGCACGTGGGCCTTGACCCGTGGCAGGTCCTTCCGTGACACCAGCTGTTGAGAAACGGCGGCCACGATGGCGCCTCCACTGCTGTCCCCACCCAGCACGATCCGTTGTGGGTCCACCCCGTAGTCCTGCGCGTTCTTCAGAAAGTGCAAGATGGCAGCGTAGCAGCTGAGCTGTTGAGCTGGGTAAGGATGCTCTGGCGCCAAGGGATACCTAAACCAACATTGAGTTAAAAAGAAATCTCTCAAAGGCATGGGGGTTCCCGTTGTTCCTATTATTGTTGTTGTTGTTATTTTACATTTAATTTTCAATTCGATTCACAGTCTGGGACTGGTAAAAACTCAACACTTCAAGTCCTAACCAAGAATATTGGTATATCCTATCCTCTTATTCTATCCTATTCCTATATTCTATTCTACTCATTTATTTCTATTCTATTCTATTCTATTCTATTCTATTCTATTCTATTCTATTCTATTCTATTCTATTCTATTCTATTCTATTCTATTCATTTATTCCTATTCTATTCTATTTTATTCTATTCTATTATTCCTATTCTATTCTATTCTATTCTATTCTATTCTATTCATTTATTCCTATTCTATTCTATTCTATTCATTATTTCTATTCCTATTCTATTCCATTATTTATTTCTATTCTATTCTATTCTATTCATTTATTCCTATTCTATTCTATTCATTATTTCTATTCCTATTCTATTCCATTATTTATTTCTATTCTATTTTATTCTATTCATTTATTCCTATTCTATTCTATTCTATTCTATTCTATTCTATTCTATTCTATTCTATTCTATTCTATTCTATTCTATTCTATTCATTTATTCCTATTCTATTCTATTCTATTCTATTCTATTCATTTATTCCTATTCTATTCTATTCTATTCTATTCTATTCATTATTTCTATTCCTATTCCATTATTTACTTCTATTCTATTCTATTCTATTCTATTCTATTCATTTATTCCTATTCTATTCTATTCTATTCTATTCTATTCTATTCTATTCTATTCTATTCTATTCTATTCTATTCATTATTTCTATTCCTATTCCATTATTTACTTCTATTCTATTCTATTCTATTCATTTATTCCTATTCTATTCTATTCTATTCTATTCTATTCTATTCTATTCTATTCTATTCATTTATTTTATTCTATTCATTTATTCCTATTCTATTCTATTCTATTCTATTCTATATTCTATGAGCTTTTAAGGTAACGTCTGAGTATATAGACAATATATTATTATTGTTGTTGTGCAACACCCAATACAGGCACTCCTCGACTTACCCCTACAACTGATCCCAAAATGTCTGCAATTAAGTGAGACATTTGTTAAGTGAGTTTTGCCCCGTTTTACGACCTTTCTTGCCGCCGCCGTTAAGCGAGCCACTGCAGTGGATAAGCTAGTCACCCGGTTGTTAAGTGAAATCTGGCTGCCGTGTTTCCCGTGTCGCAACTTAACCGGAGCTCCCTTACCCGATGCAGACGATCACGGTGGCACTTTCCTGGGCAAAGAAGTGGCACAGCCTCTGGTGACTTTCTGGGAAACCACAAAGAGAATAAGAGAGAATAGAGCAGAGCTGGAAGGGACCTTGGAGGTCTTCTAGTCCAGCCCCCCGCTCAAGCAAGAATTGATTTTCAGATGAGAAAGCCCTAACTTGTAGGGTTTTTTTTTTATCTGAATCCACCCATTTCCCTTGGCAAACATTTCCCCGTCCCAGTCGTTTTCAGGCAGTCCCCGACTTAACGACCACAAGGGAGCCCCACATTTCTGTCGCTCAGCGAGACGTTTGTTGAATGAGTTTTAGCCCCTTTCTTGCCTCGGTTGCTAAGTGAAACGCGGCAGCCGTTAAGTTAGTCCCAGGGCTGTTAAGGGAGCCTGGCTTTTTCCCCCCTCTGAAGATGGCAAAAGGGGATCACGTGACCCCTCCCGGGACACTGCGACCGTCGTAAGTATGAGTCGGCCGCCCAGTGTTTGCATTTTGGTGCTGGGAAGAATGGTTAAGGGTGGGGAAACGGCCCTAAGTCCCTTTTTCCCCAGTGCCGTCGTAACTTTGAACGGTCACTAAATGAACCGTCGTTAAGTGGAGGACTAGTTGTATTTGGAGAACTTACCAAAGCTCCCAAACACCCCTCCTCCTCCGTGAATCCACACAAGCCCTCGTCGGTTCTCGGCCCTTGAGGATTTGGAGGAGTAGACCCTGACGGGGACCGTGTCGAAAAGCGCGTCCTGGATGATCAAGTCAGATGCCCCCACTGGGAGTATCCCGTTCATCAGGAACCTCAGAACGTCCACTTCACCGCAGATGCCAAGTTTGTGCAGAATCGCACCCTGCTCGGTGCAAAAGTTGAGAAAGACACCAAATGCATGGAAAGAGTCAGACCTCTTCTTTGTGGGGGTCCACCTATTCTCCAAAGCACCAGAAAGGCAAAAGACAAGAAGCGACGGATGGAAACTCATCAAGGGGAGAAGCAACCTGGAACTAAGGAGAAACTTCCTGACAGTGAGGACAATTAACCAGTGGAACAGCTTGCCTCTAGAAATTGTGGGTGCCTCCACCACTGGAGGTTTTCAAGAAGAGACTAGACAGCCGTTTGTCTGGAATGGCACAGGGTCTCCTGCCTGAGCAGGGGGTTGAGCTAGAAGACCTCCAAGGTCCCTTCCAGCTCCTATTCCTGTTCTTGTTCCTATTCCTATTCCTTTCTGTTTATTCTATTCTGTTCTGTTCTATTCTATTCTACTCTGAATTCTAATTCTATTCTATTCTAATTATTCTACTCTGAATTCTAATTCTATTCTAATTCTATTCTATTCTATTCTAATTCTATTCTACTCTGAATTCTAATTCTAATTCTATTCTATTCTCTGAATTCTAATTCTAATTCTATTCTATTCTACTCTGAATTCTAATTCTAATTCTATTCTAATTCTATTCTACTCTGAATTCTAATTCTAATTCTATTCTAATTCTAATTCTATTCTACTCTGAATTCTAATTCTAATTCTATTCTATTCTATTCTTCTCTGAATTCTAATTCTATTCTATTCTAATTCTATTCTACTCTGAATTCTAATTCTAATTCTATTCTGTTCTATTCTTCTCTGAATTCTAATTCTATTCTATTCTACTCTGAATTCTAATTCTATTCTATTCTAATTCTATTCTACTCTGAATTCTAATTCTAATTCTATTCTACTCTAAATTCCAATTCTAATTCTAATAATTCTAATTCTATTCTATTCATTATTCTATTCTAATTCTATTCTACTCTGAATTCTAATTCTAATTCTATTCTGTTCTATTCTTCTCTGAATTCCAATTCTATTCTGTTCTATTCTTCTCTGAATTCCAATTCTATTCTATTCTATTCTACTCTGAATTCCAATTCCAATTCTAATAATTCTAATTCTATTCTATTCATTATTCTATTCCTATATTCTAGCACTTTGAAGGCAGATCAAGCAGGGAGCAGAGCACGCATGGCTTAAGGTGTGGAGGGGAACATTGCAAGGAGACAACCGTATCAGAACGAGAAAGGGAGAGCAATTAAAAACAAACAAACAAAAACCGAACATTGGCTTTCCTACAACTTCTGCTGACCAAATTGCTATTCTCTGCGGGGTTGTGCCGGCCAGGAAAAGCTACTGAAAGCAAAGCTAGAATCCAAGGACGGAGGCTTACCAGTCTCAAAAAAACCCTCATGGACAAATAAATGAAGCAGAGTTTTCTCCCTTGGCTGATTCCGGGTGGGATGTGCACCCGGGTGAAATCTTGGTAGAGGAGCCAGCCGAGGACTAAAAACGGGACCGAAAGGCAGAAGGA
This sequence comes from Azemiops feae, assembly GCA_023970755.1. NCBI lineage: Eukaryota > Metazoa > Chordata > Lepidosauria > Squamata > Viperidae > Azemiops > Azemiops feae. The sequence continues at coordinate 145,275 of JALGBA010001535.1, read as the reverse complement.
AAATGTCAGCATCCACATCGCTGGGACTAACGTCATTCCCGTGCTGGAAAGGTCCTGAGATGGGATTTTTTTCTTTTTAATTATCTGGCAATCTGGTCAAAGGAAATTGCAGCTCCAGCTCCCTCGTTCGTTTCTGGGTTTTTTGTCTCCGTCTGCGAGATCTGTTGTGTTGCCACGATGTGGTTCTTTTAACCAGGAGGACACAGGTGTGCCTTCTTTTGTGTCCTTTCCCGCTTGCATTTGAGGCGATTGTGCAACTCACCTTCCAGAATTGGAACAAACGGGCCTCTTTCCAAATCCTTCCCTGATTGAGGAATATGCCAACTGACATTTGAGTTCCTTGCACCACCAGATTAGATAGGGATATTTGTTGCCCTTAATTATGGACGCCAGAGCCATGTACTGTTTCCAGGTGAGCTACTGGGAACAACTTTCCTTAAAGTAGAATTTGCTTGACAGGGATTTTGAGATGAAAACAGGTTCCACGAGGCTTCGTGCCAGCGGAATTGGCCCTTTGAATTGTAATTTGGGGCAGAGGATCAGAGTAAGATCGAAGGCAGGGCCCTGAATGCAACTCTTTGCCATTTCTTGATAATGAGATATCTGTAGGGTTTCATCACATACTTTGGAAGAGGGAGCTGAGTATAATACATATACGCAAAGGATAGGATAGGATAGAATAGGATAGAATAGAATAGAACAGAATAGAATAGAATAAGGAATAGAATAGAATAAGGAATAGAATAGAATAAAGAATAGAATAGAATAGAATAGAATAGAATAGAATAGAATAGAATAGAATAGAATAATGAATAGAATAATGAATAGAATAGAATAATAGGAATAGAATAGAATAAAGAATAGAATAGAATAGAATAAGGAATAGAATAGAATAGAATAATGAATAGAATAGAATAGGATAGAATAGAATAGAATAGAATAAGAATAGGATAGGATAGAATAGAATAGAATAAGGAATAGAATAGGATAGGATAGGATAGGATAGGATAGAATAGAATAATGAATAGAATAGAATAGAATAGAATAGAATAGAATAAGGAATAGAATAGGATAGAATAGAATAGAATAGAATAAGGAATAGAATAGGATAGAATAGGATAGGATAGGATAGGATAGAATAGAATAGAATAAGGAATAGAATAGGATAGAATAGAATAGAATAAGGAATAGAATAGAATAGAATAGAATAATGAATAGAATAGAATAGAATAGGAATAGAATAGAATAAGGAATAGAATAGAATAAAGAATAGAATAGAATAGAATAGAATAGAATAGAATAATGAATAGAATAGAATAGAATAGAATAAGGAATAGGATAGAATAGAATAGAATAATGAATAGAATAGGATAGGCTAGGATAGAATAGAATAGAATAAGGAATAGAATAGGATAGGATAGAATAGAATAGAATAAGGAATAGAATAGAATAGAATAGAATAGGATGGAATAGAATAAGGAATAGAATAGAATAGAATAGAATAGAATAATGAATAGAATCGAATAAGAATAGAATAGAATAGAATAAGGAATAGAATAGAATAGAATAATGAATAGAATAGAATAAGGAATAGAATAGAATAGAATAATGAATAGAATAGAATAAGAATAGAAATAGAATAGAATAGAATAGAATAGAATAGAATAGAATAGAATAGAATAGAATAGAATAGAAGAATTAGAATAGAATAGAATAGGATAGAATAGAATAGAATAGAATAGAGGAATGAAGAAATAGAATAGAATAGAATAATAGGAATAGAAAGTAGTCTGTGCTCTACAGGGACCCCTTCATCCCTTCCAAGCCTGGGAAAATTTATCCCACTAGGCTAGACAGCCAAGAAATCAATCTGGCAATTTCCTATTACAGGAAAGCCCTCTGGTGGATGCAGGAAGTACTGCACACTGCCACAGGAAACCAAGATTCCGCAAGATAGGAAATTTTGGGAAGGGTGTTAAAAAGCCTAAGGCGGGAAACACAAGGTGCCTACAGGTTTCGGTGATGTGCTTGTTGTGGCTTGGTGTAGAAGAATAGAACAGAACGGAATGGAATGGAATTAGAATAGATATGCAGAATAAAATACAGAATAGAATAGAATCAGAATAAAATAGGAATGCAGAATAAAATACAGAACAGAACAGAATTAGAATAGAAATGCAGAATAAAATACAGAACAGAACAGAATTAGAATAGGAATGCAGAATAAAATACAGAACAGAACAGAATTAGAATAGAAATGCAGAATAAAATACAGAACAGAACAGAATTAGAATAGGAATGCAGAATAAAATACAGAACAGAACAGAATTAAAATAAAATAGGAATGCAGAATAAAATACAGAATTAGAATAGAAATGCAGAATAAAATACAGAACAGAACAGAATTAGAATAAAATAGGAACGCAGAATGCCGGTCGGGGGGGGATCAAAATTCAGATTCTCGTCAAGGGGCTCATATTTACGACGGTCGCAGCGTCCCCGGGGGCCCCCGCGATCCCTTTTCCTGACCTTCTGTCCAGCAAAGTCCACGGGGGAAGCCGTGTTGCTTAACTTATCAACGGCAGAGTGATTCGCTGAACGACCGGGGCAAGCAAGCCGGTCAAAGGGGGCAACTGCCTTCCATTAATCCCACAGTTGTCTTAAGAAGTGAATCCCTTTGGACTTTGCTGGTCGCAAAAGGGGGGGGGGTCACATGATCCCCGGGACCCTGCAACCGTCATAAAACATTGGGCTGAACTGTTGTGGTCGTAAATCGAGGAGTAGCTTACTACTACTCTTACTCCTGGGACTGCCTTTGGCTTCCTTTCCTACTCCTAGTGTAGGTTTAACCTGCTCCTCTTTTTCCAAAACTGATCGGGACCCTGAGACTTTTTCCTCCGGGACCCCCCCTTGGCAGGGAATTCCGCAAACTTATTCAAGATGGACAGTATTTAATATGTATTTGCTATGTATACGCAGGGGGTGCGGGTCTATACATGTGTTGTACATGGTACGTTTAGGTGTGTGTGACACGTATGTGTTTCACGTTGAGAGCGGGCAACTAAATTTCATGGTTGATGGGTGTGTCCTTGTGCCCACAGGTAAAAAAAAAAAAAGACAATAAAGGTTATTTTATCTTACCCCCCCTCCTCCTCCTGCCCCCCCCTCCTCCCCCCGGCCGACGACCAGCCCGCCCTCCGGGGAGGGGTTTGCACGGCCCACCCCGGCGCCCGGGTGCAAAAGTCCCACAGCTGCGACTTCTCCTCCTCCTCCGCCGCCGAGATGTGAGTCCCTCCGTGGGTCTGGGGGCTGCTTTCGGGAGGGGGGGGTCCCGGCTTCGGCAGCCAGGGGGCGGCCCGCAGGCAGGAGCCGGGACGTTGCGGGAGAGTTGGGACGCCGCATTTGCAACCGGGCGCCCGCCGCTTTGCACGGGCGCCCGCCCCTCTCGGGGGTCCCGGGGGAGAAGGGAGGGAGGGAGGGCAGGGCCGGGGCCGGAGGAGAGGCCGAGTCTGCTGGGCGGGCGGGGAGGAAACTGGCCCGGACGGAAACCAGACTTTGGGGCCAGGCTCTCCTTTGCTCGGCTTCACTTCGGAGCAAAGATTCGGACTGACTCCGGATCTCTTGCAACTTGGCGGCGCTTTTTTGCCCCCCCCCTCCTCCTCCCGAAAGGGCTGGGTTTGCAACGGGTTGCAGCAAAAAAAAAAAAGGCCCGGGGCGATGCCCATTTCCGGGACAGGCGGAGCTCCGACCGACTCCGACTTTTTTTCGGTTCCCTTAGGGGCGCGGCTGAGTCCTGAGCCGCTTTGGGGAGGGGTGTGTGTGTTTGTATGTATATATGTGGGGGGGGGGTGCGGACTGGGAGCGCGTGCTGGGTGTAGCCCAGGGTTGTGTTTTTTTTCCCGGTTGGTTAGAGACTCTAGGAGGTTTTACCTGGCAAACCAGGATAGCTGCAGGCTGGAATTGGGCTTCAATTGGGAATGGAGCTGGAAAGGGACCTTGGAGGTCTTGTAGACCAACCCCCTGCTCAAGCAGGAGACCCTAGACCATTTCAATCAATCCGAATAAGAGCTGGGAGGGACCTTGGAGGTCTTCTAGTCCAACCCCCTGCTCAAGCAGGAGACCCTAGACCATTTCAATCAATCCGAATAAGAGCTGGGAGGGACCTTGGAGGTCTTCTAGTCCAACCCCCTGCTCAAGCAGGAGACCCTAGACCATTTCAATCAATCCGAATAAGAGCTGGGAGGGACCTTGGAGGTCTTCTAGTCCAACCCCCTGCTGAAGCAAGAGACTCTAGACCTTTTCAATCAATCCGAATAAGACCTGGAAGGGACCTTGGAGGTCTTCTAGTCCAACCCCCTGCTCAAGCAGGAGACCTTATACAGGTAGTCCTTTACAACTGTTCGTTTAATGACCGTTCAAAATTACAACAACACGGGGAAAAAGTGACTTATGACCATGTTACGACCAGCTTAGTGTCACCTGCAAATGTGATGAGTTTCCCTCATCTAAGTCCTTGATGAAGATATTGAAGAGTTAACTGGGCCCAAGACGGAACCTTGTGCTGCCCTTGACCGCCCTTGAGCTGGATAGTGACTGAAACTTCATTTTATTGCTGACATAGAAGCGGGAAGCAATCCTAGAATTTTAGTCTGCCATGTAGGTTGATACTGGGGCGTGAATGGATATCGGTAACCCAGATTAACTCCCCGGGATTTGTAAATGGCAGTCTGGCAATAACCTGGCTTGTCTCTTTGTGCAGGTCTGGGGATCCCGCAGCAGGCGCTGCCTCGGGCGGCAACCGACGTCTTCAGCAGACCCAGAACCAAGTTGATGAAGTATGTATGGGCCAGGCTGTTCAGAACCAGGATGGTGGGTGAGCTCAGTGGGCGGAGCTGCAGCACCTTGCTGTGACAATCAGTTGAGGACCACCTTGAAGGGCCCATCAGTTGAAGGACTCAACCAGTTGAGGACCTTCTTGAAGGGCCCATCAGTTGAAGGACTCAACCAGTTGAGGACCTTCTTGAAGGGCCCATCAGTTGAAGGACTCAACCAGTTGAGGACCTTCTTGAAGGACTCAACCAGTTGAAGGACTCAACCAGTTGAGGACCTTCTTGAAGGACTCAATCAGTTGAAGGACTCAACCAGTTGAGGACCTTCTTGAAGGACTCAACCAGTTGAGGACCTTCTTGAAGGACTCAACCAGTTGAGGACCTTCTTGAAGGGCCCATCGGTTGAAGGACTCAACCAGTTGAGGACCTTCTTGAAGGACTCAACCAGTTGACCTTCTTGAAGGGCCCATCAGTTGAAGGACTCAACCAGTTGAGGACCTTCTTGAAAGGCCCATCGGTTGAAGCACTCAACCAGTTGAGGACCTCCTTGAAGGGCCCATTAGTTGAAGGACTCAACCAGTTGAGGACCTCCTTGATAGTAAGTCCTCACTGTCATGAAGTTTCTCTTTACTTCCAGGTTACTTCTCTCCTTGATTAGTTTCCATCCATCGTTTCTTTTCATTGTTTCTTTCCTTAGGGCAAAGTTTGGCTAGTTGTTTTTTTTTTTAAAGCCAACACCATGCCCCTCCTTGAGTAGGGGAGGGGGAGGTTGGGTTGGTCTGGAAGACCTCCATAGTCCCTCCCAGCCCTGTGATTCTGTGTTCCAAACCTTCCGTTCTAGGTGGTGGATATCATGAGGGTCAACGTGGACAAGGTTTTGGAGAGGGATCAGAAGCTGTCTGAGCTGGACGATCGTGCTGACGCCTTGCAAGCGGGGGCCGCTCAATTTGAGACGAACGCGGCCAAACTCAAAAGAAAATACTGGTGGAAGAACTGCAAGGTAAGAACACTTCGGGGCTGGGAGGACCAGGTTGGCTAGAAGATGGACAATTCGGATCTGGGGGGGGTGGAACCGTCCCCCTTGGTCCTGTTGAGACTGTCCATTTTGTGAATTCGGGCTTTTGTTTCGAGAGAACATAATTCGGACTCTGCTATTTAGAGATGAAGAAATGGGGATTTTTCCCTATAGAGAATAGAATATAGAATAGAATAGAATAAGGAATAGAATAAGGAATAGAATAGAATAGAATAGAATAGAATAGAATAGAATAGAATAGAATAGAATAGAATAGAATAGAATAGAATAGAATAGAATAGAATAATGATGGGATAGAGTAGAGTAGAGTAGAATAGAATAAGAAAATAGAATAGAATAGAGAATAGAATAGAATAGAATAGGGTTTTCTGGCTGAGCAGGGGGTTGGACTAGAAGACCTCCAAGGTCCCTTCCAACTCTTGTTGTTCTATTATTCTATTCTACACGGATATACTTTTCTTATTTGAAGAAAGGCTGTTTTGCTTTAGCATATTTTTTTCTCTGCTAATTATTAATATTTACACAGCTAGGTTGATTTTGAACGTGATAGTTTAAAGGGACGCGAGACGTTTTAAGTACATACAAAATCAACCCTCTGGGGAAAAAAATGGTATTTATCTATTCTTACAATGCTTATAAATCTCTTTTCTATTGTTCTCCCCCCCCCTTTTAAAATGATCAGTCACGATTAAAACAAAATCTCCCACCAATAAATCCTGTTGTTGTTGTTTTTAAACAGATGTGGGCCATACTGATCACAGTGGTGGTGGTGATCCTCATAATCATCATTGGTAAGTTATCTTAAATGGGCATGAAGCCCCCTGGCCGGAAGTGCAGCTAGTCCTCGTTTAGCGACTGCCCTGTTTAGCAACTGTTCGCCGTTAGAAGAGTGATGAAAAAGGACTGTAGGGAACCATTCCTCGCATTTACGGCCTTCACCGTTCTGTACAGCAAAGGATAGCTGAGCTAAGATCATAAACGGCTTCACTTAAATTGCTTGTCCCAATTTCGTCACTAAACGAGGACTGCCTGTATTTCTTGGAACCGGGACTGCTTTTCCCTAGGCGCTGTCTCCAGCCAGTTTCCAGTTGCTGAAAAATAATAATAATAAACACAGGAGACAGCTGCAAATTATTTATTATGAACGCCATCCTTAACGTTGGGCGACGATTGGAGCTTCATACTTTTTTTTTTTTTTTTTTTCTGCTGTGGCTTTTACACATTTGTGTGAATGTATATTGTGAGTTGCTCGGAGTCACAGGTGCGTTTGTCAACCTTGGCAACTTCAAGACACGTTGACCTCCCAGAATTCCCCAGCCGGCATGCTTGCTTGGGAATTCTGGGAGTTGAAGTCCACCTGTCTTGAAGCTGCCAACGTTGCAAAAAACACACACATAGAAATGCTAGTTTATATTGTTATTTAAAAATAAAAAGTTGATGTTTGATGTTATGATCTTGTTCTACTGCACCAAAGGGAAACGGGAGTCAACGGCTTCACTTCATCTAAAATTCAGACTGATGAAAATTTATATGAAAGGGATAAACCAGGAAGGCGAAAGTTTTTTTGTGATTTGAGGCAGGGGTTTCCAAGAATAAGTGATGCCAAGATTAAGGAAGGCATTTTGGCTGATTTGTCACAGATCGGATCCATCGTGACAAAGCGGTTCAAAGATTTATTAGCAGGGCCAGAGAAAACGGGTTTTAAAGAGTCTATCCATAATCCCCAAAAGTTTTTCAGGAAGCAAAACATTTAAAAAAAAAAATAATGTTTGCAAAAGAAAATTTTGTTTGAAAAAAGAAAACCTTCTCTTGTACTCTTATCAGCATATATACATTTCCAGAATATTTGCAACTCTTTATTATCCCCGTTTATAATTTAAAAAGTAATACATTTTCTACTAGGGTTTCCTGCCTGAGCAGGGGGTTGGACTAGATGACCTCCAAGGTCCATTCCAACATCATCATCATCATCATCATCATTATTATTATTATTATTATTATATTATTTAACTTTAATGAAAATGAATAATTTTTAAAAGCAATCGTGTGCTGTTTTTGCTAATCTGCTTTTTTTTTTTTTTTAATTTCCTCTTTGCAGTTTGGAGTTTGTACAAGTGACCCAGCAGAACGTAAAAATTGTGTTCAACATGCAAAAAAAACCTCTTCCATCCGACCTGCTCTGTTGCCAAGCTTTTTGTATGGGTGCACAAATCATTTATTCTGGACTGCTGTGTGTATAACTCTTTATATAGTTTGAGCGATAAGACTGCAGGCTGCGGGGAAAAACCTCATCCTCATGTGCTAAAAATTGTCATTTCTTGGATAAATTGATATTATTCCTCTCCTGGTTAGACCATTAGGAAGTGAAATCTGTTTATGTTTCTGCTTTTCCTACAATTAATAATTATTTTTTTTACCCACAATTGTGACATAGAGAACCACGGTGCCTTCATTAAATCACAGCAATTAATCGAGGGGAACAGGCCACAACCAGCGAACATACTCTTTTTAAGCTGGTTTTAAGTCTCTTGCAAAGAGTTGCACACTTGGTGGACTTAAACACCGTAAACCTGGAAGCCTTTTGGATGCAAACCTAGTTGAGTGTCTGTTATTACAACTTAGTGCCTTGGTTGGACCTGAGTCGAACTGCCTGTTGCACAGATGCAGTGAATGTGGTTGCACAATTGCAAGCAAAAAAATAAAATAAAAACCACAAGGGCTTTTCAGAAGAATTCTGACTTTTTGCAACAGTTGTTCTGTGTCGCCAATCTAATAATTCTGTTTTTTTAGACCCCCCCACTTTCCAATGAGGCTTATTCTTTTATTGATCAAGTCTCTTTGTGGCTCTTCCACTTTTCATTTCTTATATTTGTCTTGCTTCCCTCAGTTTAGCACCCCAAATAGGCACAAATACCAACAGTTAATCCCATGAAGTATTCAAGCTGTCTCATTGGATTATTTTTCGACTTGCCTAGGAAAACCTTATATTTCTGATTTTTTTTTTTGAATACTTTTGCATAGGTTAAAAAAAGCCGTGATTTTGAAACACTGAAAATAAGCTTTTCCTGCCTAGGAAATGTACTTATTATTGTAATTCTTCTTTACCAATTCCTCACTTAGCCAAACTTGAATGAATGTGTTTTTCTACTACTAACATGGAATCTTCGTTAACTGCCAGGCAGAAAAGTTTTCAACAATCCGGTGGATCAAGCAGTTGAATTTTTATTGTAGCTATTTAATAAAGAGCGATTGTCAATCCGGTTGGCGTTTTGCAGCTTTTGTGGTCCAGTTGTCTTTGCAGGAGTCATATATAGTGAAAGACAAGAGGTAGAAAAGGTTGCACAAACTGGCAAAGGCTAGGGGGGAAAAAAATCTATGGAGGGACCTTGGAGGTCTTCTAGTCCAACCCCCTGCTCAAGCAGGAGACCCTAGACCATTTCAGACAAGTAGCTGTCCAGTCTTTTCTTAAAAACCTCCAGTGATGGAGCACCCACAACTTCCGGTGCCAAGCTGTTCCACTGGTTAATTGTTCTAACTGTCGGGAAATTTCTCCTGAGTTCCAGGTTGCTTCTCTCCTTGATTAGTTTCCATCTGTTGCTTCTTGTCCTGCCTTCTGGTGCTTTGGAGAATAAATTGACCCCCTCTTCTTTGGGGCAGCCCCGCAAATACTGAAATACTGCTATCATGTCCCCCCTAGTCCTTTTGTATAGACGGCCATACACAATTCCTGCAACTGTTCTTCGTATGTTTTTGTCTACAGGCCTTTAATCATCCTAGTTGCTCTTCTCTGCACTTTTTCCAAAGTCTCAACATCTTTTTTGTAATGTGATGAAAACTGGATGCAGTATTCCAGGTGTGGCCTTACTAAGGCTTTATAAAGCGGTTGTAACCCTTCACGTGATTTTGATCCTATGCCTTTGTTTTACACAACCAAGGATTGTGTTCGCTTTTGTGGCTGCTGCCGCACACAATCGTGTCTCTTTATTTCACTACTGCATCCTCCAGAAGTTGTGGGTGCTCCCATCACTTTCAAGAAGAGACTGGACAGCCACTTGTCCGGAAGCGTCTCCTGCTTGAGCAGGGGGATGGACTAGAAGACCTCCAAGGTTCCCTCCAGCTCTTCCATTCTGAAATCTTAACAGACCTTCCTCTCTCCTGTGGGATACCAACCCAACGGAGAGGCTGAATGGATGGCAGTTCGATCCTCACTGGCTCAAGGTTGACTCGTCCTTCCGTCCATCCGAGGTCGGTAAAATGAGGACCCAGATTGTTGGGGGGCAAGAGTTTGACTGTAAACCACTTAGAGAGGGCTGTAAAGCACTGTGAAGCGGTCTATAAGTCTTAAGGGCTGTTGCTATTGCTGTTGCTCTCCAATATAAGCCCCCAACCACTCTCTGGAGCCACCGTTCAACCAAGGTGGCCTCTTCCTACTTTACAAGCTGACCATCCTACCAGCGTTCTTATGCCCCCCCTCCTCCAAGGGTCATTTTTTTTGACCTATTGCACATAACAGCCCCTTTATTCACCATTTTGAGATAACGCCGTGGGCGGCTTGTACATAAAAGCGAGTCAAAATAAGGGCTGCCTGATGAAATTAGATGAAGCCGTTAATGCGGTACAAACCGTGACTCACTCACTCAATCTGAGGGCCGAGACGGTATTGCTTCGCTCTGTTGCTCCGTCTGAAGTAGGAGGGTTGCGCCTGTGCGCTGATTGTCGTGAAGGTTGGCAAATTGTGTGGGAGCCCTCAAGACGGGATAGAGTGTCTCTGCATGGGATACCCGGAAGGGATATGGCCAACCGGTGGCAAAGGTGGTCAGCTAGTATCCGCGTATTTGCTGTCTGTCGCCGCTGATTACCAGGGATTTCAGCTCAAGAAAGAAAGTTCGGTCTGGTAGTTAACACACCGGACTAGAAACCAGGTAAGTTCTAGTTCCGCCTTGAGCATGAAAGTTGACTGGTTGACTTTGGGTCAATAGCCAAGAGATGGCGAGTTCTAGTCCCGCCTTAGGCATGAAAAGCCAGCTGGGTGGCTTTGGGCCAATCACCAGGAGACGGTGAGTTCTAGTCCCGCTTTAGGCATAAAAGCCGACTGGGTGACTTTGGGTCAGTCACTCTCAGTCCAATCCACCTCACAGGGTTGTTTTTGTGGGAAAATAGGAGGAAGGAATATTTGGATGTTCGCTGCCTTAAGTTATTTATAAGACTTAATAAAAATACACTGTATTTTTTAAACCTTCATCAGCCACCCAGAATAACGTTTGTGAGATGGGCAGTCATATACATTGATTTAAATAATATATTTCCGTTATGCCTTTCTTGTTCCCTAAACTTGAACAGGATTCACACGGGGGAGGGGGGGGAAGGAAAATAATTCTCTGCTTCCAATAATAGGAACAAATCTAGAGAAGATTTTGTTGGAATACAGTGTTCATGCATTTTGTATTCAGTAGAGGTATATATTTTTCAACCAGTAGATGGCAGTGTTTATAAGTTTGCAGTTGCGTCTATAGTGTACTCTATGTCTTTTTCTCTGAATCCAAAGTTTCCTGCTTCCTTGTGGCAGGTAAGCAGGAAAGCACATGGGGACTGTGCACTGTCTGTTCTATAGGGCTATATGCAGAATTTCTAACAGATTTATTAAATCCCATGCAAGTAACATAGGAGTTTTTGCCATCTTCAGTATGTCTTTATTTTCATGACGTGTGCGTTTCCAGAAACGATATGCAGGAATCTAGTCTATTGCTTGATCACATCATAAATTATAGGGCGAGGGACTAAGGGCACCTGGAAGCAAGAGGGATCCCAGCCGGTCACACACAATATTTCCAAAAGCATTGGGAGAGATTCCTGCGTTCCTTGTACTGCTTCCTGGCAGATTCCCATAAGCGTCTTAACAGCATGTCGCGGGAGAAGCTTCCAACCGGTGCCTAAAAGTGGGGAAAAAAAATACAGGTAGTCCTCTCATTACGACCACAATGGACCCCAGAATATCTGTTGCTATGTGAGAAATTTACAAAGCTAAAATCTTCTATAATGGAAGGAGTTTGTTTCTTGAGAGCAGGAAGTTTTGAACTTTTCTCCATGGGAGAAGAGCAATTTCCCCAAGAAAATAAGCAGATGTTGGGAAGCTTTGCTAACTCAGGAAGATTCTCCACCATTCAAATTATCTTCAATTCTCTTGACTAGGTCTTTTTCCAAAGGAAAAAGTTGGGCCTTTCACTAAGAAGTGGAAACCTTCAGAGGCACAAAATGAGAAAAACACCATTTCAGATCTAGTTTCTCTCCGTTCACCCTCCCTTCTTACCTCTTTAGCAGATTCCCTGGGACTGAAGTGGGGAGGACCAAGATCTGCAATGAAAAGAGAAATGTTCAGAATATTTGGATCATCCTAGTGGACGATCACAGATAAACAGGAGCCAGCTGTGTGCGGCAGCAGCCAAAAGAGCCAACACAATCCTTGGTTGCATAAGCAGAGGCGCAGAATCGAAATCACGTGAAGTCTTAGTACCGCTTTATAAAGCCTTAGCAAGGCCACACCTGGAATACTTGCATCCAGTTTTGGTCCCCCACATTGCAAAAAAAAAAAAAGATGTTGAGACTTTGGAAAAAGTGCAGAGAAGAGCACCTAAGATATTTTTCTTTGTAAAATGTACGAAGAACGGTTGCAGGATTTGGGTTTGGCCAGTCTGGAGAAAAGAAGGACTAGGGGGGACATGATAGCAGTATTTCAGGGGCTGCCCCAAAGAAGAGGGGGTCAACCTATTCTCCAAAGCACCAGAAGGCAAAAGATAAGAAGCAACGGATGGAAACTCATCAAGGAGAGAAGCAATCTGGAATTTAGGAGAAACTTCCTAACAGTGAGGACAATTAACCAGTGGAACAGAAGTTGCCTCCAGAAGTTGTGGGTGCTCCATCACTGGAGGCTTTTAAGAAGAGCCACCTGTCTGGAATGGTCTAGGGTCTCCTGCTTGAGCAGGGGTTGGACTAGAGGACCTCCAAGGTCCCTTCTAGCTCTATTCTGATTGATTTGTATTGGAAAAACAGAACCTGTTTCGTTGCAGCAAGTTCCACTGGTTAATTTGTCCTCACCGTTAGGAAGTTTCTCCTTAATTCCAGCTTGCTCCTCTCCTTGATGAGTTTCCATCCGTTGTTTCTTGTCTTTTGCCTTTCTGGTGCTTTGGAAAATAAGTTGACACCACCACCCCCGGCAGCCCCTGAAATACTGTGGGGTGAGATGGCACGATTATTGAAGGGGGAAAAATGCAGGTTTTTGTCTTACCTGCTTTGCTTGAATTGTCCTCTGTCTGTGCTCCTAGTATCCTGGTTAAGATTTGCTGGAAGGATCTTCTAGTCAAAGGATCCAGGCTTAGTTTGGCATCTTCATTGTTGACTGCAGATTGAGAACAAAGTTAGAAAGAAGCAAGGGGATCTTTGGAGACGTGTCTCTCTTCCCTCTGAAATCCTTGAGGATCCTTATTCCTTTGCTCTGAATCGTAAACTTTTGCTCTGCAGCCACTCCTGGTTACCGTTCTTGCTAATCAGAAGCGATGCTTCCTCTGACATCTTAAACCTCTTTCCTCTAAATCTCCTTAAGGGAGGAAGTAATGGGTGGAAGTTTGCTAAAGAGAGACGCAACCTAAAATTAAGGAGAAATTTCCTGACAGTGGGAACCATTAACCAATGAATCAGCTTCCCTTCAGAAGCTGTGAATGCTCCATCACTGGAGATCTGGATAACCATTGATCTGAAATGGTCTAGGGTCTCCTGCTTGAGCAGGGGGTTGGACTAGATGAGCTCCAAGGTCCCTTCCAACTCTGTTGCTCTGTATTCTCTTCCTTCCTTCCTTCTTTCCTTCCTTCCTACCAGTAGAACTAAAGGGAAATTTCCTGAACCGTTAATCAGCCGAACAGTTTCCCTCCAGAAGCTGTGAATGCTCCATCATTGGAGATTTTCCAAGAAAAGATTGGACAAATATTTTTCTGGGAGGGTGTAAGGTCTCCTGTCTTGTTGGACTAGAGGACCTCCAAGGTCCCTTCCCACCCTACGATTCCATGAACTAAGTTCAGATGTGGATCTAACCTAACCTCCCCTTCATCAGAGGGAGAGGCTATACCAGGGAACTGCAAGCAGCCAGTGCCCATCACCTTATTTATTTTTAATTTTGTTAATTGAGGGGGTCGCCAGTTCCCCCTTAAACAGCTTGAGCGTCAAACGCAGGCGAGGCGAATGTTGGCTTATAGCACTAAAGACCCTGCCCTGTCATGGGCACATGGTTCTCTTCATATTTCAGGGAGGAAACGCAACGCCAGAAGCGTTTCCCAAAGTACTTATCCTAATGACATTGTAGCCGAAGCTTGCAGGAAAGCAAAACCGCCATAAAAAGCTAACCCTGTTCAGTTCCACGTTTTGCTTCGTAATATCTTGTGTTTCCAACCATGCTGGCTTGCGATTGCAACCTTGGGAGTCCTTTCCGTTAGAAAGGAAAACATCGCCAGCTCAATTTGTTAATTAATTAATTAATCAATCAGAATAGAGCGGGAAGGGACCTCGGAGGTCTTCTAGTCCAACCCCTGCTCAAGCAGGAGACCCTAGACCATTCTGAATATCAGAATAACAGAATTGGACGGGACCTTGGAGGTCATCGAGTCCAACCCCCTGCTTAGGCAGGAAACCCTACACCATTTCAGACAAGTGGCTGTCTCGTCTCTTCTTAAAAGCCTCCAGTGTTGGAGCATTCACAACTTCTGGAGGCAAGTCGTTCCACTGGTTAATTGTTCTCACTGTCGGGAAGCTTCTCCTTAATTCCAGGTTGCTTCTCTCCTTGATTAGTTCCCATCCGTTGCTTCTGGTGCTTTGGAAAATAAGTTGACCCCCCCTCTTCTTTTGTTTCAGCCCCTCAAATACTGGAAGACCCCTATCATGTCCCCCCCCCCCACCTAGTCCTTCTTTTCTCCAGACTGGCCATCCCCAATTCCTGCAAGCAACCTATGTTTTAGTCCACAGGCCTTCGATTACCTTAGTTGCTCTTCTCTGCACCTTTAGATACCCGGCCCCTGGTCCTGGTTCTTAACAACAGCCCAATAGCTATAGCCATTTGCTGCCAGTTTGCAGTCTCCTTCACCTCTGCCACCGGAATTTCTCAAAACAGTCCTCCACCTATCTTTTTCTGCTTTGGCTGATTTTGCCAAACAAACTTCGTTTGGGGCTTTCTGGCTTTCCAGATGCAACGGACTCAGCTGCCGTGAAATGCATCCTTTTCTTCTACAATGCCATGTCATTAAGTGCTGGACGGATCCAAAGAATAAAATCTCTTACCTGGGGCCCAAGCAGAAAGCTCCTGGCCGGTCCTGGGAACGGCCCACAGCTGGCCAAAGAAGCTGAAGAGCAACAGGCAGAACCAGCCCAGCTTCCCCATGGTTTGCACCCAACCTTTGGTGTGTGGAGTTCCCTGCTGGCTGTTGCGCATCTCCAGAGGTTTCCCCATCTTGGGCTTATATGCTGTAGCCCACCTGTGACCTCATCACGTCCGTGGTCTCCGCCCCACCCCGAAATTCTCCAACGAACGTATTGTCCGTTGACAAGAAACACAAACAACATCTTGGGCACTGAGGTCATCCTTCAAAGTCGCTTCATAGACCATAAATTGTCTCCTTGCCTGGTGGACAAAGCCAGGGGAGGAGGGTGGGGAGAGAGAGAGAGAGAGAGAGAGAGAGAGTCCAAAAAAAAAAAAAAAAGTTTATAAATCGGGCATAAAAATCAGAGAGTACCTTTGGGTGATCAATCACAAGCTAATGAAAACATCGGACGTCATTTGAAATGGCCAGCGCATCGAAAGGGCTGATTTATGAAGCTGGGCAAGCTTGACGCAAGTCATCCAACCGATATGGAATGGGCTGGTGCTGGGAGATGGATGGAGGAGATGCCCTGTTGCGTTGGAGGCACCCGTGCCAAGAGAGTAAGATGAGCAGGGAATTAAAACAGCCACCCCAGCTCTCCGTTCTTGTCTCCGTGAGGAAAAAGTTGGGATTACGTCCGTGGGCTGCGTATTTGTCCTGGTTGACTGGCCTTGGAAACTGGACCCTGAACCTGAAGGTCACCAGCTAAAAGGGAGGGTGGGACATGGTATCAAACAGGACAAATGTCGCACAGAGGCCAGCTTTTGCTGACCCACGAAGCCTGCTCAGTTATGGAGCACTATGGAAGAGACCAAGGGGAACGGAGCCACGGCCTTCGCTCTGGAGGCGAAAACATATAAAGGACGGTTGCTGGAATTGGGGATGTCTAGTTGAAGGAAAAGAAGGTCTAGGGGGGAGATGAGAGCAGCCTTCCAGTATCTCAGGGGCTGCCCCAAAGAAGAGGGAGTCAAGCTGTTCTCCAAAGCCCCTGAAGGCAGGACAAGAAGCAACGGATGGAAACTCATCAAGGAGAGAAGCAACTTTAGAAATAAGGAGAAATTTCCTGACAGTGAGAACAATTGACCAGTGGAACAGCCTGCCTCTAGAAGTTGTGGATGTTCCAATATTGGAGGTTTTTAAGAAGAGACTGGACAGCCATCTGTCTGAAATGGTATAGGGTTTCCTGCCTGAGCAGGGGGCTGGACTAGATGACCTCCAATGTCCCTTCCAGACTCTTGAGATTAGATGACAGATGGAGGGAGGGATGAATGGATGGATGCAATGGCTTCTATCCTATCCTATCCTATCCTATCCTTTATTTCTATTCTATTCTTTATTTCTATTTTCTATTCTATTCTATTCTATTCTATTCTATTCTATTCTATTCTATTCTATTCTATTCTATTCTATCCTATCCTATCCTATCCTATCCTATCCTACTCTATTCTATTCTACATAATTCTTATTCTAATCTATTCCATTCCACTCCACTCCACTTCCTTCCATTCAATTCCATTCCATTCCATTCCATTCCATTCCAAATAATTCTTATTCTATTCTACTCTACTCTACTCTACTCCACTCCACTCCACTCCACTCCACTCCATATATTCTATTCTATTCTATTCTATTCTATTCTATTCTATTCTATTCTATTCTATTCTATTCTAATTCTAATTCTATTCTAATTCTAATTCTAATTCTAATTCTAATTCTAATTCTAATTCTATTCTAATTCTATTATTCTTCAAGCTAAGAATCCAAGCATCAATTGGCACCTTTAAGCTACAAGGCAATGCCAAGACTTTGGGTGGGAAAGCTATTTTGCTCCCGCTGAGCTCTATTGTAGGGAATAGAAGCAGAAAATACTAACTCTGTCAGTTCTGAGAAGAAATTGTCCTTAAAGTGATATAATTAGACTCACTCAAGGTTCCCCCCAAAAAACGTATTGATGCTGGGCTGCTTTCTAAAATTATCTTCGGCTTCCTTCATATAAAAACGAAGGAGTTATCCCCCAGGGTTTTATTCCACCTGCCAAAAAAGTTCACACATTTTGTCCAGGAATAGAAATGGCTTTTTGTTACAACAGCTGGCATTTATATTTTCAATCATGGATGATGAGAAGGGCGTCAACTTTTCTCTGGAGTTTTTTATCCCAGGAACTGCTGCAACCCAACAGAGTGAAGTTTTTTGAGTTCAAAAGCTACCTGTTGCTTCTCCAACTTTAAAAAAAAAAACTTCTCCTCTTAAATTCTATATTTCTCCTCCGGAGCCCACAGACTTAAATATTGATTCTGATTTTTCGCCTGCTCCAGTTTTTCGTGGACAATCCAGTTGGGCTCCCACAGATTGCAAACCCCTTGATTTGTTATTTTAATCGAACATCTAAATTTGATTCTTGAAGCCATTGATATGAAGAACGGCTGCAGGATTCGGGTATGGCCAGTCTAGAGAAAAGAAGGACTAGAAACATGATAGTAGTATTCTAGTATTTGAGGGGCTGCCCCAAAAAAGAGGGGGTCAAAGTATTCTCCAAAGCATCTGAAGGCAGGACAAGAAGCAATGGATGGAAACTAACCAAAGAGAGAAGCAACCTAGAACTAAGGAGAAACTTCCTAACAGTGAGAACAATTAACCAGTGGAACAGCTTGCCACCAGAAGTTGTGAATGCTCCAACACTGGAGGTTTTTATGAAGAGACTGGACAGCCACTTGTCTGAAATGGTCCAGGGTCTCCTGCCTGAGCGGGGGGTTGGGCTAGAAGACCTCCAAGGTCCCTTCCAGCTCTATTCAGATTGATTGAATTAGCTGAACCAGGTTGCTTTCCGGGCCTTGAAGTCTACGGAGGGTGGCTTTGTCTTTTTAAGTTTTGCTCGATCACCTAGAAGTTCTGAACGTCAGAAGTCGGCCTATGCAAATGTATTTAAATGCAAATGACTGTACCAAAGGACAACAGGATGAAGCATGAAGTTTTCTCTAGTGGCTTGACAGGTCTCTACCCGGGCCCTCCCCTCCCCCCCCAAGTCTCACTCCTCCTATCCCTGGGGTGACTCACACAATACATTTCATTTTCTCCTGCGCAAAGTAATTAGGTCAGCAGATTGCATGACCTCATTGTTCAGTGCAAAAGTTTTCTCCTTCAACAAACTGCAGAGGCCGGAGGAATCCGGCTTCGGTGGGGGGGGGGGGAGAAACGGAACGCAGGTGCAGATTTTACTATACAGTTGGTCCTTGTTATGACCCAGGTGGTCAATGCAAGGCAGGCCGCTAGAGACCCCTTTATTGCTCTCAGTAAATCTTCCAACTAATGGCCCTGCAGTGATGCTCTATTCTGACTGATTGATTGGTTGGTTGGTTGAAATGGTCTAGGGTCTCCTGCTCAAGCAGGGGGTTAGACTAGAAGACCTCCAAGGTCCCTTCCAGCTCTGTTCTCATTGATTGATTGATTGAAATGGCATAGGGTCTCCTGCTTGAGCCGGGGGTTGGACTAGAGGACCTCCAAGGTCCCTTCCAGCTCTATTCTCATTGATTGATTGAAATGGTCTAGGCTAGGGTCTCCTGCCAGAGCAGGGGCTTGGACTAGAGGACCTCCAAGGTCCCTTCCAGCTCTATTCCAAATCAGAAGCGAGTTTTGTCCCATTTTACAACTTTTCTCGCCACAGTTGTTAAGTGAATCACCGGCCGTCGTTAAGTTAGCAACACGGTTGTTAAGTGAATCGGGCTACCCGGTTTGTCTTTGCTTGCCGGAAGGTCGCAAAAGGGGATCACGTGACCCCAGGGATACCGTAACCGTCGTTAAAGGTGAGTTGGTCGCCAAGCCTTCGAATTGTGATCCTGTGACGGGGGGAGGGGAGGGGGATGCCGCGACGGTCGTATAAGGGTGCCAAACGGCCCTGAGCCCCCCCCCTTTTTTTCCCCCAGTGCCCTTGTAACTTCCTACGGTCACACAATGAACCGTTGTAAGTCGAGGACTACCTGTACAACTTGCCGTTGGCTTCCGCACCCCGCCGGCGCGCAGCCAGCCCCGCGCGCCCTCCTGCAGGTTAGGCTCCTGAGCCGGTGCCCAAAGCGCTTTTGGGAAGGGGAAGGCGCAAATGACCTCGGGGCTTCCTAGCAGCGGGCGCGCAATTGCGCAGGGGCCGGGCGGTGCAGCTGCCTCGCCCGACCACCCTCCGCCAACCCCCCCCTGCCCAGCGGGGACCCCCGGAGCCCTTCCCGGCCTCGCCAGGGCAGAAAGGTGCCTGCGCGCACCTGGCCGGCCGGCGGCGCGCAAGAGGCGCGCAAGAGGGAGGAGCCCTGCGGCGCAGCAGGAGGAGGAGGAGGAGGAGTCTGGCGGGGCTGCTCCCTCCCTCCCCCTCCCTCCCCTGCGACCCCCCCTTCCCGGCCCGCGTCCCCGGACTCTCCACCTGGCCCGCTGCCTCCTCGCCGCCGCAGCATCTCCGGCCCGGTTTTTGCAGGGCTCGGCCCGGCTTGGAGGCTTTGCGCGGCCGGGGTTGGGTGGGGAGGGGGGGGGTGCAAGAAGCCGATCTCCGGAGCTGCTGCTGGCCCCTGGGGAGCCGGGAGAGGGCGACCCTGCGCCCGGGAGCCGCCTTGCCAGGTAAGGCTGCGGGGGTCCCCGGCCCCCCTGCCCTGGGCCGCATAGAAGGGGGTCCGGGGATGCCCTTTTTTCCCCCGCTGCGTCCCCGAAGACCCCTTTCGTCTCGGGGAAAAAACAACAACAGCTCAGCCGCGGACCCCCCACCATCACCCTCGACCTATTTGGGTAGAGGAATACTGATAATTCCCCCCTCCCCAAAAAAGACACTGGCAGTTTTCCTCCCTTCTTCTCGTGGGGGGGGGGGTGTCTTTCTCCCATCATCCCCTCCCCTGTCAGGTTGACTAGGGTCTCCCTTCCCCTGGTCTCAGTGGGCAGGGTGTCGCCCCCATCCCCACCCATCTTGCCCCCCCCCCCCCCCCTCCGTCCTTTCCTGCAAGGCAGGGATAGAAGATGCAGTGAAGCCCAAGGAAATCTTCAAAGCCTGGAGAAAGAGGAGGAGGAGGAGGAGAGAAGATGGGGAGGGGGTCACCAAGGCGGCAGTCCCTTCCCACCGCTTGATCTGTGTGGGGCTGACACCCCACCCCCAAGTGAACGTGGGTCTGGTCCTTTCCTAGTCTCTGCCTAAAGGACATTTAAGCAAGGTGAGGGGTTGACAAGCTGGATTTTCCCAAATTCAACCCATCAGTCCACCAGAACTGCTTCTTTGTCCTGCCTTCTGGAGCTCTGGAGAAGAGGTTGACCCCCACCTCTTCTTTGGGGGGCAGCCCCTCAAATACTGGAGGGCCGCTATCCTGTCCCCCCCCTGGTCCATCTTTTCTACTAGACTAGCCATACCCGAATCCGGCATGTTTGAAGCTTCGTGTGTTTTAGTCTCCGGGCCTCGAATCCTTCTGTGCATGGCGGGGAGGAATAAGGCAGTAAAAGCCCCCCACTCGTCCAGTTTTTATGTATTTATTTATTTCATATATAAAAGGCAAAGAAGAATAGAAATTAAAAAAAATTAGAGGAAGGAAAAAAGAGAGGGGGAAAAAAAGAAAATGTGAAATACAAGGGGAGGGGAAAGAAAGAAAGAAGAAAGAAAGAAAAGAAAGAAAGAAAGAAAGAAAGAAAGAAAGAGAAAGAAAGAAAGAAAGAGAAAGAAAGAAAAAAGAAAGAAAGAAAGAAGAAAGAGAAAGAAAGAAAGAAAGAAAGGAAAGAAAGAAAGGAAAGAAAGAAAGAAAGAAAGAGAAAGAAAGAAAGAAAAAGAAAGAAAGAAAGAAAGAAAGAAAGAGAAAGAAAGAAAGATAAAAGAAAGAAAGAGAGAGAAAGAAAGAAAAACAAAGAGAAAGAAAGAAAGAGAAAGAAAGAAAGAAAGAAAAAGAAAGAAAGAAAGAAAGAAAAAGAAAGAAAGAAAGAAAGAAAGAAAGAAAGAAAGAAAGAGAAAGAAAGAAAGAGTGCAGTTTTAAAGGCTCTTGAACATCAGGCCAGCGTCTTAGCAATTTGATATCTCTTCTTCCAGATTCTTTTTGGGGAATTGTGACCCTAGGAAAATACCACAATGACCGAAATTCAGATTGACAGTTCCTGCCTGCCTCGAGTCCAGGAAGGTAGGATATGAAAGGAATTGAAGGTTCAAAGTCTTCCTCCCAATTTTTAATTTTATTTTTTAACTACGCATAATCCGTGACTTACAACTATCCATTTGTAAAAGCAAGGCTTGACCCCTAGGTGGAAAAAAAAAAACACCAAAGGCACAAATCCAGATTAGGGGAAACCTGGCTCAAGAACAGTAACCGTGAGAGGGATCTAGGATTCCCAATGGACGATCCCTTACACGTGAGCCAGCTGTGTGCGGCCCCCTGCTCAAGCAGGAGAACCTACACCATCTCAGACAGATGAATGTCCAGTCTCTTCTTAAAAATCTCCAGTGATGGAGAGCCCACAACTTCTGTTCTACTGGTTAATTATCCTCACTGTCAGGAAGTTTCTCCTTAATTCCAGGTTGCTTCTCTCTTTGGTCAGTTTCCATCCGTTGTTTCTCGTCCTTCCCTCTGGTGCTTTGGTGAATAACCCCCTCTGCCTTGTGGCAGCCCCTCAGATACTGGAACACTGCTATCATGTCTCCCCTATTTCTTCTTTTCTTTAGACTAGCCAGACCCGAGTCCCGCAGCCGTTCTTCGTATGTTTTGGTCTCCAGGCCTTGGATCCTCTTAGTTGCTCTTCTCTGATTTTTTTTTCCAAACTCTCAACATCTTTTTTGTGATAGGGTGACCAAAACTGGCTGCAGTATTCGAGGTGTGGTCTTACTAGGGCTTTATAAAACGGTACTAATACTTTGCGTGATCTTGATAAAAGGAGGGTTGAGGTATTGGGGGGGGGGGAACGGCGAAAAGAAAGAAATGGGATCAGTTCCACATAATTTTGGAATCCCTTGTGGTGTATTAAGAATCTGGGTTTACCCATTTGTGATGGGTGATGGAGGATGGAGGAACAGTGGCCTGTGTGTTTGTGTGTATGTGTGTGTGTGTGTGTGTCCATTAGCACCTGGTGAGACTAGAGGAGGTCCTGCAGCTCACAGATTCTTCCTGAAAGGGTCAGGGAGATGGATGACGCTTGTTTTTATAACTTTAAATCTGTTTTTCCTTTCCATTCAAATGGAAAAGAAACACGCAACGCCCTTTCCTTTAAAGCCGGGCTGTGCTACACACCGCCTGAAAAAGTCAACAAACAATGAAAACCCTTTGCAGTTTTTCTGTGTTTCATTTTTTTCCCCTCCTGCAGTGTGCCGAGATTTCGCCGTCCTGGAAGACAGCGCGTTGGCCTACTGTCTGCAAGAACAAGAGAGTAAGGACGGGAATTTGGTGTGTGTGTGTGTATGTGTGTGTGTGTGGTTCTCTGAAGTTGTGAGTGGGGTCTGCGACAACCTGCCGTGGGACAAGAGTTTACGCTAATATCGAAGAAATAGTGGAATAGAAGGGAGGACGACGTGACGTGTGAAGGACAAAAATAAAAATATTTTTTTAACTACAGGTAGTTCTCGAGTTACGACCGCACAGTTGAGCCCAAAATATTTGTCACTAAGCGAGACGGTTGTTAAGGGAAGTTTGCCCCATCTTATGAGGTTCTTAAGTGAATCCCGGCGGCTGTTAAGTCAGCAACACAAGTTGTGAAGTGGCTTCCCTGTTGACTTGGCTGGTCAAAATGTCGCAAAAGCGTCATAAATACGAGCCAAGTCTGAATTTTGATCCCATGACCGTGGGGATACTGCAGTGGTCTTTTTTTCAGTGCCTTGGTAAACTTCCAACCGTCACTAATTGAACCGTGATAAGTCGAGGACTGCCTGTATTTCAAACAATTAAGTTGCATTGTTCAATTGTCCCGCAGTGACAATTGTGAGTGTGTCCCTCCAGTGTTTAGCATCACCTGCCTCCATGTCTTTTGTGCCCGTCTGGGCTGCATAAATGAGCAACAGATAAATGGTTTTCTGGAAGCGTGTGTGTGTGTGTGTGTGTGTGTGTGTGTGTGTGTTGGGGGGGAGGTGTTGGTCTCTGGCACCGTCCCCGTTTTCCATTACCGAGATGGAGTCGACGGCTTCAGGGAACCCGGCGTGCCGACAGGTTTACAAGGCTCAGATGAGGTGGCATTTTGAGCCCTCAAGGTTGGCAGCCGGTGGCGAGAGCCGTCCTTCCTCGTCGCCCGGAGAGCAACGGCGGCACCCACCGTGGTCGTGGCTCACGCTCGTGACTCATTCTGTGACGTCAAAGGCCTTTCAATGACAGTATGCACGGCTGTCCAAGTTCCGAGTCTCCCCGACTGTCTGGCTGGCGATTGATGGGCTTGGAAGTTCAGGGCAAGGAGGACGCTTGGCTGAGCTTCAGCTTCTTGGCTGAGACGGGGACGGTCAAGGTCTCCGCTTCCTGGGGGTTCCTCCCCCCGCTTTCGAAGCAGGGGTCTGGAGAGCCCTTGATCTCAAGGGCTTCGGTCGGTCTGCCCTTCCTCTGAGGAGGAAGGCCAGCAGGGCTTGGCTCTCCAGAAAAGCCACCGCAAAGACGAGGGGAAGGGGCTGACTTCCTTCTCTTCCTTCAGTCGAGCTGCATTATGCGTCCAACATCCAGAAGAACCAGCTGGTCCAGAATGACCTCCGAATGGCCAAGAGACTTCAAGACCAGGAGGTGGAAGCCCAGAACCTTCAGGACAGCAGGCAACCGAAGGACAGGTAGGCCTGCCCTTGGCTTCCGAAGGCGGCTTCCAGGATGGTGTGCTTGTGTGTGTGTGTGAGTAGACTCAAGTGAAGAGATTGGACAGCCATTGGGCTGAAATGGTCCAGGGTCTCCTGCTTGAGCAGGGGGTTGGACTAGAAGACTTCCAAGGTCCCTTCCAGCTCTATTCTGATAGATTAGATAGATAGATAGATAGATAGATAGATAGATAGATAGATAGATAGATAGATAGATAGATAGATAGATAGATAGATAGATAGATAGATAGATAGATAGATAGATAGATAGATGATAGATGATAGATAGATAATAGATAGATAGATGATAGATAGATAGAGATAGAGATAGAGATAGATAGATAGAGATAGATAGATAGATAGATAGATAGATGATAGATAGATGATAGATAGATAATAGATAGATGATAGATAGATAGAGATATAGAGATAGATAATAGATAGATAGATGATAGATAGATAGAGATAGAGATAGATAGATAGAGAGATAGATAGATAGATAGATAATAGATAGATAGATGATAGATAGATATAGAGATAGAGATAGAGATAGATAGATAGATAGATAGATAGATAGATAGATAGATAGATAGATAGATAGATAGATAGATAGATAGATAGATATGGTCTACAATCTCCTGTTTGAGCAGGGGGTTGGACTAGAAGACTTCCAAGGTCCCTTCTATTCTCATTGATTGATTGATTGATTGAAATGGTCTAGGGTCTCCTGTTTGAGCAGGGGGTTGGACTAGAAGACCTCCAAGGTCCCTTCCACGGATTGATTGATTGATTGAAATGGTCTAGGGTCTCCTGTTTGAGCAGGGGGTTGGACTAGAAGACCTCCAAGGTCCCTTCCACGGATTGAGTGATTGATTGATTGAAATGGTCTAGGGTCTCCTGCCTGAGCCGGGGGTTGAACTAGAAGACCTCCAAGGTCCCTTCCACGGATTGAGTGATTGATTGATTGAAATGGTCTAGGGTCTCCTGCTTGACCAGGGGGTTGGACTAGAAGACCTCCAAGGTCCCTTCCACGGATTGAGTGATTGATTGATTGATTGAAATGGTCTAGGGTCTCCTGCTTGCGCAGGGGGTTGGACTAGAAGACCTCCAAGGTCCCTTCCAGCTCTATTCAGATAGATAGATGATAGATAGATAGATAGATAGATAGATAGATAGATAGATAGATAGATAGATAGATAGATAGATAGATAGATAGATAGATAGATAGATAGATAGATAGATAGATAGATAGATAGATAGATAGATAGATAGATAGATATGGTCTACAATCTCCTGTTTGAGCAGGGGGTTGGACTAGAAGACTTCCAAGGTCCCTTCCAGCTCTATTCTCATTGATTGATTGATTGATTGATTGATTGATTGCTTGAAATGGTCTAGGGTTTCCTGTTTGAGCAGGGGGTTGGACTAGAAGACCTCCAAGGTCCCTTCCACGGATTGAGTGATTGATTGATTGAAATGGTCTAGGGTCTCCTGCCTGAGCAGGGGGTTGGACTAGAAGACCTCCAAGGTCCCTTCCACGGATTGAGTGATTGATTGATTGATTGAAATGGTCTAGGGTCTCCTGTTTGAGCAGGGGGTTGGACTAGAAGACCTCCAAGGTCCCTTCCACGGATTGAGTGATTGATTGATTGAAATGGTCTAGGGTCTCCTGCCTGAGCAGGGGGTTGGACTAGAAGACCTCCAAGGTCCCTTCCACTGATTGATTGATTGAGTGATTGATTGATTGATTGCAACGGTCTAGCCTCTCCTGCTTGACCAGGGGGTTGGACTAGAAGACCTCCAAGGTCCCTTCCAACGCTGCTATTCAACAAAGCCAGAATTGCTCTTCTAACTGCCTCTTCCTCTGTCAACATGTAGCCAAGAGGGAGACCCCGAAAATTCCCGGGCCGTCCAGAAGGATCTTCCAAGGAAATCGGGAAAAGATGATCCGAAGAAGAAGGCGAAAGATCAGGTAGGGGAGACCCGGAGGCCCACTAGAAATTGCCGTGGCTTTCAAACTTGCTTGCACTCACCAGCTCGTGCCCGGTTGCCGTGCCGCGCAATCAGCTTGTGCCAAAGTTGCAGTGATGGACCCCTGGTTTTTCCGGAGGGAGGGGAGCCAATAAGATTTTCTGGGGTGCTTTACAGATAGTTCTCGACACAACGGACCCCCAATTTTCTGTTGCTCGGCGAAACATTCCTTAAGCGAATTTTGCCCCCTTTGTGGTGACAGCCCCTCAGATATTGGAACACGGCTATCATATCACCCCTACTCGGTGGTTTTCAAGCAGGAGACCCTGGACCATTTCAATCGATCAGAATAGAGCTGGAAGGGACCTTGGAGGTCTTCTAGTCCAACCCCCTGCTCGAGCAGGAGAGCCTGGACCATTTCAATCAATCAAAATAGAGCTGGAAGGGACCTTGGAAGTCTTCTAGTCCAACCCCCTGCTCAAACAGGAGATTGTAGACCATTTCAATCAATCAAAATAGAGCTGGAAGGGACCTTGGAGGTCTTCTAGTCCAACCCCCTGTTCGAGCAGGAGAGCCTGGACCATTTCAATCGATCAAAATAGAGCTGGAAGGGACCTTGGAGGTCTTCTAGTCCAACCCCCTGTTCGAGCAGGAGAGCCTGGACCATTTCAGTCGATCAAAATAGAGCTGGAAGGGACCTTGGAGGTCTTCTAGTCCCACCCCCTGCTCAGGCAGGAAACCCTAGACCATTTCAGACAAACAATCTCTTCTTAAAAAACCCCAGTGATGGAGCACCCACAACTTCTGGTGGCCAGCTGTTCCACTGATTCATTGTTCTCACCGTCAAGAAATTCCTCCTTAGTTCTAGTCCCAAAGATGCTTGTTCAAGAGGCGAATTGTTTTTCCTTCGAAGACCTTTCGCTTCTCCTCCAAGAAGCTTCTTCAGCTCTGACCGGACGGTGGGGGAATGGAAGGATTTACACTCCTTGCAGACAGCCGGTCGTTTGCCTCCTTTCAGAGAGCCGTTGAGGCCACCTGGAGGTTTACCTGTGTCCTCGGGGTCACCTGAGTGGTGCAAAGAGGTGCAGAGTTCGATCCTTAGTTGCAGGAGTCAGGCTCTCCTATGCTCCCTGCTGCTGTTTTCGGGCCGGTCCAGATACTCTCTTCCCGATCCGGCCTATTGAGTCGGGTTCCGGACGACTGAGGAGCGAAATGCGAGAATGACATGACTTCATGTTGCTTTTCCTCGTCCAAGATTTGGTCAGTCGTAACAAGGGCGGGGAGCAAAGGCAGGCAGTTGCCCCCTCGGGAGCCATTCTGGCGCACACCGACGGGAGCGCCGGAGAGGGAAAATACACCGGGAACAATCGCCGGCATTCATCCTGCTCTCCCAGGGACCCCTCCCAGCCTGAGCATCTCCCCCACGAGCAGAGAAATGTTGCATTATCTTTGAATATTCGGCCGGCCTCCGAATCGAATCCCGAATCCTGAGGTCCCAGCTGGACCAGGAAACGCTTTGGGCAGGCCCTGAAGAAGACAGACCTGAAGATGTAGCGTGCACGTTCCTCTGAGCTTGCTTACACATAGTCCTCTACTTATGACCGCCATGGTTGCGGTGAGGGTCTCGCCTTCTTTTGGCCCTGCTGCCCCCAACCCAGATATCTCCCATAGCTTACACCCTGTGCCGTGCCATGTTCCTTCCTCTTTCGATCAGGCTTTACACCGTCCCGTGGTTTTGTTCCTTTTTTTCATTTGCAACTGAGAATCGGTGGCATTGCGGCTCCTTCTCAGATAAACATTGGCCACAATAACACTCATTCTCATTCTCATTCTAGTAATTCTCGTTCTCTCCTTGGGAGGAGTAGCAGAAGGAAGGGAGCCGGGCTCCAGCCGTCACCAGGATGCCGTCTCAACCAGATTTTTTTTCTCTCTCGCCCAGGAGAAAATCAAACGGTTCCACCACCGGGAGAAGGACGAGAGTGGTCAGCCAAAGGCGAGGCCTTCCCGTGGGGCGAGAGGTAAGGGTGGCCTAGGTGCAGAGAGGACACTTGTCCGTTCTGAACGCCGGCGTCTTCTAGCTGTAGTTGTGTTGGACAAGCACGTCCCATCATGCCGTGTGTGGGACTGAGCACATCTGGAAGTCGGGTGGGACAATTAAGCGGTGGAACAGAAGTTGTGGTTGTTCCATCAGTGGAGGTTTTTAAGAGGAGGCTGGACAGCCGTTCGTCTGAAACGGTCCAGGATCTCCTGCTTGGGCAGGGGGCTGGACTAGGAAGACCTCCGAGGTCCCTTCCAGCTCTATTCTTTTCTAACTGTCTTCATTCACCTTTTGCTCACGTGCGTTCAGATGGCACCCCTGAACCCCTGCGTCGGGAGATGGCCAGACTGGAGCTCCAGATCCAGCAGCAGTTCCAGGAAGATGAGGAACTGGCCCAGAAGCTGCAGGAGGAGGAAGAGAAGGAGCAGAAGCGCCTCGTGAGTGTCGGGGAGCGATGCCAGGGCACGCAGGGAGCGCCTTCCCGCCCCTTAGAAACTCAAGCAGAAGCCATCCTCTTAAAATCGGGACCATCTCCTGCCAAGAGGAGCAGAAAAAGGGAAGGAGAGAAAGGGGTGGCCCTGGGCCCCAGGACTCTCTTGGGGAGACCCTGTTCTGCTTCTTGGTGGGGTCGTTTGCAGAAAAGGACAACTCGCCAACTTGTTGAGTTGTTGACAACTCAACAAGTCCCGTTTCATTATTTAAAATGATTCAAAAAGTGTTTTAATTTTCGTCATTCACATTTCGTATTGTCCCTCCTTTGGCATCCTTTAATGATTTCTGTTCCGCTATTTCTTCGATATTAGTGTAACTCTTATCCCATGGCAAATTGCCCTGTGGCGAGTTGGCCATTGCAAGTTGATGTTGGCCATGGTGAGTTGGCCATGAGTTGGCCACGGTGAGTTGGACATGAGTTGGACATGAGTTGGACATGGTGAGTTGGCCATGATGAGTTGGCCATGAGTTGTAGACCCCTTCCATTTGTGGCAAGTTGGCTCTGGCGAGTTGTAGACCCCTTTCATTTGTGCTGTACCAAGACTAATTTGCTGGGGAGGGGGACGTCTCTCCGGACCCCTGGCCCAACGCTTTCTTCCTTCTGTAGAAAGCCAGGAGGAACCGGGAGCAAGATGATGACTACAGGACGGCTCAAGTAGCCCAGGATGAGGTGAGTAGCTGTCAAGTTGAATGACTCATCCTGGTCATTTGCATCCTTTTAGAGAGCCGTTGAGGCCACCTGGAGGTTTGTCTGTGTCCTCAGGGTCACCTGAGTGGTGCAAATGGGTGTGGAGCCTTCTCCCTTCTAGCACTGATGATGTTACCTAGCTGGGTCATGAAACGTCTGCAAGAAAACCACCAGGCCCAGAGAGGGCCAAGCCTCCCAAGTGGCCTCAACGACACTCTAAAAGGAGGCAAATGACCAGCTTGTCTGCAAGGAGTATAAATCCTTCCCTTCCCCACCATCCGGTCAGAGCTGAAGAAGCTCCTTGGAGGAGAAGCGAAAGGTCTTCAAAAGAAAAACAAGGAAGTCCAGTTGCCTCTTGAAGAAAGCATGTTGGGGACAAGACAACCTCACCATCCTTCCCTGTATTTGAAGAGGGCTCCCACGGCTCTCTTCTCTCAAGGCTGAGGGTCCCCAAGAGGTCATCTGGACCCCCTTCCACTTTCTCTAAACCCTTCTTGAAGGAGCCGTTGGCTGCCCTTCCCTTGCCCTGCCCAGCTGTGTGGGCCAGGGGCCTCTCCCAAAACACACTGTTGCAAACCACCTGGAGTCATTTAGATGAGATGGGCAGTGGAGAAATTTAATAAATAATAATAAAAACTAAACAATAATAATGTTGCCTCCCGGCAGCTTTTCCCAGGGAAATGTCCAATAAATTCTTTCTCCTTTGGGCCCTCCGACTAGGAAATTGCACGCTATCTGCAAGACAAGGAACTGCAGACCCACTGGGGCTCCCCACGCCAGGAAAGGCAGCAGGCCCAGCCCCCCAGGCGTCCCGAGGGACAAGGCGACTGCAGCCCAGAGGTAAGAAGCTGCATCGCCTTGTGCTGTGGGGCACCTGCTCCATCAACCTCTGCTATCGTCAACAGGGACCTTGGAGGTCTTCTAGTCCAGCCCCCTGCTCAAGCAGGAGACACTTTCACACAGAATAACAGAATGACAGAGTGGGAAGGGACCTTGGAGGTCTTCTAGTCCAGCCCCTGCTCAAGCAGGAGACACTTTCACACAGAATAACAGAATGACGGAGTGGGAAGGGACCTTGGAGGTCTTCTAGTCCAGCCCCCTGCTCAGGCAGGAGACACTTTCACACAGAATAACAGAGTTGAAAGGGACCTTGGAGGTCATCTAGTCCAACCCCCTGGTCAGGCAGGAAACCCTATACCATTTCGGACAAATGGCTGTCCAGTCTCTAGTCTTCTAGTCCAGCCCCCTGCTCTGGCAGGAAAGCCCTATACCATTTCGGACAAATGGCTGTCCAGTCCCTTCTTAAAAACCTCCATTCTCACCAATGGGAAGCTGATCAGCCTTTCTCTCGCCTTGTTTCCAGAAGGACTCGTGGCAGAGTGGCAGGAGTCCCCCCCCGCTGAGGATCCAGACCCAGGAGAGCACAGATGTGACGATGACAGCGGCCTCCATCGAGAAGAAGTCAGTGCTGCGTCCAGCTGATGGGCTGCTTTAATCGCACAGTTGTGAAATTAATGATGAAGGTCAAACTATGTGCTGGCTGAGTGGTTAGAACGCAGGATTGCAGGCTGACCCCATCCCACTTCCTTCCTTCCTTCCTTCCTTCCTTCCTTCCTTCCTTCCTTCCTTCCTTCCTTCCTTCCTTCCTTCCTTCCTTCCTTTCCTTCTCTCCCAGTGGTTAGAATACAGCATTGCAGGCTAATTCACTGCCCACAGCCAGGAGTTCAATCCTGACCGGCTCCAGGCTTGGCTCAGCCTTCCATCCGTCCGAGGTCGGTAAAATGAGGACCCAGATTGTTGGGGGACAATAGGCTGACTCTGTCAACCGCTTAGAGAGGGCTGTGAAGCGCTGTGAAGCGGTATATAAGTCTAAGGGCTGTTGCTATTGCATCTAATTCTTGGAATGCAATGTCAGTGAACAACTAGAGAATATTTTTTTTAAAAGGGTCTTTATAGCCTTGTTGTTGTTGTTGTTTTTTTACTTAGGCCACAGTTTTGCCGAAATATAGCTGAAGTTCTGGATCCAACTTTTCAAGCCGCTAAAATGGGAACGCCTTCCGATGGGACGGATCTGGGCTCAAAAGGTAATAACATAACAAGAACCATCGTTATTTTATCTAAGAGGAAGTCCCCTTGAACTTAGTTAGATTCCCAAATAAATTTGCAACGTACAGCTAGGGATGGTCTGCGGTCTGGAGTCCTCACTGGTTCACAGTGAAAGTGTAGTGGATGTGGCAGTTTTGATCTGCACGCACACACAGGAAGCTTTGCGACTTCAGCAGAGTCTCTGATTCACACTCTGATTGCAATTCAGATGAAAAAGGGTATTCCAGAGTTAGGTTTTTTGGGGCGGGGTTTCCACCTTTCAGAAAATTCTATGAAACGGTCACCCCCATCTGATTGTCATAGGGTGACCTCTGACCCTGAGTATTGTGTTTCTGAGTAAGGAATAGAATAGAATAATAATTAGACTAGACTAGACTAGACTAGACTAATAACAACAACAATAATAATAATAATAATAATAGTAGTAGTAGTAATAGTAGTAATAGTAATAATAATAGTAATAGAATAGAGAATAGAATAGAAAATAGAATAATAGAAAATAGAAAATAAGAATAGAATAGAATAGAATAAATTAATAGAATAGAATAGAATAAATTAATAGAATAGAATAGAATAAAGAGAATAGAATAGAGAATAGAATAGAACAAAGAGAGAATAGAATAGAATAAAGAGAATAGAATAGAATAGAATAAAGAGAGAATAGAATAGAATAGAATAAAGAGAGAATAGAATAAAGAGAGAATAGAATAAAGAGAATAGAATAGAATAGAATAGAATAGAATAGAATAGAATAGAATAGAATAGAATGCAATGCAGAATGGAAGGGAAGGGGAGAGGAGAGGAGAGAGCTGAAAGGGACCTTGGAGGTCTTCTAGTCCAACCCCCTGCTCAAGCAGGAGACCCTCTAACAGAGGGGCTCCGTGGGTGAACCAAGATCAGGCCTATCCCTGCCTGGAAAATAACTTTCGGAAGAATAATTTTCGAGAGCTGGAGAGACGAGAGAGCTTAGGGGAAGAAGAGACGCCCGTGCAGTTATATGACCTTCCCTTTTCTTCCCTCCTCGCAGCCCCCGGCCCACCTCCCCTGGCCCAGACGGACAGCCCCTTCAACTACCCGCAGGGGGTGGCAGCCCCCGTCTTCGTCTCCCCCACCAAACGACAGCCAGACAAGGTGGGCTGCCCGAAATCCGGCAACAAAAAGGAAGGCTGCCGACAGCAGTGACGCTCCCTTCTCCTCTCTCTCTGGTGGTCCTGCCCAGCTCCGGGATGCTCCCTTTTTCCCCTGGGGGGTGGGAGAATCCCGAAGCTTTTCCTCCCACTTTGCCGGATTTACATCTAAGCTTTCAACAGGGCCGGGCCGAGTTTCAATCTCCTTCCTCTTATTTCAACCTTAACTCCTCACCTTAATCCCGGGTGAAATCCGGCAGACGATCCGTCCAGTCCAAGGCAAAAAAAAGTCTTCAGTTAAAAAATAATAATACCAATATCCGAATCTCCAACGTGAAAATGGACTTTGCAGAGAGGGAGGTTATTATCTCGGTCGCCGAAATAAACCCACGTTTGGGATTCAGATCAATAATACAGGTAGTCCTCGACTTATCAGCAGTTCGTTTAGTGACCGCTCGGCGTTAACAACGGCGCTGAAAAAAAAGTGACTTAGGACAATTTTCCAGAGTTAACGGCCGTCGCGGCCTCCCCGCGGTCACGGGATCAAAATTCGGACGCTCGGAAATGGACTCCTATTTATGACGGTTACAGGGGTCACCGGGGGTCTGGCGATCCCTTTTTGCCACCATCTGACAAGCAAAGTCAACGGGGGAAGCCAGATTCACTTAACAACCGTGTTAGTAATTTAACAACTGCATTGACTCACTTAACAACGTGGCAAGAAAGGTCGTAACATGGGGCCAAACTCGCTTAACAACGTAAATTTGGGGCTCAGTTTTGTGGTCCTAAGTTGAGGACTGCCTGTACTGGGTTTACTGGGAGAGCATCCAGTGGTTGAATTTCATTTGGGGGGGGGGGAAACGTCGCTGATTCAGCGGGTTCTATTAAGACAGCACTGAAGGAGCACATCGTTGTGTTGTTTCTTGTTGTTATTTTTCAATTTTAGGTAGCCTCCCGTCTCCCTTGCATGATTCGGGGTGGGTTCACAAGCTAAAGAAGAAGAAAAAAACCAGTGGCAAATTGGTATAAATATTTAAAACAATGAACCAAACGCATAAAAACGTGGGAAAGCACCAACCTACAACTCATGGACTAATACAACAGTCTTGCAATCAATCAATCAATCAATCAGAATAGAGCTGGAAGGGACCTTGGAGATCTTCTAGTCCAGCCCCCTGCTCGAACAGGAAACACTTTCATACAGAATGACAGAGTTGGAAGGGACCTTCCTCTAATCCAGCCCCCTGCTCAGGTAGGAGACATTTTCAATACAGAATAATAAGAGTTGGAAGGGGCCTCGGAGGTCTTCTAGTCCAACCCCCTGCTCAAGGAGACACTTTCATACAGAATAACAGAGTTGGAAGGGACCTTGGAGGTCTTCTAGTCCAG
The DNA here is from genome assembly GCA_023970755.1 of Azemiops feae. Lineage (NCBI taxonomy): Eukaryota > Metazoa > Chordata > Lepidosauria > Squamata > Viperidae > Azemiops > Azemiops feae. The sequence goes on along the minus strand of JALGBA010001535.1, from coordinate 111,449 downwards.
CCCCCTGCTTAAGCAGGAGACACTTTCATATAGAATAACAGAGTTGGGACCTTGGAGGTCTTCTAGTCCAACACCCTGCTCAAGCAGAAGAGCCTATATCTCCCCATCCACGCCTGGAGGTCCTAACCCCCAACACCCCCCCGACTTGTGCCTACCAGCCCCCCAAAACTGGAAAAATCCATTCCATCCCTCTTTAAGCCCCCTTAACCGGCTTCCCCGGGAATTTCAGCTCATGGTCTCAGCCCCATAGGAAAAGCCGCGAACCAGCTCTCCACAGACTTTCCCCCACGATGCTGTCCTGCTCACACACAACACACACGCACACACAACTCTTGTTTTAGTGAATCGGTTAATATTCCCCAGCAATTCCATTCACCCAAACCCAAAACTTTCAATGCTTCGGGAAGGAGAACTTGCAACGAATACAAAAACACAGGACCGTTTCTTAGATGGGAGACAGACAGAGCGTCACCATTGTGCAGGATTAAACACAGCCACAAACCACATCTGAGAACACAAAGGAAGCGAAGACTTTAGATATATTTGGGGGCCTGGGGGGGGGAGTATTTTGGATTTTAAAAACAAAAGAGACAGTCATTATATCTGTTGACACGTTCCAAGACCCCCCCCCCTCCTCTGTCTGCTCGGAAGCCCCCCCCCCTTGCAAAAACTCCGTTAATGCATATTTTTCTTGAAATTTTAGCCTGCTTGGAACCGAGCTGCGATTACGAGATCTAATTCTGAGAAGGCCAGCATTGAAAACGAGACAGACGGAGCTGGGAAATGCCGGGCAAAAAGTCATTTCTTGACATTGTACCTAAAACCAAACTTGTCTTTTGACTAAAAAAAAAACGGACATCTCGCTAAAGGATCTTTTCTTAAAAACGTGCGCCGAGCAATTCAGAACGTCAAGTTCAAAACCAGAGTTTGCCCACAGTCATCACAGGGCAGATCGACGCTACTTGTAGGCCCGCTGAGCCCCCACAAGGATACAGGCAGTCCTCGCCTTTACGACCGCAACCGAACTCGACATTTCTGTTGCGTTTTCACTGTTGGTTTTCTCAGAATTGGGTCTCGTAACTGCAACTCGGTCCCAAGCAGTGTAAAATTCCAAGAAAAAACACGCATTAATGGGTTTTTTGCAGGGGGGGCTTCCGAGCAGACGGAAGAGGAGGAGGGGGGGGGGTCTTGGAACCTGTCAGCAGATAATAATGACTGTCGTTTTTTTTAAAAAAAATCCAAAATACTCGCATCTGGCCTTGGCCCCGAATATATATCTAAAGTCCCCGCTTCCTTTGTGTTCTCAACGATGTGGTTTGTGGCTGATTTTTAATCCTGCAGAATGGGGATGCTCTCCAGCTAAGGAACGCTCCCGTATTTTCGTATTCGTTGCAGATTCTCCTTCCTGAAGGGTTGAACCACCCTCCAGATAAAAGCACAAAGCGTTAAAAAAAACAACAACGCCACAGGTGGGGCTCAGCCACCTGCATCAAAGCCAAGAGAGGGTTACACAAGGCAAAACTGAGCGTGCATCACCTTCATTTTTGTCCAACGTTGTCCAGCAAAATTATTGTTTCTCGACCGCAGAAACAATAAGATGGGAAAGTTTCAATGGGAAATCCTGGGAGTTGAAATCACCACATCTGTCTGAAATGGTATAGGGTTTCCTGCCTGAGCAGGGGGTTGGACTAGAAGACCTCCAAGGTCCCTTCTAACTGTTTTCTATTCTATTCTATTCTTTATTTCTATTCTATTCTATTCTATTCTTTATTTCTATTCTATTATTCTATTCTATTCTTTATTTCTATTCTATTCTATTCTCTCTTTATTCTATTCTATTCTTTATTCTGTTCTATTTTTTTCTATTCTATTAATTTATTCTGTTCTATTCTATTCTATTCCTATATTCTATTCTATTCATTTATTCCTATTCTATTCTATTCTATTCTATTCTATTCTACGTTCTATTCATTTCTGTTCTATTCTATTCCTATATTCTATTCTACTCTAATATTCTATTCTATTCTATTCTATTTTCTATTCCTCACTTCTCTTCTAAATTATCTTAAAAAGTTTCTGAGGTTGAGAAGAACTGGGTATGTGGACCTGGAGTCAGTCAGAGGACCATTTAAAGCAAAAATCAAAACTTTGTGCCTGAAGGAGTGTTTTCCAAACTGAAGGCCAAGGCACCATTTCTCCATCCCCTCCCAAGGCCTCCGTACCACCTCCTTCCCATCTTGAAGGCCATTTCAGTGGGAGGAAAAATACTGGATTACGTCTTCCAGGTCCTATCAAACCACAATTGCTCTCCGCTATTTATGAAAATAGATGGGGACTTTTTTCAGGTTTGCACAAGGAGTTTATAGAAGACGCGTCGGTTTTAATAAGGGTTCATCAAACAAAGCCATTTGAAAGCACCTTTCCCCCCCCCAAAAATCATTTTCAAAACAGGCACCTGTAGTAACCTCTTAGAACTTGGGAAGTTCAAAGCACAGCTGGCTGGGTGATGTATAAATATAGAAACATCATTCAAGATGCCTGTCTTTGCACCATCACCGGCGGTGGGCTGCTGTACGCACAAACCACGCAAGAGCAAAGCATGGCTGGCCAAAGACGATCAGGGTTGGGGCGAAGACGAAAGGCAGCCAACGCAACTCAACTCAAGATGTTTCCACCCGGCGTCACCAGCAAAATTCATTCACGTAAAGGAACAGTCGCGCTATGAGTCATTTTTAATCTGAATCAAAAGAACAGAAGCAGCAGCTGGGAGGAAGGGCGTTCGTATGTGGGAAAGCGATGACTAATTACGATAAACCTAGTTTCGTACTTAGACTACTGATAGGCCATCGAAAAGGGGTTGGAAGCCACAAACCGCCCCCCCCCCCGGGAAGGCTGACAAAACTAGCTTTGGATGTTAAAAGACTTTCTGGAGGCCGTTCTGGACAAACCGCTTGGAAGTGGAGGATGTCAGTCTCTGGAAGGCCACCAGGTTCTCAAGAACTTCCAGCCTTCCTTCGCTATTTAACCTAACAAGATTGCAGCACTTTCCTTCAATGCCATGATTTTATTTTTGTATGAGGATTTGGCCCCGGGGCCCCTTTTCCCATCGCCTTCCAGCCATCCACACACAAATCTTTCTAACGGTGTTGTGTTGTTGTTGTTGTTGTTTAAGTTCAAACTGAGGGCCATCAGGGTGATATTCCAGTTCCGTTTAGACAAACGGATAAACCTGGTTTAAGGAGGTGCTCGAACACTTTGGGGGTCTTTTGAGGTTCTTCCTCGGATCAAGGGAACCCTTCTTGGCACTTGGACCCGGACCTATATAGCCTGGGAATCGTATTTTTCCAAAAGGACCGCTTCACAGCTTCCTCCTCCTTCTTCTTCTTCGGGGTATCGGTAGCTGCAGTCGTCTACTTCCTGGGCCAACTGCCCCTGTAAAGCTACGGGACAGAAGAAGTGGGAGAACTGAGGCACAAAACTGACGCTCAGGCATGCCAGGCACTTCAAGACCTCGGAATGGGGCAACTAGGCACGGTCAACTCGCCATGGCCATCTCATCATGGTCAACTCACCACGGCCAACTTGGCATGGTCAATTCGCTATGGCCAACTCACCACGGCCAACTTGGCATGGTCAATTCGCCATGGCCAACTCACCACGGCCAACTTGGTATGGTCAATTCGCTGTAGCCAACTCACCACGGCCAACTCACCATGGCCAACTTGGCATGGTCAATTCGCCACGGCCAACTCATCATGGTCAACACACCATGGCCAACTCATTACGGCCAACTTACTACGGCCAACTCATCACGGTCAACTCACCACGGCCAGCTCACTGCGGGACAATTCAACAATTCAATTGAATTCTTTAAAATAGTTTTAAAAAAATTATTTTTTGCCATCCACATTTCATTTTGTCCCTCCTTTGGCATCCTTTAATGATTCAATTCCACTATTTCTTTCTTAGTGTAACTCTTGGTGAATTATCCTGTGGCCAGTTGGCCGTGGCGAGCTGGCGTAGACCCGTATTTCCCCCAAAATAAGACCGGGTCTTACATTAATTTTTGCTCCCAAAGGGCTTATTTTCATGGGAAATACGGTACTAAATGCGTCCGTCTGGCTGACGATCTTAACTGGGGCTTATTTTGGGGGGTGGGGCTTCTATTACGAGCGTCCTGGGGAAAAAATCATTTCCAGTTAGGTCTTATTTTGGGGGAAATAAGTAGTAGGAGAGGAAGAACTAGCAGAGTAGTGCTGGCCAAAAAGAGCAGGGAGCCTTACGTTTCAAGAACTTCTGTCGGATCCAGGATCGGAGGAAGAGGTAGGCCAGCACCAGGCATACGGCGAACAGAAGGATGGTGATGGCAAAAGCAGAGCTGATGAGAACCACTTGGCTACCTCCCTCTAAAAGAAAGCAGGAAAAAGAAAAGAAAAAACATAACATCCTTCAGAAAAATCCCAGGACTGAAAAGCTGAGTTAAAATTGTTATGTTGTTTTCGCAATACTAAAATAATTCCTTTTATAATGGTCAAACATTCCAGGACTGCATTCGTAAAACTTACATGCAACTCTATATTTATTGAGCAATCGTAACTTTGGCCAAAGTACATCAGTCAATTAATTTGGGGATTTGTCCAGTGGATGTTGACCCAGAAACTAACTAACTAGATAACTAGATAAATTAATACACGAGCTGAGTCTGCATAACACCCTGAGAAAAACAACGAAAAAGTCTCAAACTAGCCTTGCAGATCTTTCATCTGATTGCCCATCATCTGTGAACGCAGCAGAAATAATCTCAGCCTATTCTTTTTTGCATTTCTCAGTCAGTATAAAAATAAAATTATATAGCATTCAGAAGAAAGGGGCATATTCCTACCAGAGGCCAACAAAGGGCAGAATTTATTCTGTTTATTTTTTAAATGTATCTATGCCTCCCATCTTGCCAGGCTTTGGGTGAAGTCAAAGGAGGCTTTTCAAGGGAAATAAATCTCAGCTGAAAAACAATCTCCTTAGAAAGATGAGTTTTCTACGTTGGTGCCTAAAAATGGGATTAAGGCCAAATGTTTCTCAACCTTGGCGACTTTAAGACTTGTGGACTTCTGTGTCGGGGGTTGGACTAGAAGACCTCCAAGGTCCCTTCCAACTCTTTATTCTATTCTATTCTATTCTATTCTATTCTATTCTATTCTTTATTTCTATTCTATTCTATTCTAGTCTTTTTTTCTATTCTATTCTAGTCTTTATTTCTATTCTATTCGTCTTTATTTCTAATTTATTCTATTCTTTATTCCTATTCCTATTCCATTCCAATTTCTATTCTAATTTCTATTCTATTCTATTCTATTCTATTCTATTCTATTCTATTCTATTCTATTCTATTATTCTTTATTTCTATTCTATTCTAGTCTTTATTTCTATTCTATTCTAGTCTTTATTTCTAGTTTATTCTATTCTTTATTCCTATTCCTATTCCATTCCATTCTAATTTCTATTCTAATTTCTATTCTATTCAATTCTATTCTATTCTATTCTATTCTATTCTAGTCTTTTTTTCTATTCTATTCTAGTCTTTATTTCTATTCTATTCTATTCTTTATTTCTAGTTTATTCTATTCTTTATTCCTATTCCTATTCCTATTCCATTCCAATTTCTATTCTAATTTCTATTCCATTCCATTCCATTCTATTCTATTCTATTCTTCATTTCTATTCTATTCTAGTCTTTATTTCTATTCTATTCTAGTCTTTATTTCTAGTTTATTCTATTCTTTATTCCTATTCCTATTTCATTCCATTCTAATTTCTATTCTATTCTATTCTATTCTATTCCATTCCATTCCATTCCATTCCATTCCATTCCATTCCATTCCATTCCATTCTATTAAACAGTTAATGAGATAAATAAATGTTCAAACTTGCCTGAAATCTTAGTGGACAAGACAGACAGGGAAGTGAAGGGCTGGGTGGTGGGTTTTGCTGACCCGCAAACCACATCTCTCTGCTTGGTCCCGGCTTCCCAAATCTTATCGCCTGGACATCTGCAAGAATTGCCCAAAGGAAGTTAGTTTCATGTTTTATATTTGAGATTTTTTTTTTAAAAAAACAACCCAATTATTCCAGAAGAACTTACTTTCTCCATGGACGGCATTTGCCCGTAGGTTGATCATTAAAGTTCTTCTCTGGACAGTCCTGACAACCTGGAGAAACACAGGAGGCGGCTTGAGGTCTGGATCAGTCCTTCGCTTGGCCAGGAACACCTGCCGTGTGCTCCATCACAAGCCAGCTTCGGAGGTTTATAAATCACACAACAGTTGCTTGTGGCAGGTGAAAAATCCCACAACTGCTGACGTTCAAGAGAAGTTCTTGAGTTAGACAGGTCGGTTTTCCGGACTTACGACCGCAATTGAGCCCAAAATTTACGTTGCAAAGCGAGACCTTTGTGAACTGAGCTTTGCCCCATTTTACGACCGTCCTTGCCACGGTGCTTAAGCGAATCACTGCGGTTGTGAAGTTAGTCACACGGTCGTTAAATGAACCCACCTTCCCCCATTGACACTGCTGAGTCTGGAGGTCACAAAAGGGGATCAGGGGACGCCCCGGGGCGCTGCAGCCGTCATTAAGTACGAGTCAGTCGCCAAGCAGATCCTAACTTTGATCACGTGACCCCCGGGGCGCTGCAGCTGTCATAAGTACGAGTCAGTTGCCAAGCGTCCGAATTTTGATCACGTGACCACGGGGATGCTGCGACGGTCGTAACCAAGTCGCATTTTTTTCAGCGTTGTTGTAACTCGGGACAGTCACTAAAGAAACTTTTAAGTCGGGGACCGTCTGTACAGAGAATTACTCAGTGGCCACCTTACCTGTGAAAGTCCTTTGCTGTCCGAGGGCACACTTACACGCCTCGCACTTTTCCCCACACGAATAGCCCCGCGCACACTCACAAACAGCGTCTGTAGTTTCGGTACATTTCTGCTTGTACATCAGAGTTCCTTAAGGGTTAAAAATATTAAAAAACAAAATATGTTGTATCTTGTAGAGAAGGCGATTCCCTTTGAGCTGAGCTCAAGCGACTTTGACCGGGGATTTAGCAACAGGTGGGGGGGAAAAGGTCTAAGTTGTGGTTAACCAGGATTGGAGAGTATTTGGTCACCACGATGTAAAAAAAAAAGATCTTGAGAAAGAGTGCAGAGAAGAGCAACAAAGGTGATCAGGAGGCTGGAGGGTAAAACATACGCAGAACGGTTGCAGGAATTGGGGATGTCTAGTTTAATGAAGAGAAGGACCAGGGGGGACATGATAACAGTGTTCCAATATCTCAGGGGCTGCCCCAAAGAAGAGGGAGTCAAGCTATTCTCCAAAGCACCAGAAAGCAGGACAAGAAGCAACGGATGGAAACTCATCAAGGAGAGAAGCCACCTGGAATTCAGGAGAAACTTCCTGACAGTGGAACAGAAGTTGTGAGTGCTCCATCAGTGGAGGTTTTTAAGAAGAGACTGGTCAGCCATTTGTCTGAATGGTATATGGTTACCTGCCTGAGCAGGGGGTTGGACTAGAAGACCTCCAAGGCCCCTTCCACCTCTCTTATTCCATTATTCTGTCCCCACCAGGTGTCCCTCCATACAGCCAAGCCACCGTGACTCAAGGGCCTGAAAGCGGAGGAAGGGTAACCTCCCGGGTCTACCTCCCCCCCTACCCTTCCGGCCACCCCTTCCCCCAGGCTGACCCTCCCCCAGGGGAGCTCCGGACCCCCGCGTGGTCTACTTACTGTCGCAGACGCTGCATTGCTGGCAAGACTCGCCTTGCCCGGGCCTGAAGGTGCCTAAAAGGGGGGAAGAAGGACGAGTCAGCGTGTCTCGCGTCCCGTGGGAAACGGGCCGGGGCCGTTCCCACGAACCGGGGCATAATCTCATCACCGGCCCGGGGGGGGGGCTCACCGTTCGGGCAGGAGACCCTGCACAGAACTTGGATCCGGAGCAGCGGCTGCAGCAACAGCAGCGCCCACAGGAGCCGCTCCATCGGCTCCGAAGCGCGGCGCGTTTGCCGGTGGCTGGGTGGGCGCTCCGTGGGGCTTTCTTCCTCGGCGTCCCCCTCCTCCTCTTGGGCTGGCCTGCTCGCTTCTGGCGCCCCGCGGGGCCAGGCGGCGACTGAGCCCGCGGGGCGGGGCGTGACCCCACCTACCCACCCACCCCATGCCCGGGGTGGGGGGAGGCAACGAGCTGCAAGCCAGCCGGAATCCCCGCAGTTGAATTGTGGCGTTTGGGTGTGTGTGTGTGTGTGTGCTTTCCGTGGTTTGCAGAGGTCAGCGGAGTAACAAGAGTTGGAAGGGTGCTTGGAGGTCTTCTAGTCCAGCCCCCTGCTCAAGCAGGAGACCCCAGATCAATCAATCAATCAATCAATCAGAATAGAGTTGGAAGGGACCTTGGAGGTCTTCTAGTCCAGCCCCCTGCTCAAGCAGGAGACCCCAGACCATTTCAATCAATCAATCAGAATAGAGCTGGAAGGGACCTTGGAGGTCATCTAGCCCAACCCCTTGCTCAGGCAGGAAATCCTATACCATTTCAGACAAATGGCTGTCCAGTCTCTTCTTAAAAACCTCCAATGTTGGAGCATTCACCGCTTCTGGAGGCAAGTAGTTCCACTGGTTGATTGTTCTCCGTTAAGAAGTTCCACCTTATTCTGATTTTCCTTTTATCAATTCTATAAATTATTCAAGATAGCAAAGAGAGTTAACCCTCCTCCTATTTTCCCCAACAGCCCTGGGCGGTGAGCTTAGCTAATGCGAGGGAGGGACTCACCCCAAGGTGCCCAGCCAGCTTTCATACCTAAAATGAGACTAGAACTCACCGTCTCCCGGTGACTTTGTCCAAAAGGGTAAGGTGGGACTTGAACTCACCGTCTCCCGGGGATTGGCCCAAATCACGCAGCTCGCTTTTGTGCCTAAGGCGGGACTAGAACTCACAATCACCACAAGCTGGATGGTCGTTTTGTCATAATAAAAAACAGGAACAGAGAAGGCCGCGACATTTACAAGAGAAGTATTATCACTGCTGGACATCCTTATCAGCACAAATGGGAGACGCCGCAACCCACGTTGTGTATTGGAAAGCAACTCTCACTAACCACTAACCTACTCCGCCATCAAAGCAACAACCCAACCACCCACGAGAGAAGCTACGCAAGGACCTTCTTCAGATTAGCAGAGTTTCAGAATTCCCCCAAACCAAAAAGGGCAAACATAATCTCTCCTGCTTGAGCCGGGGGATGGACCAGATGACCTTGGCACCAGAAGTCGTGAATGCTCCAACACAGTCACTTGTTTGAAATGGTATAGTGTCTCCTGCTTGAGCAGAGGGTTGGACTAGATGACCTCCAAGGTCCCTTCCAGCTCTATTCTGATTGATTGATTGAAATGGTCTAGGGTCTCCTGCTTGAGCAGGGGGCTGGACTAGAAGACCTCCAAGGTCCCTTCCAGCTCTATTCTGATTGATTGATTGAAATGAGCTAGGGTCTCCTGCTTGAGCAGGGGGCTGGACTAGAAGACCTCCAAGGTCCCTTCCAGCTCTATTCTGATTGATTGAAATGATCTAGGCTAGGGTCTCCTGCTTGAGCAGGGGGCTGGACTAGAAGACCTCCAAGGTCCCTTCCAGCTCTATTTTGATTGATTGATTGAAATGAGCTAGGGTCTCCTGCTTGAGCAGGGGGCTGGACTAGAAGACCTCCAAGGTCCCTTCCAGCTCTATTCTGATTGATTGATTGAAATGAGCTAGGGTCTCCTGCTTGAGCAGGGGGCTGGACTAGAAGACCTCCAATGTCTCTTCCAGCTCTATTCTGATTGATTGATTGAAATGATCTAGGGTCTCCTGCTTGAGCGGGGGGCTGGACTAGAAGACCTCCAAGGTCCCTTCCAGCTCTATTCTGATTGGTGCCTGGTTGGGCTGGGCTGTCCTAACAGGCGAGAGAGGAGCGCCTCTCCCTCGCCTTCACCGGGGGAGAGGGGCGTGTTTCTCAACGGCCGCTGCGAGACCCCGCGAGGGCCAGACCTCAGCGGCCGGACTCCCCCGCGGAAAAGCCGGACGCGCGGATTCCACGTGCTCCATCTCCGGCGGGGGAGTGGGCAGATCCGCCGTGACTGTGACGTTCTTCGCGGCCTCCCCCGCTCGCAAAACTCCTGCCCTGGCTCCCACCGACATCCCCCCCCCGAAGCAAAGGGGGAGCCCCCTCTGCGGAATACGTCATCGTCAACCCCCGGCTGCCGAAGTGGGGGGGGGGAGGGAAAGCCCCTCTGGTTGAAGCCGGCGAAGCTGCGGCAGGGAAGCCCCCGCGATCCCTCAGGTGGGGGTGAGGGGCGCGCCACGACCCCCCCCCCGGTAGGAGATCCAGACGCTCTTCCAAAGGTCTCTGGAGATCCTCCGTCATCCAGGTCCTGGTGGTCCCCAAGGTGCTTTTTTTCAAGCGGACTTTCTTGGTTTCTCTTTGAAGACGTTTCGCTTCTCATGCAAGGAGCTTCTTCAGTTCTGACCGAATGGTGGAGGATGGAAGGATTCATATTCCCTGCAGACAGCTGGGCATTTGCACTCTAAAAGACACAGGCAAACCTCCCAGCGGCCTCTTGTAAAATGGGGGCAAATCTCACTTAACACGTTTCTCACTTAACGATGTAAATTTTGGGCTCCATCGTGGTCGTAAAGTGGGGGACTCTTCTGTCTCTGGGATGCTTTCAGCTGCAGGATGTGCTCTATTTGGGCTGCGCAAGTGGGAAAATTCCAAATTATGACTGCCATCCAGCCCAGCATTTCTGTCGCTAAGCGAGACATTGAGTTTTGCCCCGTTTTTACTACCTTCCTTGCCACAGTTGTTAAGTGAATCACTGCTGTTGATTAGTCATCTGGTTGTTAAGTGGATCCGGTTTCGCCCATGGACTTTGCTGGTCACAAAGTCGCAAAAGGGGACACACACACACACACACCCCCAGGGACACTGCGACCATCATAAATATGAGTCAGTTGCCAAGTTAGTAACTCAGTTGTGACGTGAATCTGGATTCCCCATTGATGTTGTTACTAACTTATCCACCGCAGTGATTCACTTAACGACTGTGGCAAGCAAGGTCGTTTTGCCAAGCGTCTGAATTCGGATCACGTGACCACGGGGGAAGGCTGCGACGGTCGTAAATAGGAGTCCTGAAAACGCCTATGTGTGATGGGATAGATTTGCCCGAGTCGCCGCAAAGTTCCAAAAACTACATTTCCCACAATTCGTTCCAGAATTCACTTCCGGGTTCCGCAACCTTTGGCTACTTCCGGGTTATGAGGACTTCAACTCCCAGAATTCTCAGCCCAGCCCAGGAATTTTGGGAAATGAAGTCCGCAAATTGGCCAGGTTTGGGAAACGCTGGGCTGCTGATGCGCTGCCTTCCTGGGCACCGCTCCGCATTTCCCAAGCTGAGCAACCCCCTCTACCTTTGGGACCCCCACCCACCCCACCCTCTCCAGAATTCCAGGGGGGGAGAGCCGTGCATCAATAACCCCCCCCCCCATTGCAAGCTGCATTTTGCAAGGGGTGCAATGCGCCCAGCTGAGACGCGCGAGCCCCCCTTTTGCGCGCGGGAGAGACCCCCGCGCGCCCGGCCCTGCAGGCTCTGGGCAGAGGGGTCGCGCTCCCCTTCCCTGCCCCACCCCCCCAGGCAGCCACCTCCTCCTTCTCCCTCCCGGCACCGCCCACCCAAAGGCGCCGCCCCCTCCACAAAGGCGCCGCCCCCCCGTGACGCAGCACCGGCCCGGCGGAGAGGAGCGCAAACCGAGCTGAGCTGTAACCGAGTCTGATCGTAAGAACCGCGTGCTCACCCTCCGTCCAGCCCCGGTCCGCAGCCCTTTCCCCGGCCGGGGTCTCCCCAACGGGTCCCTCCGTCCGTCCCTCGCCCCTTTCCGGGCCGGGGTCTCCCCAACGGGTCCGCCCAACTCGCCTGGCCAGCTTTGCGCGCGGACGAACGACGGCCGGCCGGTCTCTTCTCCCGGGAGAGCGGCTTCTCCTCCCGGGCGGCTGGGGGGGGTCTGGCATGGGGCCCGGCGGGAGGGTCGTTGCCCAAAGCCCCCCCTCCCCGCTTCTCAACGCGCTTTGCCCCCTCCCCTTGCAGAATCCCCGCCGCTGCTTCCCCATGGGCTCCAAACGAGCGCTGGTGATCTTGGCCAAGGGGGCTGAAGAAATGGAAACGGTCATCCCGACGGATCTGATGCGGAGGGCAGGAGTAAGTCCCTGTGCGGAGCTGACCCCCCCCCCCAAAAAGGCCTTTGTCTGCCACCACTCCCCAACCCAGCCATGCCCCCCCTCCCAAGGCAACTAAAATACATAATTCTCCTTTCTCTTCCTATTATCCCCCACAGACCACTATTGAAAATCCATCAATGTAGAGAACAGAGTAGTCTCTCTATTCCAGGGGCTCTTCAAACGTGGCCCTTTTATGACTTGTGGACTTCAACTCCCAGCGTGCACGCTGGCTGAGGAATTCTGGGAGTTGAAGTCCACAAGTCATAATAAAAGGGCCAAGTTGGAAGACCCCTTGCTCTATTCTATTCTGATTGATGGGTCCGCCCGTCTTAAAGCGGGGAAGGCTAAGAAACCCTTTGCAGCTTTGATGCTGTCTTCATTCGGTGTGTTTGTACTCACCGAAGCGCTACCGTTTTCTTGCCAGATTTCTGTCACCATAGCGGGCCTGTCTGGAAAGGACCCGGTGCAGTGTAGCCGTGACGTGGTGATTTGTCCCGATGCGAGTTTGGAAGAGGCGCGGAAAAAGGTTTGGACCCCCCCCCTTTTTTTTTAAGCGCCGTGTCAAGAATGAAACTGTGGCCTTTTCGTTTCAACTTGCTGAGGAGTTGAGGAGGTGTTGCTTTGAAAAGTGTTCAGATGGAGAAAGGAAACTTTGTTGATTCTGCTGAATACCCTTGAGAGCCTGAACCGCTTCCAAGGACACCGAAGCAGGTGACGAAGGAAAGCAGCCGGTTCCCATAACAAAGGGAAATGGTTTATAGTGACTATGTGAAAGGGGGGGGGGGCTTGAGCAAAGAGACTATTTAATTCTTTGATCTGGGAACCTCAGAGTGAATTTTACTTTGAGAGTACTACTGTATTTCCTCAAAAATTAAGATCTAAGTGGAAAATAAACTGTAGCTTGATTCTTCAGGATGCTCGTAATATAGGCCCTACCCCCCCCCAAAATAAGCCCTGGTTAAGATTGTCAGCCAGACGGACACATTCAGTACCTCCGTTGCAACACACAACAGACATATTAATATATAATTATATATTATAATATATAATTAATATATATATATATATATATATATATATATATATATATATATATATAAAATTATATATTATAATATATAATTATATATTAATATGTCTGCACGAGGCCGAAGAGACACCAGCCTGAAGATGACGAATGAGACTTCGCCAAGACACTTCCAATTTTACACGGGAGAAAACCCGAATTACCAAAGACCTACATACAAACACCCGTGAAAACCTCAGAAAACAAATATATATATATATATATATTATATTATATTATATTATATATTATATATATTAGTATATAATAATAAAATTAATATATAATTAAACATAAAATAAATAATATTATGGACATTATTTATTTGAATAAATGTAGATTTGTTGTAGGTGGGAAAAAAAATAAGGCATCAGCTGAAAAGAAGCCCCAATGCATCATTTGGAGCAAAAATTAATATAAATTATGTAATATAAATTAATATAAATATAATTAATATAAAAAAATATATAAATTAAGACCCGGTTTTAATTTTGGGGAAATATGGTATGCCGTGTTATTCCGTAGTTGAGATTTCTGGAAATGGAATGAGCCTGGTGACTTATTTGGTTTCTCGGACTGGATGGGGGTGGGGTCTTTGGGACATCCTCACTTTTCATTTTTTAGAGGGGCGTTTCTCAGTTGTGGCCGTTAAGTCGAGGACTGTGTGTATTGAGTGACCTTTTTCTCATTTTACTAGGGGCCCTACGATGTGGTGGTCCTGCCGGGAGGCAACCTGGGAGCTCAGAACTTATCAGAGGTAAAAAAAATACCAGAGTTGATTTTCTGTCTTTCCGAAAGTGAACGCGATGGGCCTGCAATCTCCCATTTTTTTCAGGAGTTCTGCTAAAAGGACCACCATTTATTTTATTTTTGAAAATGATTAATGAAGAGAAGGACGAGGGGGGAACAGGATAGCCGAGTTCCAGTATCTCAGGGGTTGCCCCCCCCCCAAAGAAGAAGGGGGGTCAACCTATTCTCCAAAGCGCCTGAAGAAGGCAGGACAAGAAGCAACGGATGGAAACTCATCAAGGAGAGAAGCAACTTTAGAACTAAGGAGAAATTTCCTGACAGTGAGGACAATTAACCAGTGGAACAACTTGCCACCAGAAGTTATGGCTGCTCCATCAGTGGAGGTTTTTAAGAAGAGACTGGACAGCCATTTGTCTGAGATGGTATAAGGTTTCCTGCCTGAGCAGTGGGTTGGACTAGATGACCTCCACGGTCCCTTCCAACTTTATTATTATTATTTTTTATTATTTATTTATTATTATTATTATTATTATTATTATTATTATTATTATTAATTATTATTATTATCATCCCCTCTCTTTGATCTATTCTTGCAGTCTCCCCTCGTGAAAGACATCTTGAAGGATCAGGACAGCCGGAAAGGCCTCATCGCAGCCGTCTGCGCAGGTCAGTTCCTAGCTCCCCCTTTGAGGAATGGTGGGCTAGCCCAGCCCCACCAGACCCGAGAGCCCCCATTGGAGAACTCGGATTTGGGGCCTTTACTAATTGGCTGCAGTGACTGGGCCTGGCTCTGCAGGTTTGCAATAAAATGGTAAGAATCCGGAAGCTGCAAATAAAATTCTAAGCATTTGGAAGCTGCAAATAAAATTGTAAGAATCCAGAAGCTGCAAATAAAATTCTAAGCATCTGGAACCTGCAAATAAAATGGTAAGAATCCAGAAGCTACAAATAAAATTCTAAGCATCCGGAAGCTGCAAATAAAATTGTAAGAATCCAGAAGCTGCAAATAAAATTCTAAGCATCCAGAAGCTGCAAATAAAATTGTAAGAATCCGGAAGCTGCAAATAAATTTGTAAGAATCCAGAAGCTGCAAATAAAATTGTGAGAATCCAGAAGCTGCAAATAAAATTGTAAGCATCTGGAAGCTGCAAATAAAATTGTTAAGAATCCAGAAGCTGCAAATAAAATTGTAAGCATCTGGAAGCTGCAAATAAAATTGTTAAGAATCCAGAAGCTGCAAATAAAATTGTAAGAATTCGGAAGCTGCAAATAAAATTCTAAGCACCCAGAAGCTGCAAATAAAATTGTTAAGAATCCAGAAGCTGCAAATAAAATTGTAAGAATCCGGAAGCTGCAAATAAAATTGTAAGAATCCAGAAGCTGCAAATAAATTTGTAAGAATCCAGAAGCTGCAAATAAAATTGTAAGAATCCAGAAGCTGCAAATAAAATTGTAAGCATCTGGAAGCTGCAAATAAAATTGTTAAGAATCCAGAAGCTGCAAATAAAATTGTAAGAATCCGGAAGCTGCAAATAAAATTCTAAGCATCCGGAAGCTGCAAATAAAATTCTAAGAATAATCATAAATTAGTCAACGCGGTTGTTAAATGAATCTGGCTTCCCCATTTTGACTTTGCTTGTGGGAAGGTCGCAAAAGGGGATCACGTGACCCCGGGACACTGCGACAGTCGTAAGTATGAGTCAGTTCAGTTGCCAAGCATCTGAATGAATAACCCAGCTGGTGCTCCTTTTGTACTGGAGCCGGCGGTGACAAGAGTGAATCACCGCTCACTTTTCCTCCGTTGACTCGCAGGCCCCACAGCGCTCCTTGCGCATGGAATCGGCTTTGGCAGCAAAGTGACCACCCACCCTTTGGCGAAAGAGAAGATGATGAACGGGGGTCAGTATCCACACACTTTCTCGTGGGGAGAGACAGTGGAGCATGGGTTGTGGGTCAGCAGCAGATGTTTATTATTTGCCAGAACTTAATCTAGATCAGGGGTCCCCAGGCCACAGCCCACAACCTTGAATCCTTGGGAACCGGGCCACGGAAGTGGCAGGCGAGGGTGCGTGTTATTCGTGGATCCGGAGCGTACGGACTTCGCGTCATCTTGTTCTGCTTTTGAAGGGGTTGGGTGCCAATTTGTCAGCTGGGAGTAACTGTCCTCCTCCTTTTAAGATCACTACAAGTACTCGGAGAATCGGGTGGAGAAAGACGGGCACATCATGACCAGCCGGGGGCCTGGCACCAGTTTCGAATTTGGCCTTGCCATCGTGGAAACGCTGCTGGGCAAGGAAGTGGCCGCTCAGACGAAGGCGCCTCTCGTCCTGAAGGACTAGGACCCAGTCTAGAACCCAGTCACTCGCCTGCTTCGTCTTTACGACCGGATCCTTTTTCTTGAAGGCGGACGGCCGAAGGAACCAAGCAGAGCTGCTGCCAATGTCGCTTGGCAAACTTAATTCTTGCAATAAAGAGGATACGTGTTAATCTGAGTTATCTCGTGGCTGGGAATCATTTAAAAAAACAAAAACACCTCACCCCATCGATGCAAAAAGAAATTTGTTATTTATATGTATAAAAAAAATGAATCAAACCTTGGGCAAGGAAAAAAGCAAGCTGAGGAGCAGAAGAGAAACACCAGCGAGTAAACAGAGATAGTCCCTAAGGGAGCCCCCCAAAATTGATAAATTTTGATAAAAGAGGATATTATTGGAAGAGAAAATCAAGGAAAGCTACTAGGTGGAGTATGGAATTATAGAAATTAATTGTTATTGATTGTAAAGATAAAACCAGACGACGTGCTGTTTACCAAATATTAATGATTATGTTAAAAAAAATATTTAAAAAATATATTAAAAACTTGGAAGCTTTGCCCTGCCTCTTTGCAGTGGGGGGGGGGACCCCCATTGGGCAGGATTTTATCCCCCCCCGCCTTTGCTAGTTGTAATGCCCAAAAGCGTCCACTGGGGGGTAGCGTTTGCTGCCAACTTCACAACCACCACAACCTTCACGCCACTTGCCAAAACATCTGAATTCTGATCATGTGACTTGCAGGGATACTGCACTGCAACGGTCGTAAGGACGAGGACCGTTTGTCGCTTTTTCTGTGGTCGCTTCAAATGGTCCCTAAACGGAACGGTGTTGTGTCCAAAAACTGCGGCAGCGACAAACTTGCACAAAAATGTGTAGGCACGCCAGCTGCAAACTTCTCTTAAAGATTGCTAGCAATGGTTATACAGGGAGTCCTCGACTTAGTGGCCACAACTGACCTCACATTTCTGTTGTTAAGCGAGACCTTCCTTGCTACGGTTGCTAAGTGAAACACTGCAGTCTTTAAGTCATTAAACGAATCTGGCTTCCCTATTGACTTTGCTTGTCCAAGGGGGAATCACATGACCTTGGGACACAGCGACCGTCATAAAAAGGAGTCCGTTGCCCAGCATCTGAATTTTGAGCAGGGGATGCTGCAACGGTCGTGAAGTGTGAAAAAACGATCCCAAGTCCCTTTTTTTCAGTGCTGTTGTAACTGAACGGTCACTAAATGAATTCTTGTTAAGTCAAGGACTATATGTGCCTGGGATATGCCTTGACTTACAGCAATTTGTAATTGGGGAGCCTTGAAAAGCATCTGAAAATTGCAATGGGTACAACGTACTGCAGCACGGCAGCTAATTAAGAGAAGGTATAAAACACTAAGATGTTTGCGTAGAAAGATTTGCATTTGCATTTACCTCCCTGGCACGGTTTAAGGTGTTAAATTTCAAAAAATTAATTTAATTTTTAATTCTAACTCTCAAGGACAGCCTCCCCCTTCAAGCACCCGTTTATAATTAGTCCTAGGAAACCAGGTCCGTGTGTTTGATCCCAGCACTCAGGTATTTTGGTGCAGTGACACGTATACACCCTACCATATAATCAGAATTAAGTAGGCCCGTGCAATAATTTATTAGCAAGCCATTTCATGATGCAAGTCTGGCAGAATGACTTTAAACAGGTTCTTTAAACATGCAAATTAGGAGGCAGGGCAAAAGGTTTGCAAACCAAAACCTATTATGATGGATTGCTCTAGGGTCTCCTGCTTGAGCAAAGGGCTGGACTAGGTGACCTCTAGGGCCCCTTCCAGCTCTATTCTGATTGATTGGTCTAGGGTCTCCTGCTTGAGCAAGGGGCTGGACTAGGTGACCTCCAGGATCCCTTCCAGCTCTATTCTGATTGATTGGTTTAGGGTCTCCTGCTTGAGCAAGGGGCTGGACTAGGTGACCTCCAGGGTCCCTTCCAGCTCTATTCTGATTGATTGGTCTAGGGTCTCCTGCTTGAGCAGGGGGTTAGACTAGCAGATCTCCAGGGTCCCTTCTATTCTGATTGATTGGTCTAGGGTCTTCTGCTTGAGCAGGGGGTTGGACTAGATGACCTCCAAGGTCCTTTCCAGCTCTATTCTGATTAATTGAACGGCACCCTGAGGTCCTACGATCATCAGGTATCCTTCCCAAAAAGCGAAATCAATAGGGGAAGACGGATTTGCTTAACTGGGCGATTCACTTAACCGTGGCATAAAAGGTCGTAAAATTGTGCATGAGTTGTGCCTCGCTTAGCAACACAAAACTGTCGTCGTACGTCAAGGACTACCTGGGTTTCATCGTCCCGACTAGCAACTGCCTGGTTTCTAATCCTGCTTACAACTTGTGTAGCCAGAAACCTCCAAGCGTGGCAGACTGCCCAATTTTGATAGGCACATCGTATGATGTGATTGACCAATCTGGAGCGAGCAGAAACACACACCCCACAACGAAGCCGGGTGACAAAATTCTATTTGGCAACTCAGGTTGGCTTCCAGTCTAGTGAGCAGAGAGAGGACCGAAGTTAGAGCAGGGAGGGGACGCTGGCTAATCAATAAATATGGGAGCTGCTCTGTTACCATAAATAAGTATGTCGTAACTTTATTAAATCCAAGACGTGACAATATATCCAAAACACAACTGGTACACAATTCCTCAATACTGTACATCCCCTACATAAGTTTTCAGTGCATTGTTTCTGTTATTAACGTTGCCTTCATTTCGTTTGTCCTAGAACGGTCAGCTTGCCTAAAATGTCAGGAAAAAAACAAAAATGTTCCCATTTTAGCGGTTAGGTAAGTGTAAACAATGGGGTTGTGTTAATACAAAGGCCACGGACAGTCCTTGGTCGGAGAGCACCTTCTCGCCTTCTGCTTATTTATAATGTGTGCGTGTGAGTGTGTGAAAACAAACAACTCATCCATGGAACAAGACCCTCCATGGATCAGAAATGAGATTCAAAGGCCCTGGGACCAAGCAGGCTTCGTTCCCAAGATTCGGGACCCACAATTGGGTCCCCTGCACAATTGGTCCCCTTTTCAAACAAACATAGTGTCTTAGTTGGAACGCAACTTTTAGTTTACGTGTGGGTCACACAATGCCCTCTCTGGCTGCAGAAACACAGAGCCGTGGATCTAGAGCAGGGGTGTCAAACTCGCAACGTCACGTGATGTGTCGCGACGTATCGCAACTTTTTTTTGCCATTGCCAGCAATGGGGTGGGCGCGGTGGGCCGGCAGCTGGACACTCCTGATCTAGAGCACGGATCCCCAATCCCCGGCCCGTTTAAAACCGGGCCGCATCAGTGGCGGGCGGGTGCCTGCACGCGCGGGGCTTTAATTGTGTAAGTGACGGGCGCTCGCGCGCGCAGCTTCACTTGCACGAACAGCGAACGCTCAGCTCAGGCGCAAAGGTCCATTTGCGCAAGCCCAAATAAAGTTAGTGTGCACTCAACACAAAAAAATACCCTCTCCGGCCGTGGCACCAAACTAGGAAGGTTGGGGACTGCTGATGTAGAGAAATCAAATGAATTTTTCTCGCAGCTGACGATGAAGATGGCTGCCAAAGAAGGGACAAGCCAAGGGACAGGGAAGTGGGTGGCTAACTCTGGCCGCGGCCGTGTTTTTCCTCCCTGGAGGGAACATCAGCCTGGGAGAGCTCCATCACCCCTCCCATGCAGAGAACAGAACATCCCGGGACAGAAATAATTTAAAAGGCTACCGACACCCTCAAGTGGAAAAAAACGTCTATTAACACCCGCAAAAATACTGAATTTGCTTTCTTCTGGGCTTTCAGCCAAAGCCAGCGGTCTCCTTAGCAAGACTACATTTCCGTCGCTCTACTTAGGTGAGTTTCTACATATATGTATATATTACTCTAGAACAGGGGTCCCCAACCCCTGGGCCACAGCCCACTACGGGTTCAAAACCGAGCGGCAGGGCAAGCGTACGCACGCAGCTCCATTTGTGCAAGGGGCAGACGCGGCGTACCCGCCGCTCGGACAAATGGAGCTGCGCGTGCACAGGCAGCGCCATCCCCTCTTCATCTGCAAAGCAGGAAAGCTTGGAGACCCCTGCTCTAGAATATTCAATAACTGGCCAACTTCAGTTTGTAGGCTTGTTCTCCTCCAAGTTTTGTCCTGCCCGGGCAAATGGGTGTCGGCAAGTTGAACCGGGATGTTGCTACCATTGCCGTCTGCCCAGGAGGCTCCAGAGCTTGTGTCTCTGCCTCCCCTTTACGTCCAGGTAAGTCTTTGCACAAGTCCCTTGGAGAAGAGTTGTCATTCTCGGATTCAAATATCTTTTCAACGCTCGCTGCTGTGCTCTAACCATTAGTCCCTACGGGGAAACCATGCAGGCCAAGTGTTTGCGTTTTACTAGTCCTCCCAAGTCAGCCTTGACCAGCGTGGCGGGTCCGTGGGCTGCCCGCTGCCCTTCCTCTGGCCTCAAGCTGCCCTCTTCGGCTTCCCGGAAGAACATCTCGTATTTGTCCAAATAGGGGGGTCTCTCCGGTAAAAGATAATAGTGAGTGGAGCTGACTTTCTTGCCGTTTTCGATGATGGGCAGGATACAGGGCACCTTGTGGGCAGAGCCTTCGCTGTTCTGCCTCTGGAGAGCTTTGCTGCTGACGTACTTTGGATCCGGGGCAAAACTCTGCGTCGGAGGCATGACCCCGTGGAGGTACGCCGGCAAAGTTTTGGGACTCGGCGTTCGGGAATGAGTCCAGGGCAAAGGTTCTCGCGGAGGGATCTTGGGCGGCTTCTCTTCGTCGTTGTAAGCGCTGGTGGTCACTTCAGCTGACCACCTCCGATAATCGGGCTTGAGTGGCCGGGGTGGCAGAGGTGCCCTGGGAGGAACCTCGGGTTTATCGTCATCGGAGCTGGGAGAGGAGCGACAGACGTGGCTGGACACCCTGACCGACGGCTTGTGGAAGGACCCAGCTGGGCCGGAATGAGAACGACGCAAGCGCCGATGGGACTGTTGTGGAGGTGGCGGGGGAGGACAGGCGCTCTCTGGGCCGCTGCCCTGTTGAGGCTTCCCCTCTGCCGGACCGTCGAAGTAGGCATAGTTAATCTGGCCACAGCCCCTGAAGCTTCGCCTACCCTGGGCCGAAAGCTTAAAACCAGGGCTAGCGCAGTTCTCCAGCAAGAAATCAGTGTCCGAACAGGTCAGGAACTCAACCTCCCGGTCCACCTCGTCGTGCAGGAAGCCTTCGGTTATGGGCAGAGGCGGCAGGGGTCGGGCGCTTCGCTCCACAGAAGACAGGGGAAGGGAGAGGAGTGGTCCACTCTTCCCCGGAATGTGAGAAGCCATCTCCTCAGGGTTGCGGTTCACGGTCAGAGAAAGTCCACCGAAGCCAGAAGCGAGGCCATCTTCGGAGGTGGACGGGACAGGGGGGCGAAGGAGAGAAGGGCTGGCTCTCCAGATGCAGCTCGGACCACAATCTGGATAGGGACCGGAGACCTGACCTAGGAGGAAAGGAACTTTGGAATCAATACATGCATTTTGGATCATTGGAAACACTAAGGACTCCACAGGAAACGCTGCCTTTTGTGTAGAGTGGAGTTCACCAACCTGTGGACCGGCCGGGGGTGGAGGGTGGGGATGGTTCTGCATGAGCGCCGGACAAGCGTGTGCAGCTCCATTTGTGCGAGCGGTGGGCACGCGCGCCTGGCGCTTGTGTAAATGGAGCACCCACGCCTGTGGTTGCCTGCTGCTCGCGCAAGCGGGGATGTGCGTGCACAATTACCCGCCACTTCTGCGGCCCGGTTCCGAAGGGCTGGGGACCCCTGGTGTAGAGTGGTCATCTGGAACCTGCTCGTCAAGAAGGTCCCAAAAGGGGATTGCGTGATCCCGGGACACAGCGACGGTCATAAATATGAAGCATTTGCCAAGCGTCCAAATTTTGATCGCACGATCATAGGAACGCTGCAAAGGTGGTAACTTTGAAAAACGGTGTTACGTCACGCTTTTCAGTGGTGTTGTAACTTTGAACGGTCACTAAGCAAACTTTTGTAAGTCGAGAACTTCCTGCACATTGTTGTGAACCCCAAACGTGGGTTTATTTCGGCGATTCAGCTATACGGGTTGTGTGAACCTCAGCCGAAGGATCTAGTTGTGGGTACAGAGATCTCCAACGCAAAGTCCTTACGCCAACAGAGCAGGGGTCCCCAACCCCCGGGCCTTGGCCGTTCAGAACCAGGCCACGCACAGCTCCTTTGTGCGAGCGGTGGGCGCGCTCACCCGTTGCTTGCATGGAACCCATCCCCTGCCCCCTCCACCGGTCCGCAAAGCCAGAAAGCTTGGAGACCCCTGTGCTAAAGGAACCCCAGGCCTTCTGCGGTGAAGATCCTGCACGGCCTTCAGATGGGAGAAAGCAGAGATAAAATCACCAACTCGACCACTTTTCGGTGTACCTACCAACGGAGGACAAAGGATGCTGTCCTGGGTTCAAGCTGCAGGCCATTGCGACAGAGTCCACGCTGAAGAACGGACTGAAAGAGAAGGGAGGAAGCACATTCCTAAATGGAACGGTAAACTCGAACCGTCTAACCCCACGTATTCTAAGAGCCCCCTGATGGGGGCCGCCTCCCTGCCCCACTCTCCTGCAACTCACTTTGCAAGCTGGCGGTTGTGGCGATGGCAACAGGCCTCCAGGCTTCCATTACGGAGGAAGCTCGGGTTCAAGGAGAGGTTGACCTCCTGGGCTGCAATGCCTGTAGTGGACATGGCCTGTGGTGGACAATGCTCAGCCTCGTCGGGTTTTCAAAAGGAATCCATGGTCCTCAGCGACCACCTTTACTCCCTGGAGAAAGGAGAAAGAGGGAAGCGTCAGAATTGCCCCGCGGTCAGAGGGGAAGGGCGGAGGGCCCATTTCTCCAGGCCTGGGCAGCGGCTCCCCTCAGAAAGGAGCTGTGACCGACGCAGAGAGGACTGGGGACACCGGGCACTCCTAACCGGACACTCCATTACAAAGCTCCTTTGGTGTTCACCAACAATCCTGGGATGCAGCCGAGCCACAAACCCCACAGGAGGTGACAGCCTCCCGGTCACACCGACAACAGGGGACCAAGAGTAGCCCACCTGCAGGGAAATCTCCACCTTTGGACAGCTCCTCGGCCTCAATCAATCAGAATAAGAGCCGGAAGGGACCTTGGAGGTCTTCTAGTCCAGCCCCCTGCTCGAGCAGGAGACCCTAGACCAATCAATCAATCATTCAGAATAAGAGCTGGGAGGGACCTTGGAGGTCTTCTAGTCCAGCCCCCTGCTCGAGCAGGAGACCCTAGACCAATCAATCAATCATTCAGAATAAGGGCCGGAAGGGATCTTGGAGGTCTTTTAGTCCAGCCCCCTGCTCGAGCAGGAGACCCTAGACCAATCAATCAATCATTCAGAATAAGAGCCGGAAGGGACCTTGGAGGTCTTCTAGTCCAACCTCCTGCTCAAGCAGGAGACCCTAAATCGTATCAATCAATTAATCAATCAGTTTCCCAGAGGGGAACCTCCATTTAATAATAATAATAATAATAATAATAATAATAATAATAATAATAATAATAATAATAATAATAATAATAATAATAATAATAATAATAATAATAATAATGAAAAGAAGTTGGAAGGGACCTTGGAGGTCATCTAGTCCAACCCCCTGCTCAGGCAGGAAACCCTACATCATTTTCTCTCCTGGCATGTGGGAGAAAGCCGGGCTAGGAAAGGAAATTGGTCGTAGCGCCCTTCCTGTCGAGAGAAACACCCCTTGCGCCTAATGACAACTTGAAAGGTGTGTTATTAATAATGAAAGGCAGTCAAGCCACAATCGAGGGATGGAAGGGACTCTCCTGCCAAGGGAGGGGAGGGTGATGCCCAAGAGGAAACTGAGTCACCCAGCCTGGGGAAAGATGGACGGGGCACCTGAGCACGGCAACCTCTGCCTTGACCGGGGAGCCGGGAGGGAACAGCACCCCAAGGCAGGACAAGGGGCGACGGAGGGAGGCTAACCAAGGAGAGAAGCAACCTGGAATTAAGGAGAGATTTCCTGGCAGTCAGGACGATTAACCAGTGGAACGGCTTGCCACCAGAAGTTGTGGGTACTCCATCACTGGAGGTTTTTGAGAAGAGACTTGGCAGCCATTTGTCCGAGATGGTCTAGGGTCATCTGCTTGAGCAGGGGGCTGGACTAGATGACCTCCAAGGTCCCTTCCAGCTCTGTTCTGATTGAAATAGTATAGGGTCTCCTTCTTGAGCAGGGGGTTGGACTAGAAGACTTCCCAGGTCCCTTCCAGCTCTGTTCTGATTTATTGAAATGGCTTAGGCTCTCCTGCTTGAGCAGGGGGTTGGACTAGAAGACCTCCAAGGTCCCTTCCAGCTCTTATTCTGCCTGTCTCACGCTAGGCTTTCTTACTGAGCCCACTTAAGACCCCTGCCCCCCGAAAGAGACACACCAAAATTGCTTTCACTACCACTGCGGCAAGCACACGACAAAAACACGACCTCGAATTGGCCGCTCTTTGTTCCAAAAGCGAAAGGCCCTCATTTGCAAACCCCATCCTCTCCCCACTGGGCCTGCCCTGCCAGAATCAATCTGGGGCAGGGGGAGGCAATGTTGGTGACCCCTCCCACGCCAGGACTCTCCGTCAAGCCCACCTCCCCGGGGGTTGTGCCAAGGACCCGGAAGCTACGCAAGATCTCTCTGGGGAGGGGAGGGGTCTGCAGAGAGAGAGAGAGGGAGGGAGGCACAGAGTTCGAGGCAGAAGCCCCCCCCCCTTGCTCTCCTTCAGTAACCTAGTTTTGCCTACTCAGCCACCAACTATCAGGAGTAAATCTCCAGAGGTGGGTGGGGCACATGGCTGCCAACCAAGTCACCCGCCCGGCTGGCTGCTCTTCCCAGTTTAACCACTGCCTGACATCACTTCCTCCGCCTTTACACGCCTGCGAGAGGAGGGAGGGGAGGAGGAGGAGGAGGAGGAGAAGGGCTCCCGGCTTGCCCAGCGCCCATCGGAAGCCACTCCCAGGTTACTACAGGTCTCCACCAGAGCCTGGAGGGGGAAAACTCGACACACCGAGGGCAGGTGGGCAAGCCTCCTTCCTTCCTTCCTTCCTTCCTGGGCAACTGGCTGGATCCACCAGGATGCGGTCATTATTTCGCCCTTTTGAGGATGCCAGGAAACCGGAATCGGTGCCAAGCGGGCATTCCGATTTCTTGACAAAGCTGCCAATTTGCGGCAGCAGTTGGTTGTTTTTTTTGTTGTTTTTTTAACGAGGGTTCCCCCGCCTGCCCTCCTCTGTCAGTCAAGCCGGCTCTTTGCCTTTGGAGAGGGGAAGGAGGCACGGAGAGTGCCTTGAACCCCACTCCCTTCTAGCACTGATGACGTTACCTAGTTGGGTCACGAAACGTCTGCAAGGAAACCACCCTAGCTCAGAGAGCACCCAGGACCCCTCAAAATTAGACTGCTGGTAAAAACCAAACATTTACCAGTTGAAGGCAGGGTGCCTCATGTTTTCCCTCCATCTCTTAGTCCAC
Source organism: Azemiops feae (assembly GCA_023970755.1). Classification (NCBI taxonomy): domain Eukaryota; kingdom Metazoa; phylum Chordata; class Lepidosauria; order Squamata; family Viperidae; genus Azemiops; species Azemiops feae. Next base: position 85,506 of record JALGBA010001535.1, on the reverse strand, counting down.
CGAACAACCCTGTGAGGTAGGCTGGACCGAAAGAACAATTAGCTCAAAGTCCTCTGGCTTTTCCCAACTCTAGTCTGATTCAAGGGCTGCAAAAGACTTTAAAAAATCTGCTCCGTTTTCATTTCTGACTTAAGATGATTCACCAATATACACGGCTAGCCATTCGCCACTGCACCGAACTGTAAAATATTAAAAAATGTTTTTTTTTTTTTGCAGCTGTCAATAAGATATAGAGCTGTGGGTGAGTCAGAGATGACTCTTCCTCAGCGCGCCCCCCCCACAATGTCCCTTCCAAAGTAAAAATACTGGAATTTCACAGCCCGATGACTAGACTATACAATCACAGGATGTTATGATCATCGGCATTTCTACGTGCTCAGCCGGAGGAAGGTTTGGTGAAGGGTCAGGGACTAATCAGAATCAAAACAGAGCTGGAAGGGACCTTGGAGGTCTTCTAGTCCAACCCCCTGCTCAAGCAGGAGACCTTGTACCATTTCAATCAATCAGAATAAGAGCTGAAAGGGACCTCGGAGGTCTTCTAGTCCACCCTCTGCTCAAGCAGACCAATGGCTGTCCAGTCTCTCCTTACAAACCTCCAGTAATGAAGCACCCACAACTTCTGGTGGCAAGCTGTTCCACTGCTTAATTTTTCAAGAAATTTCCACTCCCTTCTTTGCCATCAAACCAGATTACGGGGAGCTAAGATTGGCTCTGCCAGCCCCCCCCCCCCCAGCTGCAAACTCCCAGGCCGGAAGTAGATAGGCTTCTTCAAGAAATAAGCTAAATAATCTATCAGCATTAAGCCCCTTTCTTAATGAGTAATGAAGTTATTTTTCCTGTGTTTTTTTTTTTCTCCTCCCAGCCACTCTTTTGTTCCCTCACAATTATTCGTTGGTAGAGCCGTAACTCTGCCTGGCAGGGCATCACAAAAGCCCAAGGATGGGGGGGGGGAGGGAAAGTGGATCACAATTGTGTGGCCTTTGCTTGGTTGATGCGCAAACCAACTCAAGCCCATCTCAACCTCCACACCGACGTCAACAAAGATGTTGTGGACACTCCATCACTGGAGGCTTTTAAGAAGAGACTGGACAGCCACTTGTCTGAAATGGTATAGGGTCTGCTGCTTGAGCAGGGGGTTGGGCTAGCTAGATGACCTCCGAGGTCCCTTCCAACTCTGTTATTCTGTAATTCTACCTATATATATCACCAGATCAGCAAAGGAGATCCGTTGCCCCAAATTCTCAAGGCATTCGCTGCTCACCCTTCCAGCGAAACTTTCAGCGTATCCGAAGGCTGCTGTGCAAATGTTAGCCCAGAATTTGAAAAGATTCCTAAATTTCTCCCGTTGGCTTGTTGGCTTCAGCCTACAGCAAAAAAATCTAATCAAGCTTGCACAAACAACTCACTGGCCCCCTTGTCCTTGCCCGGCACGGGAAAAGCTGCCCCCCACCCATCCTATCAAGGCTCCCTTTCCTCACTTTTCTGCACAAAATTGGATAATTCAGTGGCTCAAAACGGCAGAAAAACACTGATGGAATGACACAAAATTCTGGGCCGTCAGCCATTTTTTTTTTGAGCTATTCGGTCCTCTACAATTTGAAATCGGAAGCATTCGAGGAAAAGCAGGCCTGTGGCCGAACCTGGTTTTGGAGGAAGCCAAAGAACAGCGGAGAGCTGTTGAGTCAGGGACTGATCAGGATCAGAATAGAGCTGGAAGGGACACCTTGGAGGTCATCCAGTCCAACCCACTGCTCAAGCAGGAGAACCTAGCCCATTTCAATCAATCAGTCAATGAGAATAGAGCTGGAAGGGACCTTGGAGGTCTTCTAGTCCAACCCCCTGCTCAAGCAGGAGACTCTAGACCAGGGATAGGCAACCTTGGCTCTTTTATGACTCGTGGACTTCAACTCCCAGAGTTCCTGAGGCAGCTATACTGGCTCAGGAATTCTGGGAGTTGAAGTCCACGAGTCATAAAAGAGCCAAGGTTGCCTACCCCTGCTCTAGACCATTCTAAACCAATAGCTGTCCAGTCTTTTCTTTAAAATCTCCAGTGATGGAGCATCCACAAATTCTATCTAGAGGCAAGTTGTTCCACTGGTTAATTTTTCTCACTGTTAGGAAGTTCCTCCTTAATTCCAGGTTGCTTCTCTCCTTGATTAGTTTCCATCCGTCGTTTCTTGTCCTGCCTTAGTTGGTTTGAAAAATAGTCTCCTCTTTGGGGCAGCCCCCCCAAATACTGAAATACTTCTATCATGTCCCCCCCTGGTCCTTCTTTCCTCTAGACTGGCCATCCCCAAATCCTGCAGCCGTTCTTCCTATGTCTTAGTCTCCAGGCCTTTTAATCATTGCTCTTCTCTGCGCTTTTTCCAAAGTCTCAACACCTTTTTTGTAATGGGGTGACCCAAAACCGGATGCAAGGATTCCAGGTGTGGCCTTACTAAGGTTTTACGAAGAGACTAGGAATTAGAGTTTATTGCTAGCAGCCTTCGCAAGCCCAATTTCTCCCAGAGGAGCTGGCTGTGGCCTACTCCATCCGGCTCCCCTTCATTTGCAGGTCTTTATCTACCTTCCTGAAAGGATTTTGCAGGAGGAAACCAGGTAATTAACACAATGAATATCAACAAACCACAGCCACCAGCAAGCTAAGATTAAGCAGTTCCGGAACATCCTTTCCAAGGTGCCATGGAACAGCCTCGGGGAGCGGACACCACCACGCAATTCTAACTCGGGAGGAAGGGACAGCCCTACCTCATCTAACCGCCAAATCCAGTTTGAAGACACTGGTGTGTGTTGCTGGCCTGCACACCACCGCAACTCTAGGATGGGATTTCGTTGCGCAGGTCGTCCTCGCCTTACAACGGCAGGGATTTGCTTAATGACTCTGGCCAAAAAGGTCTTGAAATCAATCAATCGGGATAGAGCTGGAAGGGACCCTGGCGGTCTTCTAGTCCAGCCCTCTGCTCAAGCAGGAGACCCTATGGCTGCCATTTCAATCGATCAAAATAGAGCTGGAAGGGACCTTGGAGGTCTTCTAGTCCAACCCCCCCCCTGCTCAAGCAGGAGATCTTAGACCAGGGGTGGGGGGGAACCTTGGTTCTTTTATGGCTTGTGGACTTCAACTCCCAGAATTCCTGAGCCAGGAATTCTGGGAGTTGAAGTCCACCAGTCATAAAAGAGCCAAGGTTCCCCCCCCACCCCTGCCTTAGACCATTTCAATCAATCGATCAGAAGAGAGCTGGAAGGGACCTTGGAGGTCTTCTAGTCCAGCCCCCTGCTCAAGCAGGAGACCCTACACCATTTCAGGCAAATGACTGTCCAGTCTCTTCTTCAACACCTCCAGTGATGGAGCACCCACAACGACCGGGAGGAATCAGGCAAACCCCTTAAAAAAAAATCTCCCTGTATAACCCCGTAAATTCAGTTGCCAATTGTGGTGGCAATTCGGGGACCCCCCTAAATATTGCAAGCCGCAGACCATCCTCGGCAACCGATGCCATCCAGGGGTCCCTTCCACGCCTGCCGTCTCCCCCCCCCCACTGCCGTTCCGAAAACCTCCCTCCTGCCACCATTACTGACGGGCGCCTAACCCAAAGAACAAACGGCCTCCTCGGTGACCCCTTTTTGTGGACAACCGCACAAATCCGTCGTGACTGTGGCCGGCAGGGCTCCCTTGCAGCAGGACAAATGCACAAATGCACAAATGCCGTCCTTGGGCAGGCGCCACGAACAGCTGGGCTGCAGGACCAGAGTGGCGAGGCGGGCTTGGTTGCCCCCCTTTCACCCGCCAGACCCCCCCCCCATCTGTGGACAGGATGACTGCTCTGTCCCGGACTGGCATTGCCCATAAGCCACAGCAGGATCACTTTTAAGAAAGGGGGGGGGGTTAATGCCTCAAAGCAAGGCCCAGGTACCGGATGAAAACATCTGCATCCGCAGCGGGCTGAACGATGCTGGCCCAGAGGCTGGCACCAGCGTTTCTAGCACACCAAGTCACACAAATGGCCCAATCATTGTTTGCTCGGGCAACGCTTGCGGAGGGGCAGGAGCGGGTGGGGGTGGGGGCTGGAACAGCTGGTCCTTCAGGCTTGCAAGCCATCTCCTGAAAGGATAAGAGGATGACAGGGCTGGAAGGGACCCTGGAGGTCTTCTAGTCCAACCCCCTGCTCAGGCAGGAGACCCCACACCATTCTGGACAAATGGCTGTCCAGCCTCTTCTTAAAAACCTCCAGTGATGGAGCACCCACAACTTCTGGAGGAGAAGCTCGATTGTCCTCACTGTCAGGAAATTTCTCCTTAATTCTAGCTTGCTTCTCTCCTTGATTACTTTCCATCCATTGCTTCTTGTCCCCCCCCTTGGAGAATTGGTGGACCCCCCCGTTTGTGGCAGCCCCTCAAATACAGGAAGACCGCTATCCTGTGCCCCCCCCCAGTCCTCCTTTTCTCTAGACCGGCCATCCCACAATTCCTGCACCCAAAATGACCTTCAGGTCATTGAACCAAGATGCTTTCCCCCTGATCAGTTGTTCTAATGTCAGGTAACTTCTCCATGTTGCTTCCCCCCCCTTGCTGAGTTTCCACCTGCTGCTTCTTCTCCAGGTGCTTTGGAGAAGAGGTGGACCCCCTTCTTCTCTGGGGCACCCCCTTAGATCTGCAAGCCGGGCTGCCTTTAGAGACCCCGGGGAGAAGCCGGCAGCTGGAAGCAAGAAGGGGGGGGCTAGGAAGAGGGTCGCCTCCTTAGCACAGCCCATCCAGGTAGAGGCTTCCTGGCAGCCCCTCCCGGGGGTGGGGGGGGAGGGCAGGACAGCCTGGCCAGACCGCCCTGTCGGGGGGGGGGGAGAGAGGCGACTCAAGCGCTGCCGAGCTATGAGCTCACCTTCCTGCCCCCGGGCGGTCTCCTAGCAACCGGGCTCGCCCTACCTGTGCTGCAGGTGCACGGCCGTCGCCTCCCCGCCGCGCTTGCAAGGACGATGACTAAGCCTTGATTCACCAGCCCGAGTCGGAGCAGGGAGGTGCAGGGAGCCCAGGATCCTGCAAGCGGGGCCGGAAGAGACCCGGCAGCCGGGTCCCCACCCGCCGCGGTCGGCCGGAGGGGGCCCTCCGGAGCCCCCAGACCCAATTCCCACGCGCAGGGACCCCCGCAGGCGAGCAGCAGCAGCGGCGGCGCCCTCTCTCCCTCCCTCCCCGCAGCGCGCTTCCCTCCGCCCGCCCGCCCCTTCCCCGCGACTCACCTAGAGGGCGCCCGCGAGCCCCTCTTTTGCACGACCCCCGGCTCTCTCCGCGGCAGCGCCGGCGTCGCTCTGAGCCTCAGCCCGGGCGAGCGCGCTTTTAAAGCGGGGGGCGGGGCTTCTGGGGGGCGTGGCGCCCTTTGCCTCTCCGCCCTCTTAAAGCGGCCACGGCTCTCGGAGGGGGCCCCCGGCTTCTTCTTCTCGCGGTCGTAAAGCGGTCCCGCTCCTTCCCGTCGCTAAGCGGGGACCTTTCTCAAGAGAGTTGGATCCCGTTTGACGTCCTGCCCGAAATTTCCGTCGGGAAGCGAGACAGCCGGTCAAGGGGGGTCTTGCCCCGTTTTACCATCTGCCTGGCCACCGTTGTTAAGTGAATCGCTGCCGTTCTTAAATGAATATATCTTAATTACTTGATGCATTAATTAATTAATTAATTGAGTGAACCTGGCTTGCCCGCTCTCCTGACTTTTGCTGGTCAGAAGGTCGGAAAAGGGGATCACATTAAATCCTCCCCCCTCCTGGGACACTGCGACCGTCATAAATACGAGTCAGTTGCCCAGCGTCTGAATTTTGATCGCGTGACCCCCAGCGATGCTGCCACAATGATTCACTTAACAACAGCGGCGAAGAAGATGGTCAAACGGGGCGAAATTCACTGAAGAAATGTCTCGCTTAGCGACAGAAAGGTCAGCCTCCATTGTGGTCGTTAAGGCGAGGACTGCCTGTGTTGAACCGGTTTGCAAACTGAGAAGCCTTTAAGCTTCTCGGTGAATGTTGAAACGGTGCTGAGGGAAGGGAAGCTGTCGGTTTGGCAAGACTGGGTAGCGCCGAGTTGATTTTGTAACCCGGTTAAAAGCGGATTGAAGGGTTCAAATCGATATGTTGACACGGCAGCCGAGCTTGGCAAATGGACTCTCTGACTCAGTCCTACCTCAGTAACTTTAAAAGGGATACGGATGTTTGCAGGAGGCACCCATGCAAAAAAGCAGGAGACCCTAGAAGACCATTTCAATCAGTCAATCAGAATAGAGCTGGGAGGGACCTTGGAGGTCTTCTAGTCCAGCCCCCTGCTCAAGCAGGAGACCCTAGACCATTTCAATCAATCAGAATAGAGCTGGGAGGGGCCTTGGAGGTCTTCTAGTCCAGCCCCCTGCTCAAGCAGGAGACCCTAGACCATTTCAATCCATCAGAATAGAGCTGGAAGGGACCTTGGAGGTCTTCTAGTCCAACCCCCTGCTCAAGCAGGAGACCCTAGACCATTTCAATCCATCAGAATAGAGCTGGGAGGGGCCTTGGAGGTCTTCTAGTCCAGCCCCCTGCTCAAGCAGGAGACCCTAGACCATTTCAATCCATCAGAATAGAGCTGGAAGGGACCTTGGAGGTCTTCTAGTCCAACCCCCTTCTCAAGCAGGAGACCCTAGACCTTTTCAATCAATCAGAATAGAGCTGGAAGGGACCTTGGAGGTCTTCTAGTCCAACCCCCTGCTCAAGCAGGAGACCCTAGACCATTTCAATCAATCAGAATAGAGCTGGGAGGGGCCTTGGAGGTCTTCTAGTCCAGCCCCCTGCTCAAGCAGGAGACCCTAGACCATTTCAATCCATCAGAATAGAGCTGGGAGGGACCTTGGAGGTCTTCTAGTCCAGCCCCCTGCTCAAACAGGAGACCCTAGACCATTTCAATCAATCAGAATAGAGCTGGAAGGGACCTTGGAGGTCTTCTAGTCCAACCCCCTTCTCAAGCAGGAGACCCTAGACCATTTCAATCAATCAGAATAGAGCTGGGAGGGGCCTTGGAGGTCTTCTAGTCCAGCCCCCTGCTCAAGCAGGAGACCCTAGACCATTTCAATCAATCAGAATAGAGCTGGGAGGGACCTTGGAGGTCTTCTAGTCCAGCCCTCTGCTCAAGCAGGAGAGCCTATACTATTTCAGACAAGTGTCAGTCTAATTAAATGAAATTAAAGAACAATGTTCTTGCTAGGCTTCCAAGGATGCGAAAATGACATCTGGAAGATAAAACCTAAGACTTTGATATATCTCCACACAACAGAGTCTGAATTAATTCCTTTTCCCCAGGGTTACACAATGCCTGTCATAAGCTCATCAAAGGGGTTTCCACCATATTCTCAGCCACTAAGACTGGGCTGGACACAAAACAGCCAAAAATACCCCGTAAAATGAGGACCACGGATGCTCGGGGGGGGGGAGGGGGAGTCCGACTTTCCAGAAAAGGAGCTTAGAAACGTGGCCTAAAAGAGGCAAACCTTTGTTGATTTCTGAACGGGGTCTCTGAAGAGGCTTGGTTCTGCCCCCCCCCTTCCCCATTTAGCAGGCCGGCAGAAACCAAAATTGAGAGAATCAACCATTTCCCCATCGTTTGCAACTGAATTCGCAACGGTTCCCATTTGGACAAACGTGGAAAGAATGGATAGAGGAAGTAATTTCCAGGTTCTTAGGTGTCACATCGTCAATTTTTTCTTTCATGTGCCTAATCAGTAGAAATATGCAGACCCTCTCCCTTACTTTAATTAAATTTAATTTGATTAATCCCTTAATTTGATTAGACGCAGAAACACAGAGAGAACTGCGGAATAGCCGAAGAAATAACCCATCAATTTTCATTCCAGGCACATTTTTTCCCAACTGTTACCCATTTTGGCTGCTTAATTCAGAACAAAAGCGGAGCCTCAACAGACAACCGTAAATCAGAGACTCTGAATCGAAGGGCACATAACTAACAGACCAGCATGTTTCATTTCGGTATGCCAACATTAACTATGGGACCTGTCCCACCCTGAGCCTCTATTGAGAGTCTGTAGGAAGGCATGAGTTTTGTGATATGTTTTTAAAATGTCAATTAAAAACTCGCCACGGCTGATTTGCCACGGCCGGACTCGCCGCGGGACGATGACAATCGTTCAATTTAATTCTTTTAAGATCGTTAAGGCGTTATTTCGATTTTTGCCCTTCACGTTTCGTTTTGTCCTTCCTTTGGCATCCGTTTGCTTTGCTGATTCTATTCTGCCCTTTCTTCGAAACGAGTGGAACTCGTCTCCCGCGGTGAGTTTTCCCGGGGTGGCCGCGGTGAATTGTCCCGTGGCGAGATGGTGAGGTGGCTGTGGTGAGTTGGCCACGTCAAGCTGGTTATGGTGAGTTGTCGTGGCGGTGATGAGTTGTCGTGGCTGTGGAGAGCTGGCTGCGGTGAATTGCTGTGGTGAGTTGGTTATGGTGAGTTGTCGTGGCTGTGATGAGTAGTTGTGGCTGTGGAGAGTTGTCGTGGCTGTGGCGAATTGTCCGCGGCAAGTTGTCGTAGACCGAATGCATCTCTCCCTGCCCAGATCAGCAGATCAAAGTTAGATCGTCCCGTTGCTGACAACTTTGCTCAACTGAGAAAGATTTGGAAACTGAGAAACCGAGACAGACTCAGGACCTTCCTCGACTCTTCCCCTCTCCAGTTGCCCAGAAAACATTCAGATTCCCTGCCAAACTCTTTGCTCTTTTGGCTGCCACACAGCGGGCCTTCTCCCCCCCATCCCTTGCTTGAATTCACCGTCAGCCTTTAACAATATCTCCCACTTCACTTGGCGCTTTTCATGGGTCCAAGAAGCCCTCTGAAGGCTTCCTTGGCGCATACTGATGGGGACAGAAGAGAAGCTAGCTTTAAACCCGGGATAATGGTTCTTTGGCTCGATCTAGTCACAGCAGGCCCCTGGGCCTCCCTCGGCCTGGCGCGGTTTGCTCCTGGCCCAGAAACCTCTGCTGGTGCTTGTAGGATTGACACCCCTCTATCCAGAGGTGGGATTCAAATATGGTTCTCTGTGTGGATGCCGCTTCCGGAAGTCCGTTCTGGGCCTGGGCAAGAAAAAATTAGCTACCGGTTTTGCCAAAGTGGTGCGAACTGGTTGAATCCCACCACTGCTATCTTCGGTGCCGCTTTTTGCGTTGAAATAGAGCAGGGGTCTTCAAACGTGGCCCTTTGATGACTTGTGGACTTCAACTCCCAGAATTCCTCAGCCAGGCACACAAGTCATCAAAGGGCCACGTTTGAAGACCCCTGAAATAAGAGCATGCGTGTATTTTGTGCAACGATTTCGGTAGAGAGAGAGATATATTCTTCAGCCAGTAGATGGCAGCGTTTATAAGCCTGTAGTTGCATCGACGGTATATATCCGTAGTCCTCGACTTATCGGATTCACTTAACAACCGTGTGGCTGATTTGACAGCTGATTTGACAGATTCACTTAACCACAGTGGCAAGAAAAGCCGTAAACAGGGGGCCAAACTCACTTAAGGCATGTCTCGCTGAACGACAGAAATATTGGGCTCAAATGTGGTCATAGGTTGAGAACAGGGGGTATTCAAGCTCCTTCCCACCCAGAGGATCATGTCTGGTTTAATGACAAAAAAAGGACTTGGGGTAATATGATAGCACTGTTTCAATATTTGAGGGGCTGCCCCAAAGAAGAGGGAGTCAAGCTATTCTCCAAAGCGCCTGAAGGCAGGACAAGAAGCAACGGATGGAAACTAATCAAGGAGAGAAGCAACCTGGAACTAAGGAGAAACTTCCTGACAGGGAGGACAATTAACCAGTGGAACAGCTTGCCACCAGAAATTGTGAATGCTCCAACACTGGAGGTTTTTAAGAAGAGACTGGACAGCATAGTATAGAGTCTCCTGCCTGAGCAGGGGGTTGGACTAGAAGACCTCCAAGGTCCCTTCCAACTCTGTTATTCTGTTCTATTGTCCTGTGGCTTTCTCCACAACTTTGCAAGGAAGGTTGGGGCTACGGGAAAGGAACCCCGTCTACTTTAGTTGGAGGTGCATTATGGGTTATTTTTTTCCCCCAGGTCACCAACTGCAGGACGTTTTCCATCTGTTTTCAGACCTTGAACAGCTTGTTCTGCACAGGTCTGTGCCAGGGGGCCGAATGTGGACTTAGCAAAGAAAAAAAAAATCCAGATATTTGTCATAGCTTAATTGCAAACACAACCTATGACCCATTGACACACCCCCACCCCGAAATTGCACTGCTGATGACAGATATCAGGAAATTGACTCGATTCAAAGATGCACAGAAAAACAAACAAACAAAAAAAATTAAACGGAATGTTCTTTGCTTGTTTCCAAGAATACTATTTCTTTGGAATACTATCTGGTTTGGCCCGATGGCTGGATCGGAATGTGCAATGGGGCAAAGTTGTTTATTGGGTAGATCTGGGTAGGTAAATAAACTGATGCTATTGGCAACATCTGGGATGGGTTTGAAGCAGCGTTTTCTTTCCTTACCTCAAATCAATTATCAGGAAGTCTTATTGAACTTCAAGGACTGCTCAAAACTGCCTTCTTCCAATCACCAATGTAACTTTGAACGATCAGTGAATAGATAGTTATAACTCTCTCTCTCTCTCTCTCTCTCTCTCTCTCTCTCTCTCTCTCTCATCTATATCTATCTATCGTCTATTGTCTATCATCTATCTATCTATCATGTATCAATCATCAATCTATGAATCTATGAATCTATTTATCATCTATCAATCATTATCTATCTATCTATCTATCTATCTATCTATCTGTCATTATCTATCAATCATCTATATCTATGAATCTATGAATCTATGTATCTATCTATCTATCATCTATCTATCTATCTATCATCTATCTATCTATCTATCTATCATCTATCTATCTCAATCTATCTATCTATCTAGCTATCTATCTAATCTATCTATCTATCTATCTATCTATCTATCTATCTATCTATCTATCTATCTATCTATCTATCTATCTATCTATCTATCTATCTATCTATCTATCTATCTATCTATCTATCTATCTATCTATCTATCTATCTATCTATCTATCAGTCAATCACAATTAACTGTAAATGCTCCAACACTGGAGGGTTAAAAAAAAAAAAAGATTGGATAACCATTTGTCTGAAGTGGTATAGGCCAGGGTTTCCTGCCTGAGCAGGGGGTTGGACTAGAAGACCTCCAAGGTCCCTTCCAACTCTGTTATTCTATTCTAAGCATTCTGTCCACGGCTTGCTAAGCTGCTCCCTTTCAGACCGATGGGGGGAACGGGCTCTTAGCATTCGGCACTCGTCGCCTGTTTTGTGTCAGTGTGCCGTTGTTTCCGAAACGATCAAAACCCAGAATATAGAAAACTGACTCTCGGCCTGGAACTACGTGAAGACACTGACTCACTGCGCGCAGAGCAGCTTCCAGCACAGAGAGAGAGAGAAAGAGAGAGAAAAAATTGGGGAGGAACTTGAATTACTCAAATGCGATACTAGGAAAGCCAAATGAATCACTTCCTATCCGGCAGTAAGATTTAATCATGCGTGGGAGCACATGGCTGCAATTTTCTAGCCAGCAAATTCTTTGCAAAACAGCCAAGAACATTTGTTACATAAGCCTGCCCAGACCAGCACCCAGTGTTCGTTTTACATGAGTATTTTCTTGGCACCCTCTCGGCCTTCTGTTTACAGATTCGTTCCTCGTTCACACAACCTCTCTTTGGGAAGTCGCTGGTCTGTGGCACACAGGAAGCCTTCGGCATCGGGGAAATGCTTCTCCTGGAAAGGGGTCTAGGACAATTCGGCACGGACAACTTCATCATCATCATCATCATCATCATCATCATCATCATCATAATAATCATAATAATAATAAATAATGTTGCGAGGGACCTTGGAGGTCATCTAGTCCACCCCCCTGCTCAGGCAGGAAACCTTAGACCATTTCAGACAAATGGCTGTCCAGTCTCTTCTTAAAAACTTCCAGTGTTGGAGCACCCACAACTTCTGGTGGCAAGCTGTTCCACTGGTTAATTGTTCTAACTGTCAGGAAATTTCTCCTTAGTTCTAGGTTGCTTCTCTCCTTGATTAGTTTCCATCCGTTGCTTCTTGTCCTGCCTTCAGGGGCTTTGGAGAATAGCTGGACTCCTTCTTCTTTGGGGCAGCCCCTGTACTTGCTGCGGGACGACTCGCAGCAGCACAAAGGTTACCCCAATTTCGAAGAATAGAATCATTAAAGGAAGGATGCAAACCGGAGGGGCCGAAGGAAATCCGAAGGACAGAAAAAATTAAAATAATGTTTTGTTTATTTTAAATAATGAAACCGAACGGTTAAATCGTCCCGCAGCCGCTGGGAATCGGCTGCCACTCGCCACAGCCAAGTTACAGCTGACCGATTGGTGGTGGAAAAATTCGCCACGGGGAAATTCGCGGGAGGCCAGTTTGACAATTTCATTTCTTTATTTCAAATAATTGAAAGCACCCTTTCCACGTTTGGCCGTTCGCGTTTCGTTTTCTCCCTCCTTTTGCACCCTTCCTTTAAGGATTCTATTTCACCAGTTTCTTCGGTGTTATGTCATTTTTGTCCCACGACAATTTCTGACGGTTGACGCGTCCCCGGGGTCACGTGATTCCCCCCTTTTACGACCGTCTGACAACGAGGAAGTCAGATCCATTTAACAATTGTGTTACTAACTTCAGGAACTATAATAATAATAATAATAATAATAATAATAATAATAATAATAATAATAATAATAATAATAATAATAATAATAATAATAATAATAATAATAATAATAATAATAATAATAATAATAATAATAAAGTTGGAAGGGACCTTGGAGGTCATCGAGTCCAACCCCCTGCTCAGGCAGGAAACCCTATACCATTTCGGACAAATGGCTCCCATGCTCCGCTTAGGAACGGGGGCAAGTGAGGTCGTAAAATGGAGCAAAACTCACAGAAATGATGAACGCATCGTCAGACTCATCATTCTCTAATATATCAGCGTCAAAATTCGCAGAAAGCGGAAATAAGAAATAGGGAAATCAGAAGAAACGGTATTTTTAAGGAGAGAAAAACAATAAAAGTTTGGGCTGATATTTATTTCTTGCTGCAGATTTGAGCAGAGGTTTAAGGAAGGGATCAAATGCTTTGATTCCCTCGTTAACACATCTGCTCAAATTTGCAGTAAGAAATAAACGTCAGCCAAAGTTTACCCTTTCGTGGGGAGACCCTTCCTTCTATAAAACTTTCCATTTTTGCATCCCAACGTGCAAGGAGACCCCCCCCCAGTTCAGCTACTGTCACTCAAAGACAGCCTCATTGTTATTATCCAGAGACGTGCCAAACAAACGAACTGCACAAAGGATTTGCCTGCAGAATAAAATTAATATTTTGATTATTATTTTTTTTAATCATCTTATTGGGCCGGTGCCAAGTTGTGGGTGGCTTGAAGACGAGCGGAGACTTGAATCCTGCTGGCTGCCTCTTTTCCTTTCATTAAACTGAAATCCCAGTTTTTTTGTTTTTTTTCCCCCAGCTGTCCTAGAAATTATACAGGAAGTCCTTGTTTTACAACCGTTTTGTTTAGTGACCGTTCAAAGTTACGATGGCACTAAAAAAAAAAAAAGGACCGTTTTTCACACTTAACTCCCATTGCAGCATCCCGGCGGCCATGGGATCAAAATTCAGACGCTTGGCAACTGACTCGTATTTACGACGGTCGCAGTGTCCCGGGGTCACGTGATCCCCTTTTGCAACCTTCTGACTAGCAAATGCTAGTCAGGTTTTTAAGAAGAGACTGGACAGCCATTTGTCTGAAATGGTCTAGGGTTTCCTGCCTGAGCGGGGGGTTGGACTAGATGACCTCCAAGGTCCCTTCCAACTATTATTATTATTATTATTATTATTATTATTATTATTATTATTATTATTATTATTGTTGTTGTTGTTGTTGTTGTTGTTGTTGTTGTTGTTGTTGTTTTAACAACAGAGGCAAGAAAGGTTGTAAAACGGGGCAAAGCTCATTTAACAAATGTTTCAATGAACAATGGGGCTGAATTCTGCTCGTATGTCGAGGATTATCTGTCGAATGTAGTTGAATCAGTTGAGTTGGTCGATATTCCAGAGACGAAGCAGCATCGTCCTGAATGTGGACCAGGGAACACAAGTTGCCCCAGCCTGATGTTGGCCTACACAACACAACAGCTGTTGAATGCCGGCCTCTAGTACACAATTGTACCGGAACAAACTGTCCAACCCGCCAGAAAAAAAGAACCCTATCTTGACTTGGAAGGAGGGCGACTTTGCCAGGCAACAAAGCCGTGTTCCTTTGCAACTAATTGGGAAGGAACCGCTTAGGGAAAACTTTAGACGGAGATTCTCAGGCTGACGTTGGCCCAGCTGGGAAAATGTGGGCTTCATGGGCAATCTTGGGAACCGCAGCTAATCCTCAATTTGAGATCACAGTTGAGCCCAAAGTTTAGGTCGCTAAGTGAGAAAGTTGTGGGTGCTTCATCACTGGAGGTTTTTAAGAGAAGACCGGACGGTCAGCTGTCTGGAATGGTCTAGTCAGTGTCTCCTGCTCGAGCAAGGGGTTGGACTGGAAGACCTCCAAGGTCCCTTCCAGCTCTTATTCTGATTGATTGATTGATTGATTGATTGATTGATTGAAATGGTCTAGGGGTCTCCTGCTCGAGCAGGGGGTTGGGCTAGAAGACCTCCAAGGTCCCTTCCAGCTCTTATTCTAACTGATTGATTGATTGATCGATTGATTGATTGATTGAAATGATCTAGGGGTCTCCTGCTCAAGCAGGGGGTTGGACTAGAAGACCTCCAAGGTCCCTTCCAGCTCTGCTCTATTTCTATTCTATTCTATTCTATTCTATTCTATTCTATTCTATTCTATTCTATTCTATTCTATTCTATTCTATTCTATTCTATTCTATTCTATTCTATTCTTGGTCAAAATGGTCTAGGGGTCTCCTGCTTGGGCAGGGGGTTGGGCTAGAAGACCTCCAAGGTCCCTCCCAGCTCTATTCTGATTGATTGGTTGAAGCTCCAAGCCTTTCTGCTGGTGGTTCAGGACGGGTCCTGCCTCCTTCTCCATATAAGGGACTTCCTGCTGCTTAGGAGCTGCTGGTTCAGCCTCCCAGCACATTAACTCCCCCCCCCCGTGACGCAGGTCTCCCATCCATTTTTTTCCCTTTCCATGCAGCCCCTAGGCCAGGGTGAGGCTGAATGGAGCCAGGGGCCACGGCTCCTTAATTTTTAACAAGGTTTATTTTAGAGTCAGAAGCTTGGTGATCCCTGCCAAAGTTCCCTGCTGGCTTCAGCGTTGAGTCACATCCTAGCAGCCATTCCTTTCGCTCTGATGCCACTGGTGTGAATGTCAGTTCACTTCTGAGTCACTCCGGAGCGACGATTTGTAGGTTGTTAGGTTGCGAGAAGCGACAGGAGAGGGAAATGCCTCTTTCTCTTCCCGTTTTTTTGGCTCCCCTTTCGCCAAACCAACGGACTTGGGAGCAGGTGGCGCTGATGTAAACTAAGTGCTCTGCTCTTGTGGCCGGTTCTGAAGTTTGCAAAAGCATTAAGATGGGGACATCTCCAAACTGTTTCGAGAGAGTGGACCGTGGTAGCGCCCTTAATTTCGCTGTGAGCAGTTTTATATCCAAATCTGTTTTTATATATATATATATACTGTTCCCGTCTTCCCTTAAAATATGAACAGAAACCCCCGTAGGCTGAGAATCTGTGTCTCCACTAGATGAATAGAATAGAATAGAATAGAATAGAATAGAATAGAATAGAATAGAATAGAATAGAATAGAATAGAATAGAATAGAATAGAGAATAGAGAATAGAGAATAGAATTAGACTAGACTAGACTAGACTAGACTAGAATAGAATAGAATAGAATAGAATAGAATAGAATAAGAAATGGCAGATGCAATTTGTCGCTTAGAGAAGAAGAAGAAGAAGAAGAAGAAGAAGAAAGAAGAAAAGAAGAAGAAGAAGAAGAAGAAGAAGAAGAAGAAGCATTCACACACACAACTTTGTTTAGACTTTAGCTTTCACGTGGCTGAGGATCTAAATCAAATTAAACACGTTTGTTTGTGGAATGATTCAGAGTCTGCAAATTACGTCTGAGCTAATCAGTAATCGAGTTAGTTGTATTGACAAAGATGGCGCTTGCTCAACAGCGAAGTCACACGTAGCACAATCTGGGTGATAGGGCTGGTAAAACCTTATCTAAAGTAAACCTGGCCTTTCAAAATAAGAACGAGGACAGAAGCCGCGTTACCGAAATTGTGGCCACGCTTGCCTTCAAGGGCTGCTCCACACGGATGGCTTTGCAGTAGTCCAATCGAGGTGGCTCACGAAGGAAGGAGTGGGGAAAATTAGAGGGAAAGGACAGGGTAGAATGACAGAATAACAGAGTTGGAAAGGACCTTGGAGGTCTTCTAGTCCAGCCCCCTGCTCAAGCAGGAGACATTTTCATACAGAATAACAGAATGACAGAGCTGGAAGGGACCTTGGAGGTCTTCTAGTCCAACCCCTTCCTCAAGCAGGAGACATAATTTGAAAATGCAACCCAGGCTTGACCCTCCAAGATTCTGCTCCTATAATCCTATCCTTGGTAGACTTTTTTCTTTTATATTTCATTCCATTTCAGCGTAGCATAACTTGATTTTATCCACATTATAGGAATCACAAAAACTTAATTCTTTTGGTTTATTCATCAAGGGAATAAGCAGGTGAGCAATGAGCCGATCCCTTGCTATTTGCTGCCACCTAGTGGTAGAAAGCACAAATGGTTGATCCACAGTTGGAAAGCAGGATCCTCGAGTTACGACGACAACTGAGGCCAAAAGTTATGTTATTTAGTGATTTAGGTTGTAAAATGGCGGAAAACTCACTGGAGGAGGCCTGGAGGAGGCCTCCCAGGCCTAGAACGGCCCGCCAGAAGTGCATGGATGCCACTTCCGGAAGTCCGTTCTAGGCCTCGGAGGACTGGAGGAGGCTTCCCAGGCCTCGAACAGCCCGCCGGAAGTGCATGGATGCCACTTCCGGAAGTCCGTTCTAGGCCTCGGAGGACTGGAGGAGGCCTCCCAGGCCTAGAACGACCCACCAGAAGTGCGTGGATGCCACTTCCGGAAGTCCGTTCCAGGCCTGCATCCACGCAGAGAACCGATTGTTCAGGTATTTGAATCCAACCACTGGTTGTAGCCCTGGGACTTTAAAGCGATGCGAGAAGTGTCTGGGTGTCTCATAAACCGTGGATGAAGTCGGCCACCTTCTCCAGTATCTCCATCCCCGCGGGAAACTGGATGAGGTTCATGTGGCAGAGATTGATGATCCCGTGGAAGCCTTGCTCGGCGTGGAACCAGGTGACCTTCACTCCGTTCTCCTCCAGCCGCTTCTTGTACAACAGAGAGTCGTCCCGAAACACGTCGTACTCGCAACTCACGATAAAAGTCTCCGGGAACTGTCTCAAGATAGCGTCTTCGACAAGCAGCGACGAAAAGGTCGTCTGGAGGAGAAATGGCACTTGGTTGTAGACCTCCGGCTTGAACGGACCCAATGGGTGTCTCTCATACTTGCGGCATTTAAATTTCTCCGGGATGTTGTCCGGATTGAGCCACTTTTGGTATTTCTGCCGCAAGGCATCCGGCACATGAGAACCCTTCAGGAGATCGTCGACCAGTGAGGAATCTTTCAAGAAGAACTTCAGTCCATAGTACACCACGCTGTCCTGGAACAAGATTGGAATCGCCGCATTCTGCTGGTACGACGGGAGGTTGAAGTCCAGCGCTTGGAGTCCAGGGTAGATGAGGACCTGAGCGCGAAGCTTGGGGAGATCCGGGCGTCCGAGAAGGACTTGTGAGATTATGCTGGCGAAGTTGCCTCCTGCGCTGTCCCCCCCGATGACGATCTGGGACGGGTCGACGCCGTGCTCCTCGGCGTGTTTCATGAAGTACGCGGTGGCGGCCAAACAGTCCTCCCACTGAATGGGGAAGAGGTGCTCCGGGGATAGGCGATAGCTGCAAAGCCACCAGGCAAAGAATTACTGGCGGAATAATTGGCAGGTGAGGGTCAAACTGGGGGGGTCCTTGGTGGTCCCTGAGTTTGGCGGTTTTACCTGCAGATGTTCTATGGAGGTATATAAACAGAGAGCAAACCCCACTCCCTTCTAGCACTGATGATGTTCCCTGTTTGGGTCATGAAACGTCTGCAAGAAAACCAGCAGGTTCAGAGAGCACCAAGGACTCCACAGTCCTCCTCCTCCTCCTCCTCCTCCTCCTCCTCCCCCCACAAACTCAGTTCCCTTCTAGTACTGATGATCCACATTTCCTCTTGAGACATGAGCACATGGGTTTACACGGGAGGAGCATGGCGTGTCACTCACCCAACCACGACCACCACGGCTTCACTCTGCTTGGCAATTTTACTGGTGATGTCTTGGTAGTAACCTGGGAGGGGAATCAAGATTAATACAGAGGTAACAATCAAAGCCTTTGAACTGTACTGATATGAAAGTCCCTCTGTTGACTTTGCCTGACACTGGAAGGAAACGAAATTACGATGTCTAGTTTTGATGATTGGAAGGAAAAAAAAAGATTATACCGTAGAAAAAATATAAAGGATGCCGTAACTATAGAGGAAGAGGCACGTTTATATGTGTAATTGCTGCAAAGGAAAATGGAGAGACATTTCTTTAAATTGGCTTTCTTTGTTTTCTGCACATTCCTGTCTTTTCCTCCCTCCCTCCCTCCCTCCCCTCTCCCTCTTTTTGCTTCCTTCCTTCTTTCCTTTTCTTTTCCTTCCTTTTTTCTTCTTCTTCCTTCCCTTTTCCTTTCCTTTCCTCCCTCTCTCTCTTTTTACTTCCTTTCCTTTTCTTCTTTCCTTCCTTCCTTCCTTCTTTCCTTCCTTCCTTCCTTCCTTCTTTTTCTTCCTTCCCTTCCCTTCCCTTTTTTCCTTTCTCCTGCCTGCCTGCCTTTTTCTCCCTCCCTTTCTCTTTCTCTCTCTCTCTCTATCATCTACAGTATACTTTCTATCCATCCATTTTTTCTCTACCTTCCTCCCTTTCCTTCCTTTCTCTCTCTCTCCATCCCTCCCTCTTTCCTTCCTTTCTCTTTCTCCCTCCTTCCTTCCTTCCTCTTTCTCTCTCTCGCCCTTCCTCCATCTCCTCCTTCTTCTTCCTTCCTTCCTTCCTTCCTTCCTTCCCTCCTTCCCTCCCTCCCTCATAATTCCTCCTTTGTAATTATCCCCCATCATTTTTCTCATTCTCTGCCTAGACGCGTCCAGATGGCTGCTGAGGGCGTCGGAGGTTTTCAGCCACCCTTATGATTTGTTTCTCTATTGATCTATTAAAACTTCCCAAGCCACTTACGGATGCTCCCGATCATGCCAGCTCCTCCGTGGTAGAAAATGAAGGCTTTTCTCAGCCCAGCCCAGAAGGTTTTGGGGTAATAAACCCGGACCGGAATCTCATCAAAGACAAAATCTTTGGCGGAAACTCCGGGATGGATCTTAGATTTCTTCAAAGAGATCAGGAATCGGATGAAAACGACTTGTCTGCAGAGGCGCAAAATTTCCAAGGTCTTCCCCTGTTTTCCCAAAAAAAGAGAGGAAAAAGGTCAGGAAGAAATTTGGGGGAGCCTTTTCTTGTTTTTGTTCATCAGACTTAAGTCTCTTCTTCAGTTAAAAACTTGGTATATTTGGTTAGTGTCAATACAGGTAGCCCTCAGGTTACGACCACCATTGTTAAGTGAATCGTGCCACCGTTGTTAAATGAATCGCGGAAGTTCTTAAGTTAGCCACACGGTTGTTAAGTGCATCTGGCTTTTCCCCACTGACTGGGCTTGTCCGAAGGTCGCAAAAGGGGGATCGCGTGACACACACACCCCTGGGATACTGCGACCGTCATAAACACGAGTCGGTTCCCGAGCGTCTGAATTCGGATCGCATGACTGCAACAGTTTGTAACCGCAAGTCATTTCCCTAACAATAAACCTATCCGAGAAGCAAAAACAAAAAACAAAATCACAGTTTCATTCTTATTTTTTTCTTCCGCTGCAAGCGCAAACTTCGGAAGCTCGGTGTAAACTTTTAAACCGCGATAGACCTACCAGGGTGAAGATCATCACGATCCCCACGTGAAGGAGACGCAACTTAAATGGGTGGCGCAATCCGGGCGGGATCTTGGTCCGCGTGAAATCGTAATAAATGCTCCAGGAGGCCAGCAATAAAATGGCCAGCCCTAGGGCAGCAACTCCGCCATAGAGAACGGCCAAAACATATCCCATATTTTTTTGGGGGGGATATGTGGCCAAGCCAAGACTGAGACCACAAGTCAAGGTGATGGAACTGCTCCAGAAGTTCTCCAGACGTTCTCCAGAGGATGGATGGCCTTCCTTCGGAAGCTGTGGACTTGTTTGTGAAGTGATTCCTGGCTGCTGTGCACACCTCCACATGCAGACGT